>LR991007.1:17802500-18166423 GCA_905163435.1 Mamestra brassicae
CAATCCGAAATCTGATCCCGGTTCTACTGTCTCAATGACGTACGATTTCACAAGGTAACTTTACTCAGAACTTTTGTCAAGACGATAACAAACACGCACAGATAGCTAATTAAAATGAAGTTAACGTCAACGAACAATATATTAACGCAAGTTACTTAAATGACGCAAGCCGGTCACAGTAAGTTACATCATTTGTACAATCATGATCTTGCACTTTGAATTTAAATCATTGTCAGCGATTTGGACGCTAAAGGCTGAGAGAGCTGGAGAGAAGCTTGGGTGTGGTCTATTTGAACACTATTTTGGACCATACAAATGTTCGAGACAATCAACTGGATGAGGAAGAATCCCTGCAGCGATATTTAGAAGAACTATCTCCAAAATTGATGTTTTAAACTGAATTATGAACCGAAAGTGCTATATGCCCGTGGCATACTTTAGAGTTCTAGATGAAACACGACTGCTAGTGGGACACAACATAATGTATTGAAGCAATAAAATATAGCTCTATCGCTGAGTTGATCATCTACAGTTCATATTCACACATGACGATAATTTGAGATCCTCCGTTTATTAAGATACAGCAACGAGATCCTACTAATACCTAATGCAAATGCAAAAGTTACTTTGCCTGTTTGTTACCTTTCACGTCTTCATGGCTGAATGGATTTCGATGAAACTTAGCACTCAATCTGAACATAGGATACTATTTATCCCGAGATGTGTTATTTTGTGAAAATTTACGAGGGCGAAACCGCTGGTAGAAACTCCTAAAGTAAACATAATTAAATAAAATAAGATGAGACCATCGTAATCGTTAACTTCCAAAACTTTCATAGTGTAATCTGTCACGCATGTCATCAAAAATGCTATTAAACCAAATTAAATGAGTAATGCCATCAACGCCAGACAACATATCAGAAGGCGGACAGAAGGATGAGCCTAATAATAACATTGTATAACAAGCGAGGGGAACACGGATACACCCACATAGGGCCGCCCATGTTTTATCTTATGGGGAATTCAGGGTGAGGCTTCGTAAAAACTGATGGATTAGGTAGATAGATAAACATGGATGCTGCAATACAAAGTTAGGCTCAAGTTACAAATGCAAGTATTAATTTATGTTTCACGTGATAATTGATGATAATCATAGACAAGTTCAAGGTTCTTTTCACAAGGCATATTATTATGGTTCGTAGAGTTGTTCAATTTGTTCACTTTTTCCATTTGGAAAGCAATGACAAGAAGAAAGCCGTGCAAATACAAACATTAATGACGCACAACGATTTTTTTTCTTGATGAGAGAATGTCATCAATTTACGTAGAAATGGTATAGCGCCATTCATGTCTTACGGTAAGATGCTGACCCTTTATCGCGTCGACCTGAGTTATCGACAGTTTGCGTCACTTCACTATCATGCTGCGGCGCTAATTAATTGTGCAAGTATTGGTAAACATGTGTTGTTCTTTATCATCACAATAAACATTAAGATTTATCAAGCTTTGCATATTAGAAGACTGAACCAGCTGTAATCGCGTCATCAGTTCATCGCACAATGTATCAAGTTGGCCTATCGTTGGACACAGACAAACTACGGTAAGAAAGCGGTTTCAAAGAATAAACCATAGCTCAAGCGTACATCAAATAGCCAACCTGGTAGGCTTCACTGACTGGCAAATTCACTGCGTTACAAATTAAAATTACATTTAAGTACCCCCTTTGAAATGTAATTTTTTCGTGTTCATTCCAGTTGCATTATATCAATATTTTCTACTTATTTTCTTACCGTTACGTCTCATTTAGAGAATGTACCTACCAAATAATGCTAAAAATTGGAACTCCCAAATACTACTTTTTTGTAATTTTGAAATCAAGTCGGAATTTTTACACAATTTGATTTTATTTTAGAAAAGTAGAAAAACAAAACATTTTGTCCAATTTTAAGTAAGAATGATCCGACATTTTATTTTTAAGATCTGCACGTTTTAACCTCTTGAAGTGTTCCAACGGCCTTGAAATAGTTTCTCAAGCTTCTTCACATCCTAGTAAAACTTCTGAACTTGAGCATCAGTGATAGCTCCAGTTAAGAAGAAAAAAGAGAAAAAAGAAAACACACTAATGAAGAAAATGGACTTTCAACGACATTTTTGAAAATGTATTTTTTTCTTTGCTTGCAATATATCGTGTACAGTTGGTATACCGACATATAAACAAAACAATAAAAAACATACTTCGAAAACATCATCTACTTCTTATATGCTTAAATTGACGGTAGTTGAAAATTGATCGGCATATACCTCGAAAACTACTTAGATAGACGTGATGGATACTACATATGTTTGCGATTTTTTTTCTATGACTTCTTCTTTTTCTTTCTTTTTTTTTCTATTTTTCTAGCTATTTAATTTACCTTTCAGTTAAGCGGGTTCCAAAATCGTGTAACACAGTGATATTTTTACCAAAACATGCGTTTTCAGCTACAGTTAGATACGATAAGGTAGTAAATCGCGCAAAAAGTAACAGTATTATTAGGACGCTACGAATCCATACTTACTAATATTACAAAAGCGAAAGAAACTGTCTGTCTGTTTTTTTACTTTCTCACGTGTCAGCGGATGAACGGATTTGGAAGGAACTTAGCACAGGGGTAAAGCATGTCCTGCAATAGGACATGGGATGCTGGTGTTGCCCTAGAATGTGTTCCCTTGGGATTATTTTCGATTTTCACGCGGGTCAAGCCAGTAACAGAGTTACTGTAAATAGTTACTGTAAATTCTGATGGCTATTTTGACTTTTGTATGGCATTTGATAGAGTCAAACATTACCAGCTGCCGAGCTGAGGTAGATAAGTTTTTTTACACGTTTATTTTGGCATCTCATTTGTGACTTGGTTGTTAAGTACTTAATTAATCTCTAAAACAGAACTATACAGTGATTGGCATCACTGTATAGTACTATAGTGTTATATTTGTTACGGCGTTGTCCAAGGACCAATTCTTGGACCTCGACTGTATTTTTAATTTTGTTATTTCTTCTACTAAGACACGCCTTGTGCGATAACTTTGTTACTCTGTATTGCGATTTGAATCAAATATACTACGTGGAGTTTGATACATTGTTTTTGTTAACGAATAAAGTGTTGTAAGACAACCGCTGATGAAACTATTAAATAAAAACAAAACAGTGGGCTTGGTCTCTTCAGTTCTAGATTGAACCAGTATATTCGCAGTCTTATCTGTTAACGACTTGAAAGAGACGACCTTTGTGAGTTATAAACAATAAATTAAAAAAAAAACGTTTTTTGTTACTTTTAGCAATGTGGCAGCAGTATTACAAAGTTAAGAAAACAATAATTTCAGACGAGTTAAGATCGTGTAACCCCGTAACATGACCATCATCATCGACGTACTTATAGAAGCACAAGTAGATGCCTCAACTGCAGCAGGGAAAGTGTGAGATGCCGGTCAGCCAAACAGATGCAAGACGGCGGAATGGGAGATAAAACTAAGGAGCAGTTGTAGGTGCCTTTGCAAACTGAAAAGTTACGTTAATCCCTTTTCGTTTTCTCATTTAGAGTTTGAAAACAGGTTTATAGTCTCTAGATCTCTGACGCGCCTTGGTACCGTTTTATGGTTGTTCAATCATGCATCAAAAATGACTCATGATACATTGTCAGTTTTTAGTCTTCATACTTTTGATACAAAATTAAAGAAATGAGCATTTTGACACAAAAGAGTTATCCGACTAACTGCACCTCATTAAACGCTGAAAGTCAATGGACAAAAACCCTTTTATATAAACGTTTTGTATTAATTATCTTAATTTGTAAGATGACAGTGTAAGAATCATTACTTTTAATGGTTCTTGAATTATAAAGAGAATTTCTGTTTTGATATTAATTGATTCAAAAGGTGACGCTAGAAAAGTATCTACTGACTGACTACTGACTTTTTTTGCTATAAGTGTAACTAAGTCATTTGTTAGGAGATGGCTCGTGTACTATCAATTGTTGTCTATCTCTTTACACTCAGTTAGATCAGCTTCAGTTTAGTCGGTATGCGACATGGCAACACCGCCAATAGTCGTATCAAATGAGTGAATTGCACGAGTAGTTTTATGCGATACATACATCCCCTATATGTTTTTCGTGTTTCGGCCGAATTTACTTAATTCTTAAGTGCTTCCAAAAACGGGTCCTCCAAATAGCTCCAAACTTGCAAATTTATTTTCTTAGCATTTAGTTTTCTTTCTAAAAAATCTTTCTACCGCATTTTTAGTTATATTTCAAACAAAGCCGGTACCTACGCATTTCAGAACTGATGTTTTAAGTTTGTTTGACAAATATTGTTTCAATTTAATTACTTGTTCGCTTTCTGTTTTACCGAGGTAGCAACCTCTTGGCACATTAGTACAAGGCTAGGTACATAAACGAGTACAAAACACGTCGCCGTCATTTGAGTGTTACATGTCAAGCAAATGACAACCAGTACATACATCGTGTTTTACTTTCATTACTACAAATTGTACATAGGTCTAAGTATATTTTGGGATTTATGAGTGTTGGTGCTTGGTTTAAGAAGACCATAATGTCATAGTGATTCCAGACATTATTTTTCTTCCAATGAAACCGCTTACGGGAATAAAGACTAGGGCCGTTGGAGAAAACTAGAGGATGCAGTTTTTGGAATGGTAGAAGTACAAATCGACTTTTTAATGAAAATAATCTAATCAGTCATGCGATAAAATATTTTCATTGAATAAATATTTCATAGGCTTGAGTTGTTTTTTTATTGTTTATAGAATTTTAGATTATATTTTGATTCCTTGGACCTGTTTTTGGTCGTTTAAGCCTGGAATTTCCGCAAATATAAAAAAAGCAGTTATTCATCATCAATCATTATTCTTGTGGAGTTGGTTGCATGAAATTTTTCAAGCAAAGAGGTTAGAATATACCTAACAAGAAGGAAAACACAAATGTTATTCCGTTTAAAATCGTTTCTGCGAATTGCATCTTAGGACCAAATTAAGTAACCGCACATTGATCATCTTTATACAATTTTAACAGTATCTACTTTTATACGGTTTATTTTACACCATATTCCGCTTATATTTTCGCCATAACTAGAACAGTTTAATTTACCAACGTAGCTTTATATTTATTAACTTATCAAGGTCGTAGCCCATAGAATGTGAGGCCTAACTGAACCACAGCTATTTTAAATATTGGTTTAGAAACCAGGCTTAGATTACATTGCCTATTACGATCAAATATAATAGGGGGTCATGTCCTAAAATTTTTCAGTGTCGCTGATATGAAAAATCGAATGGTCTATTAAAATGATAATGTAGAGGTCGGACTTACCGGTGTCCATCGCGTACCCCGCGGCGGCGGCTGCGGCGTGCAGCGCCCCGTACTCCTTGCCGTCCATGCCGCCCAGCATCATGGCAGTCACTTCACTTCACATGGACACGCACTCACGTTCGTCGCGCGACGCGTCGCCGCCACATGTGCGCGCGCGCCGCCGCCGCTCCACGGCCAGCGCTCCCGCCCCGCCCCCCGCCGCCATTGGCCCGCGCCGGCCAATCGCCGCGCTTCATTTCGGACGCTTTCCTTTTTCCATGTCGCGTTCTATTTGAAGCGTGTTGATGCATCTTTAGTTTTTGCCAATCAAAATTAGACTCAATCCGTTTGCGACTAAGTTGAGATTGTGTTGTAGGTTTGTGCAGAAATATGTCTGTTTTCCCGTTCGGTCGGATGCGCTCGGGCAGCGAGCGAGACGAGAGCCGAGGAAAATGCGCGCCGCTCGAGTAGGCAGGGTGCGCCCGCGCAGCGCCGCCGATGTCGGTGGGCCAGCCGCGCTATGTATGCGTGTGTACTGTGCACGGCTCTATGTACTATGTAAGTATGTACGCTCTTTGTAATTGATATTTTTTATGTTCGTTAATTCGTGTTGCTAACTAATGTTCTGTGACTGACAACGATACGACGAACTGATACGGCGACATTTTGTAAAGAAACGCTACTCATTTTAACGATTTATTGTCGTTTTTAGGTTTTTAATTTTAATTAGGCTCGAGTGTGTTCGTTATGAAGCTTGTTCACAATTAATCAGTTGAACTCAGAGGGAGCGGCGCGGCGGTGCTATCGCTCGGGCGCGCGGTTCACTCTCATCTGATAACAATGTAATTAATTGTTGACTATGTGTTGCTGACAATTTAAATGCTTGGCAGACAGGCCAAATGATTCAGGTGCCTACCCAAATACATGATCATGATATATTGCTGCATAGTATAAATGATTGTACTACCACGCAACGTCAGTGTTGTCTAGTCGGAGCACAATCATCTATCAATGTATAAACCTGCCTATATACTTAGGTACCTACTCTTTGTAGAAATGACAAGGACAGGTGGTCTGTCTCCATATTTAAAAAAAGTATTGAGTGGTAACCCTAACTTTAGTTTTTTCTTGTAGGTGTTACCTACTAATTCAATCCAATTTTAGTTGTATATGTATCTGTAAATCCTGAATAAGGACTTTGTGAAAACGCTCCTAAAAACATGGCGTCATCAGTCGAAGAAACACACAATTAGAGTTTGTCGGCTGATTTGTTAAAAAAATAAAAATCTAAAGAAGAACTTCCAAATTTCAGAAGAACGCCGCTCAAATGCCAATTAAAGCTGAAAAATTCCTGAAATACTCGTAAAACTGCGCTGAACTCGGGAACACATGGCAGACATCATGTTCATCAGGTGACATGTCATGACGATCATCACAAAAAGCGAGCTAGTCGGTGCCACCGGGCGTTGTCTGTTAATTACCCCAAATATGTCGCTTATTTGTGTAAAAACGGTGGTTTTCTTTGAGTCGCCGCGTGGATGCGCGAGCGCAGCGGATGGGAGCAAATTGGCGGGAGCAAATGACGCGACGCGCGCAGACTCAAACGTGCCGACGGACGCACTGCTGGCTTTGTTCTGATTCATCTGCCGGAGCTGTACTACTGAGCGGGTTCATGATCAATGTGTTTGGGCAACGCGATCAACGGGCTGTGGATACGAAAACTGTACATTAGTTTTGCATATCATGCTGGGTTGAAAACGAAATTGTTGTTTAAATAACTGTAGTGTACCTCAAGGCAGTATACCGAGTTTCTTCCTATGCAATTATCATTTACAGAGCACCATTTTAATATATGATTTCACTGAAATAATTTTGTTGGAATACCTGTTTCAGTGGACGTAGGAGCGACTTCGACAGCTCAAAGGACCCGGATTTTGAACGTTTTCTGGTTAACGATTTTCGGGTCGAGAAATCATTTTTCTGGTCGTTTAAAGTAAGGTAGTACGTGGTTGACATCCCACCCATTCGCACAAAACTGTTTGGGAATACTGTCATTGTGCGTACAACTAAGGAGTGAACCCTCTTGAACTTGAACTTGAAACCCCCTTTGAGAACCCTGGGGCTCTGCAAATCAAGGTTACTTCTAGGCAAGCGTGCTCCATCGTCGACCACATCACCGCTTGCCATCAGGTAAGATAGTGATGAAACGAAAGCCACTCAATAACAAATAAATACTCAATAGTTTAAAGTAGTAAAGTAGGTATACAAAAAAGAACTGATCGTCGTTTGAAAATTAGATCTATTCCAATCTCAAGGAAGTTTTTCTATAGTTACGGTCTACTGAAGGCACAAGATACAGTTACTTTTGAATTTACGTTAACATAAAATATAAATAGCAATGTTATCCCAGCTGACCGTATGACCTTCGTAGCCTTGACTTGCTTAACATTTCGATTGATAACAAAATAAATATAGCTCTCTACGGAAATAACACAATGGTCTACTGGACCGAACTAATGGCCATTTTCACCAAGTTTAAGAAAGCAACGTCTAATATAAACCAAACGGAAGCAGAGGAGCAATTCTCTAATTTCTCAGAAGCGTTCGCTCTCGCGTCGCGGTTGCGTTTTATTTTTATCATTTAGCAGCCTCATTTATATTAAAAAAAAATATTTCGTACTGATTTCCACATTCTGAATTCAAATTCTCTATAGATAATTAGAATTAATGAAAACAAATTCTCTATAAACACGTAAGTTGATTGGAAGAGAGTGCCTAAGGCCGGCCGCATACGTACGATTTCCTGATAAGGAAATGTTGAGCTAGGCGCACACGTTTATTTATTTTCCGAATGAGTAAAATAAACCTGACGTTCCTTTCGAAAACAAGCCGTGTGTTCAGGGCAGTACGAAGAAAAATAGAACGCCTGCGCTAGCCTCACGGAATTCTGAATCGGAAAACCTAATGGAAACCGTACGTAATAGTGGGTAGTTACAAACGATACAGACTCTTGTCTGCACAGACAAAAGCGGCAGTTTTGAAGTTTGTTGTATAATATGCATTTACTTATTTGGAAACTCAACAGCTTATTTATATTTACATGAGTTATGAATGTTCACCTCCCTATCAATGAACAGCCCAATGTAGTTGCATTAAAGTTACGACCATATTAGAGTCTGCATACACTGCACAGTGATAGCGAGATGATGACAATTATCTCTTAAGCCAATAACAGAGTTTCACATTGATAAAGCTTGGTTAACTAGAGAGTGGCGAGAAAAATATACAAGAAAAATAATACAAGTGACACTTTGTTGACACTTAGTTCACAATAAATCAAATCTACAATTATGTAAATAATATGGCTATATTAATTCAAAAAGGGAAAAACAAAACAAAACAAAATATTGTGAAATAGAATGTATAGCGCTGAGATATGATATTTCTCCATTTATTTTTTTAAAGAATGAGTTATGGCACAATTTGTTAACTAAACAATATCTGCTTGACTTGTCTCCTTCCTTGTATGATTGTTGGGATAAATGAAACATATCGACATTTTCAATACTTTCAGAGTACTTATATGCGAAGCAGTCGGGTCATAACAGCATTTCTCCCGTACTTATTTACTTTACGTTTATAATTATTGTTTTTACTAATATGTCTATTGTGTTTTATGGGCCTTAGTTGCCCGAAATGGTGGCAGGAATGGAAAGATGAGAGGGAGGTCTTTGCCCTGCAGATGAACGGAACAAAGCCTGAAAATATATAAATAAGGTTATTAGGCTGCGATGTGCGAGGATGCGTAGCGAGGGATGTGTTTGTTAAGAACCAATAGCATTGCTTGCGCTGAGTGAGGCTAAGTAAATTTTATTGGTTCTTAACAAACACATCCCTCGCTACGCATTCTCGTACATCTGTGATGGAAACGCAGCCTAAGAAACGAGTCATCTGCCTAGTCTTTGCCCAACTATATTGGGATTGGCTTCCAGTTAAACCGGCTGAATACTAGTATTTTAAGTGCAGCGACTGCCTATTCGACCTCCAAATCCCAGAAACTGGTTTTAACCACGAGCAGCATAAGTGTCCAGTGTTACTGAGAATGGTAATAAATATTTAAAAGGAATTTCCAAAGCATGAAGTTAATCTATTTACCCAGATTTCCGAGCACCATGGAACATGGTAACATAATGATATGGTAAACTGGTTATTTAACGATTAGATTCACTGAAAACAGCGCACTAATGCCCCATATTACAGTATATATTCTCAATTTACTAGAATGTATACTAAATTGGTAATGTACTGTGAAATCTGTGAAGGCTGAACTGTTGTGGGTAGGATTTATCCACGCATTAGGCAAGAATTTAAATTTTATTCGACTTTATTAGCTATTATTCTAGATAGGTACCGTTGATAACTATTTTTAGGGTTTCCAGTGTCCGTATGGACAAACGGAACCGCTAAAGCATCACATGCGTATCTGTCCGTCTGTCACAGTCAATTTTCTCCGAATCTACTGAGCCGAATTAAAATGAAGAAAATTTATAAAAATTGGCCATTTCTGCTCTCAACTCCGATACAACTTCACCTACAATTTTGAAAAAAGTACTATAGTATAGTATAGTTCTTTACTTTCATATTCAAGAAAACCAGAATAAACAGTTTCTGGTTTCAAAGTAAGATGGTTCGGTCGAAACTCTTTACACACGAGTCCGACTTGCTTGGACAGTTTTCATCGTTGGTTGAACTGTTTGACTAGTCCCAGCCGCCGCAACAGAAGGAGCCACCCCGGGCGTCGGGAGACACAGGCCGATTTCCAGCCACCGTAGGCGCGGGCCTGCAGACGACGAGCGTTGGGTGGCTCGCCGTCCGATAAGGACCAGGCGTTTTGGTGCCCCTCAAAGAGATATCAGCATAGTAGTCGGGGCTCGCTAGGGCCAGAGCCTGCCAAGGTACAGGAATTTGTTCGAAAAAGTCACCGCGGCCTTGGAACACAAAGGGCATTAAGAGGAACACGGATGGGTTTTAGTCACTAAGAGTCCCTTCCGCTCCGCCCAGACAGGACAGGAAGGAGTCATTTGATGATTTCTCATCATTGAATAAAGAAAAGAAAAAACCTAAATAGAGTGAAGCGATACTTCACGCCTGGACAGCTTTTAACCCTTTACAAAGCACAAGTCCGATCCTGCATGGAGTATTGCAGCCACCTTTGGGATGGCTCAGCTAAATACCAACTTGCCGCGCTTGACTCGGTGGAACGCAGGGCTAAAAGGCTCATTGGCGACGTAAAACTGGTGGATGCCAAGCTTCACAGCTTGGCTCATCGCCGCAAAGTTGCCTGCCTGTCGGTCTTCTACAGATTGTACTTCGGGGAGAGTGCCCAGGAACTCCACGACCTCATCCCACCGGCCCCCTTCTAACGTCGGACATCTAGACGCACTGCAAGTTACCATCCCTACCTTATTGCTATTCCACCAATTCGCACTAAACGTTTCAAAACGTCTTTTATAATGCGCACAGTAAAGGAGTGGAGCCTGCGTCTGCGTTTCCGAACGCATACAACCCTAATCTCTTCAAAATTAGAGTGAACAGGCTTGTTCTGGGTAAGCTCGCTCCAACGTCGACTTTGTGACTAGAGTTAAGAGTAAACCCATATTATTTTTTTTTTTTAAATAGCATCAGCAATTCTAGTTCAGGTGCTGAAACGCGGAAAACTATTTATAAAAGGCAAGCGGGCCAGTTTTGCTTGGGTTAGGAAAATTGGTTTTTTTGATTCGTCATTCACGCTAAATAAAATACCTAAGCATTAATAGTTAGGTAGCGGGTTTAACAAAGTTACTTAAGGACTCAGCCAAATCAATCGCACAAGTAAGTACCTATAAGAAATTAAGTAATTGAAACCTCCTTTGACATCGGCAATGAAAATCGACATCGAGTTAATTTAATTCCGCCAAGTGTGTTCCATCATCGGAGTACAAGACGTACAGAGATATCAGCGCTGCAGCACCGGTACATGGTGGACATTCCCCCAGACTATTTTCTTTGTGCGAACAGCTAAGGAGTGGAATTCCCTGCCAGTCTGTGTTTCCTGATGGCTTCAACCTGCGGGTGTTCAAGTCTAGAGTAAATAGGTTACTTCTAGGCAATAATTTTACCTTATTTAAGCCTTATTTTTGCCTTATTTAAGTGAGATAGTGGTCAAACGTATGCCTATCAATAAAAAGATCGGTACAGTGGAACTCAACCTAGCAGCTATTTTTATTGCAGCAGGGACCAACGACCAATGGTGCAGTTAGATAGGTGCTATATTTACCCAAGTACTAGGTAATAGAAACCTGTGAAAGCTAGCCCCTTACGTGCGGTATGGCAGCCATTGTATGGCTTGCGTAATCTGCGCGGTTTACACCTCGTACAGGTGAGGGCAAAACAGATTCAGTTGTAACGGGAAAAGAGAGATAACACTGAGAAATGCGAACAAAATGTTTTTCTTTTATTTTTGTTAGGCATTCATATTCATGACATGTACCCACAGACTGACAAGTTAATGTTCTACAAGTTGCGTGAAATACCCATACCTACTTTTACGTTTTAATAGTGTGATAACAATTTCAATAAAATATATAATTTTTATTTTATTAACCAAGTATTAAATCACGCCGCCCAAACAACTCAATCACTCTACGATTCCTAAAAAATAAATATTAATAAAATATAGCTCAAATAAAATATCAATAACAAGCTCGTTTGTATGAAATTATATCGTAGAGTATTACAAGAGTTCGGTGGGTACGTTATAACGTTAATAAATAAGCTATAAAGCGCATTGTTCTCGGTCGGGCGGCGTGGATAATGTGCGATTGTCTCAGCCCCAGCCCCACACTGCACCACGATTTATAATCCCCACACTAGCATTGTTCAGCTTTTATCTTTTCTATAGCTCATATTTATAGCTGTCGTTAAAGCAGCATTTTTCACGAAAATTAAATGTTTAGTTCAGATTAGCAAAGGTGGCGCGGAACGGAACAGGTTCCGATAGCGCCGCGCGGCGTGACCGCCGACGATATCGCCTCGCCTTCAAATTATTACTGTTATGACAATATAAAACATACGACACTATTGATAGCTTTACGCTTTTTATGTTTTCCATTTTTTATGGATTATCGTGTGACTAGATTTCATTGTGGCTCCGCTTGTTAGAATATTCCAAATATTACTAACATCAGGGCCACCCGGTTAAAAAAGCGTCAAAAAATTAAAAAGCTCCTTACGGGTGTTACTATACAACGTCGATCGTCATCGATCGACGTTGACCGATTGGTGTGGCTTTAGCCAATCGTCGGATACCGGGCGATTAACAATTGGTCGACTACCGATCGCTGCTATCGATCGAAGTTGATCGATTGGTGTGGTAGCTTTGGCTGGTCGAAGAAAGAAGTAGGTAAAACCTATTGATCGACGTCGACTAACTCAATCTACCATTGATCGATTGGTGTCGTAGAAACTATCGATCGACGTCGACTCATCGTCAGCTAGAAAACAGCGGCCTCATCTAGTTTAAAAATGACCAAAAAAGATTGACGTGAACCTACTTACAAAATAAAAATCATTAATCCATTCTACCATCGATCGACGATCGATCGATTGGTGTGGTAACACCCTAACACTGTTGGAAACAAAAATCCAGTATCGAGTGCCTAAAAGCTAATCAACAGCAAAAAAGAAACATTGAGTAATTCAATCATCATTTTCTTTCTGTGGCTGTGTATCAATATCGACACAGGCCTTCACTGACCATACGTATTGATGAGGCAGAAACTACTAGAATTGATTTATTTAAAAAACTGTTTTCCAGCGTGTATAAGTTTAAATAAGGTACCTACTTTGAGAGAAGAAAGCGGCAAAGGCGTTGTATCAAATACATAGTGACGATTGGAAATAAATTCATATCACGTCGTTCTATAGTTTTAGCGTCGTAGATAACTCACAAAGTCGGTTAGTTCATGGTCTACCTAGAGTTTCCAGAAAGTTCCAAATGTTATGTAATGCTTCTAGACCAATTTCGATTATCATAAGATATGCTAAGCCTGTCCCATTATCACTGTCATTTGTAGATCCTTGACATTCCTTACAGGTAGTCAGAAGCCAGCAACTCTGGCAAAGGGGCAGTCGCTCCTTATAAAAAACTGATGAACCGCATACGATTAAAATGGAACCGACCCCAATATAATTGGAAAAGGGCTTGGCAGATAGCTGTCACCGATAGATCGCCACCCTGTTGCGAGCTCCAGGATTACTTACTAGGCATATAACCTTATCGCCAATTTACCTATCCGTCTGCGATAAACACATAACACAGAAGTTATGTGGCTTCCAATACTTTCAAGTTAAGTAAAGGAAGCCGAGGGAAACGACATGTGCATATCGTTATTAAATCAATTTGTGCCGAGATGTTTTATTTATTTTTATGATCTCCGAGACACATGTATTTGATTGTCATGCTAATCTGCCAGTGAAATAATCCTAGCTCGGTTATAACTAGGTACTGGTCTGGTGCAAATGTGTTATTATGAGAGGGATTAAGTGAAAGCCTTGAAGTGTGGCGGAAAAATAATGAATCGGTATTATTCTCGAAGTGGACCACCGGAGGCGAAAACGGTTGAAGAAGTTTTCTTTTTGTGTTGGAAGTGTACTAGAAGACTGCTGTTAAAAGGGATAGGCAAAATTGCATTTTCCGGGTTAAGCTGTACTGAAGGAAAGGTATCGTGGGACTTTGTACTTTATCCTGCAGGAAACAATACACCTAATGAGAGATTATTGTCTTTCTAAAAAACGACTTCAGTTAGTAAGCAGTTAGCATTCAGCTTGGTAGTGGATGCTGAAACCTATTCTGGTATAAGAGTGCTTATTTTCCTTATTTTTAAGCAAGGTACATTCGCATCTCAGTCGCAAGCTGTCAAACATTTATGAAAGATGAGGATTTTTGAAACATTGCGACTGAGTTGTGAATGTGAACGTTGCTTAAAAAATAGTAAAATTGGCACTCTAATCTTGGAAAAAGTTCACAAATACTCACAACGGAATAAAATATCGTGGAAAACTGTGTTTCAGGAGGTAAAAGCAACCGAAGTTGTGCAATCTATACCACCTCACGGTTCCTCAATCACAAGAACCCATTACCTGATGAGTTTAGTACAGGTTCCTTCAGCCCAACAATGACAGCTCTGTGAAAACATCCGCCTACCCGCGCGCTATACTTAGCCTGTCACACTGAGTTGACGGCGCGTGCGCAGGATTGTTCTAATCAGTCGGTCACGCGCCGGCGAGCGCGCCCAGCTATTCATAGAGCACCTGGCTTTTATGTGGTCGTGCGACACCATGGACGAGGGGCAGAAGTCTTACTGAAACGTTTCTTAAATCAATCTCATCTGATGGAAAGCGATCAGAAGTAACCTAATCACTCTGGACTAGACCACGACATTTCCTGATACACAGAAGCAAGAAATTCCACTCAATGTATCTCATAGATGAAGATCCTTCTTCATCTATGAGATACATTGAATGGAATTTCTTGCTTGCTTGCTGCTGTTGGTTCTGTACAAAAGCCACTTTCGGACACTGAAATCCCTATGTATCAGTCATTGCTTTTAGCTAAATTTCCGACGAGATTCCGAAGTAGAATCCTTGATGCTTAGGCACTCTTAAAATCTATCCAGCATGACAACATATCCTTTGGACAACGGCGAACTTACTCTACACTGTACTCTTATTAACCCAAAAATTGACTGGCAGAGAATGCCTTGTTGCATTAAGTCCGCCTGTGTCCCAGTACTGTACTGTAGGTACATGAAGTTCAAATAAATAAAGCTGTTGGATAATAATTCCACATTACAATGAGGAACATCTCTTTAGTACCGTAGGACCCATCCCTACATTCAATTTGAAAGATTCTCATGACTATGAGCAGTAGTCAATCAAATGAATGGAAGCTAGGAGCTTATAATAACACATAGGCTATAATGTATAAAGGGGCACGGGGGAGGGAAGAAGATGAAGAAAATTTTGTGCATCAGTTTTTCAGTTATCCAGTGTTGATAACATACTATGGTGGAGCAGAGTGGACATTCTGGACCTCGTTCGTAATACCTGTTACTAAATTCGAGCTTGAAAGCTTGTCTGCTGTGTGAGGACATGATTGTAATGAGGAGGAGGGCCGCTGAGGAGTGACACCGCTCTATGAGTACCTACTTCGTATGAGTGTGTATGTATACATAGGTAGTTTGTTAACATACTCGCCGCATTGTCGTGTAAGGGTGCGTGTCCATCAGAGATGTGCGAGGAAAATGAGTGGCGCAAGGATGCGTAGCGACGCTGTGACACGGTGCGCAGATGACCGGTGCGAGGTTGGGTAGCGGACTCTTTTCAGTTTTTCGGTAGCGTCCATCCCTAGCACATATCCTTCGCACACATCAATCCGACCCATGATTCAATTGTTTTGTTCGTACAAAAACCTCGCGCCTCTACGCCGTTTCCACCGGAGCTGCAAAGAGCGAGGCTAGCTTAATAAAGCGATTCTATTAGTTCTTAACAAACACATCCCTCGCTACGCATCCTCGCACATCTTTGGTGGAAACGGACCCTTAATGTGTCAGTGTCTCTTGAGTTATGATAGTTAATCCATTGTTTTGTTGCTAGAATAGTTTCTGTAGTGTACTTGTTATTGTCAAGTGTCGTCATAAATTTGAGTCCAGTCATCCTGGCAACGCTGCTCGCTGTGTACCTATATTGATCCGGATAAAAGTGGACTGTTACAATTTTAATTAAGAAACGTAACTTTATCATTTACTTACCATAATTTCATCTCGCCCACGGCAGACAGGTAGATATGTAAACAACGGCGAATGGACATGTAAACAAGTGCGAATGGAATTTGGTTGAAATCTTAAACAAAGAAACATTATTTTCTTTCAATCTCTTTAAATTTGCAACGCGGAAATACTTTTTTGGAATTGCATTTCCAAATCTACAGCCTCATGCATCCCTAACGAACCTCTTTGGACTCCAAAGCACCAACCCGCCCTCCACTAAAACCCCACTATTCCGGGCAGGCTGCGCGCGCGCAGTATCTCGCGCACTATTAATAAGCGCGGGCGCTTCCCATGCGCATGCGCTTCAGATCTCAGCGGCGGCCGCCACGCTCCGCCGCCAACGGTAATCGGGCCGCCTACCTTACCCCTTACTGGGAACACATTTATGGGGAACAGGACTTTAGCTCTAAGATGATGGAGTTGGTTTTCCCTTGGATGGGAATGTGGTGTAGTTGCAGGGTATAAAGGTGTTTGATTCTGAGCTTTGTGCCCCAAACGTTATGGTTGATTCTTGAATGACAAGGGTTGAAGGGCGGTAAAACAACGGAAGCAGTGTCGATGGTATCTGTGCCTTTAATTAGATATTTAATTAAAGCACAGTTGCCTAAAGCGATAATTGGATCATCAATTTGTGTTCAGCCGCCGTGTGTCTTTGTTAATGTTTAAACGACCGAAGAATGTGTCTACGAGGAATGAAAACAGGAAAAGTATAGAATAAACATTCGTCTTCCATTTATTTTGAGATTTAAACGTCAGACTCGTCAACGATAAAGTTTATATTGAAAATCTTGAGGTCCTTTGATCTTGTTCAAATAATACAGTAGCCAAATTTATCTTATTTCTTCAAGCTTGATTCCATCGTCAGGTCCTTTAGACCAATCGTAGTTAGTGTTCTCTCCACTGCAAAAAAAATAAATCCTTCGCCAACTCTATATCTGTGTAAATAGAAGTTATTTGACTTGTGCATACAATTTTAAAACAAAAGATGCAAGAGCGAGCGCAGCCAGCTCGACAATTATAGGACCCGCCTCGGATAGGTTAGGTTTTCTTTTGACAGACGAAGTTGCGGTGCGGCGCGCTAGAAAAGCGATTTTCGAAACGCCAAAATGTACGGATTTCATTTTTTTTTGAGGTTAGTTTGCTCTTGACTCTAGTCTAGATCATAGATAACAGAGACAAAGTCGACGATGGAGCGAGCTTACCCAGATTGATCACATATTGACAGCATTTGTCAATCCCATACATTATTGATGTTTAGACAATCGACTTTGCCACGCTACCGCTAACAGCCACTTGTCTCAAGAAATCACAACCAAAGTGAGAACCTCCTCCTTTTTTTGACGCTGGTTAAAAACTCAGCAGGCTTGTAGAGGCGGCCCATGCCTCCCCTAACTGCTGCCCGGGAGGATGAGCCTCTTGAGCTAAGGATAATTCGATACTACCACTGCTCCATCTGGTGAAAGAAATACATTACATGAAAAACAACTGTTGTAGGTACCTACAAACTCAAGCCACCTTCAGCGCCACTATCAGATATCAGACCAGTTCATTTTCACAACACAACGTCAGTCACACGTCAAACTTGTCTGCACACACACAGACATGAGCCGAACTGTCACAATGTGTGGATGTCACAGCCCTCCGCGTATCAGTATCAAAGGCGCCGCCCTTCCCACCGAGCATGTCTTGTATGCTGGATGCTCTTGTCACAGGGCTATCAGGAAGAAACAGTTCCTTAAAAATTAAGTTTCAAGTGATAAATATCCACTATTCTGGTTATACTGTGATGAAATATGGAAGAATAGACCAAAGTTTATGTCTAGCACACAAAGTTATAGATAATGTTCATCATTTAGGAACAGATTTTCCACAGTGCTTTCAGTGTCTGCCGACGTCCTTCCGTAGACCATAGCCCATATTCGATCTTATCCCGCAAGCCCTGTGACCTGTACACGAGACGACCTAATGATTGCGTCAATGGATGTATTCGCTGTAGCTCAATACTGGACCAAACAAAAATAATTGTAAAATGAAAATTGTATTAGATTCGTGTCAGTTGATCATAGTTGGTTAACTGTCACTAATTCCACTGGATATGAAGGAATTTCGGAAAATGGAACTAAATTCCTACAGGAAAACAACTTTATGTACAGGTCACCTGAGGCTCCGGACACAGTGCCGTTCTATTAACGACGATGATTGTCGAAATAACAAAATATAAAAGATCGATCACGTGACATTTCGACAGCGTTTGTCAATACCATACATTTTAGAAGTTTGCCACGCTAGCGCTGACAGCATGACACTTGTCTTAAACTTCAGAGTGCCAAAACTACTAAGTAATTTTAAAGCACACGTTCGCATCACAGTCGTAATCAGTCAGAAATGTAGTGAAATTGAGGCTTTTTTGACACTTTGCGACTGACACGCGAATGGGAACGTTGTTTAAAAATGAGTAGAATTGGCTCTCTGGCCGATACTAACCAAATAAAGTTGTCTACACTTACTGAAATTGTTTTAAAGATAATTTCTTCTGACTCACAGCCCTGTAAGCCGATCTCCTGTCGCAGTCGTCATGTGATGTTCATTAACTGCGCGTCTGTAACTGAACGTATTGTGTTTCAGCTGAAAAACTTACTGTCACGACGCTGTTGACCTTTTTATGAAATGTTCCGGATTCCTGCGAGCACCTTGTGTACTACTCTTGTGTTTCAATTAATACAGAGCAGTTTTAAAGATGGCGGAAAACCAGCCTTTCGGCTGGGCAGGTGATTGAAGAGTGGAGACTATGCAGATAGTGACTCAACATTAGTACAACCCTACAATCAATGTGAAGGTAAAGTTTAAAACAAAGTTTTAAATGAAAAAGACTGCGGTAGGTATTTAAAAAAACAAACACAGGGAAAAGGAACACCGGGACGCCACGGCCATGGCGCCATTGGCACAGCCATAATTATTTGGTTATCGAAAAACCTCTCAAAATAAATGTTAATGTAGGATGGTCATGAAAAAACAGTTAACTAAGCTTTCATGAGCACAAACACGGGCTACTTGCATTAACCAATGTTGATCGTCGGTATTTACCGAGCGGCGGGCGTCCGTGCCGCCGCAGTCGGCCGCACTCGGGAGCACTCGGGCGCACTCGGGCGCGTTCGGTCGCCCTCGGCTGCCCTCGGCCGCGCTCCGCCGCGCCTCTGCGCCCGCACACTATCTGCTACGCTCTGAATTCGCTAATATTTGCTAATGAGATGTATTTTTTGTGTTTCAATATTATCATCAATTAGTTGTACTTAGTTTATTTTATGCAATAGTCCTGTTCATTTTGCTATCGTATTTATTTGCATTTTTTCAAGTCTGTTGAAATGTCCTGGAAACACAAAGTTAATGAACTGTGTAGAATCTGTAAAACTGTTTCAATATAATATTTACGTTTACAGCAATCATTAAGTTCGCTTCTCCGTGGAATCATTATGTCATTTGGTTCCGGAAGCGTCAAGCACTATTACAATTTTCCTGAAAATCTTTAACGTAGATATAATAATATTATTATTGTGACTTGTGAGACCAAGTCATACCATACATATCTTCTCAAAACCAGTTTTACTTGGAAAATCGTTTCCTTGCAATGTGGTTCGTGCAAAATAAACAAAGTTGAAAGTATATATTGTACTACCTATATACTTACTGTATTATCTGCATACCAACTTGAGAACATTTTAGATACATTTTGTACCCATTTTTAGACACATATCTACTGTTTGAAAATGTGCCAACACTGGCAATTAATTGTGTCATTTCAGGCCATTATGGCGTTTCGGAAACACCGACCAACAAAACAACGGCAATATCAGGATTGTATTGAAATTGATAAAAATGGCAAAATTTCATAACCGCACTTGTAGAGTGAAGTTGGTCGTCATCTTGTAGATGTTTCCAGTCCAGTATAACAATACTGTTCAACAATAGATAACATTGAACACCATTCTTTTAATATCCCCCCAAGACACAGTACTCCTGCTGACCCCTCGCGCCCGGGCTGGTGCCTGATGGCTGCGGATGCGGGCCGCATCGCTTGCCGGCAGATTTACGACGCGTCACTTCAAACAGAAGACAGACGCGCATGCTCTCGTGTATCCATGGAAAGGGGTGCAGTAGCTAACTTGGTGGAGAGGGTTACTTCCATGCGTTTACAATGGGAAAGTCTTAAAAATTGGGATGGGACCGTTGCAGAAAATTTATTTTAGCAGTACATCGCAGAGTACCCCCCTTTTTATTTTAAATTACTTCTGTCCATCCACAAAAGGTTGTCTGGTCATCACTATCGGCGATAAGACTGCTACTGACTGTGCCCTTAGAATTATAGATACTAGCACTTCGCCCGCGATTTTGTCCGCGTAGATTTAGAATTTATTTCACGAACTTTGACGCCCCCTTTGCCTACTTTAAAAGGCAGTTTTGGAAAATTAATTACAACGATTTTCATTAATTACTCGACCTGCTTTGCTTCTGACGCCACATGATCAGCGCAATTGTTGCGCCCTTCATCCCATTGCGGGTTGAATTTGAAAAAACGTTAGATCCGTTTAAACTCTTTACACCACTTCAGTGGTTGATTTTAGAAAAATGCAAAAACTGACTACAATTGTTAATTCATTAGTTTCAACTTTATCGGACGAACTGCCCCCCAAAAACCCGTTGGGGGGCAGTACTGAAAAAAAAACTTTATAATTCATTTAGATCAGTATTCGTACCAAGTTTCAAGTTTGTAAACCTCAGGAATAAGATTTTTAATATAAACTTTTACCCCCTATTTCACCCCTTTACGGAGGTAGTTTCCTAATATCTTCTAGCTAAATCTTAGCTGACGCCTCCTGCCTCCTGTCTCATAATGTACCTCTTATATGATTATATAGGATATAGGATTATATATGGGTACAAGAGTTACTTAATTATTTATTTTTTTCTATCTATATATCTATCTCACTTCAAAAACCTCAGGTACCTACCATGGCAAACGCCTACGGCCCTATGTCTGGAATAGATTAGCGCCATGGAAAAAGCTCCGGGAAAACCCGCAACAAAAGATAGCCAAAGTTTCTGCTGAAGGCACTTTAGCCACATTTTACAAAGGCGCGTCTTGTCGTTGGTGACAATTTCTCACATGTTACATGAACAAGACCGTTGTGCGAGCGGTGTACAATTATGTTGATCTAACTTAAAAAAAAACAGGATCATTTTAACGATTAAACACTCTATTATCTATCAAAACAAAACATGAAATAATCACAAACAACCTAAAGATAAATAAAGCTACTGGCACACTAGATCCAGAGGTTATCAGCCGCGCGGAACCGCGTCCGCTCGAGCGTCTCTTCGTGGAAGCGCGCTTTCAAGTCGCGTGGACGCGCGGGTACGCGGAACACTGCCATTCATACGCTGACGTACCAACAGCTGATTTATGATATGAAGCTGAAAGCTTGCCAAAATGTAATTGGGTACGGGACGTTAATTCGTGTTTTTCCAGATAAGTGTAAGTTTACTGCGCGGAGAGAGTAATGTACTCGAGGAAAACATTACTAACGTAGTCTGTTCGTCAGTTGCACGGATGAGGTTATGTGGGTAATCAGTTATTAATTCAGTTTCAAGCAATTTGCAATAATCGATTTGTGGAATTCATTGGCTCTAGCTGTTAATGCTTGGAGCCATAACATAACTGCATTTAAGAAACAGTTGAATACAAACAGATTTTTAATTACTTGTAAATTAATCGATGACCTAGACTATTGATTACTGCAGTGTTACAGGCACAGTGCGTATATTTTTATTTCCCTTTCAAAAATAAATAAATTCAAACAGAATTGGAGGCAAATCATATCTTCAGGCATTATCATGCAACTAAAATCTTGTTCCTATCAACCAATTTCGAATCCTAACCGCCAGCAACTAGCCACTTGAATAAAAATTAATGTTCCAATCATAAATTAGTTGCACAGCCAACTATGATGAGCACAATGAGCCCAGCACGTCCAATTAGTCCGCTAAGTACCTGCAGCGCGGCCGCGGGATCGCGCGGTCGGCTGCGACTCGCCGCGACTGGCTGCGATTGGCTGCGAACCATTTGCGCGAGCGCAGACGCAGTTACACCTTGTTACCGCCACATGTAGCGTACCTGGTGGCGGATGGCTCATTGCGATCCGAAGTTATTGCACGATGTGTGTGATTGTCGAAACATGACGTTGATGTGCTCGCTGAAAGTTATGTGAGGTTTGCGGTGACGTGATGGAAGTTAAAACTGCCGCTCTCGGTCCGATCATCCGAAGCGGTTTAACAATACCTTTAAACTGTTAATTAACTATACTGAAAAAAGCTAAGGGGGTAAAAGGGGTGTCATTGGATTTGTTGGCAATCTATAAATCGAATTATATTAAAAAAATAAATTATATGTCCAATGAGCAATTATTTATTCTAGAAGGTACTTCAACTAATTTATTTGACATTTTATTCTTAGTTTACATGAGGTTGATCTATTTTCGGGAGTTTCCAGCGCTCTTCAAAACCCATTTCACAGTAATTATAAATAATAATGAGGACGTCAGACGAGTTTAACAGGAAAACTTGTCAAAAACTTGTCGTGAAAATGCGCTGAAAAATCAACACAATTACTCATTACATTACGAAGGTATTTATAACTATTTAATTTCTGTTTTACACTTCAAAGATTTATTTAATTCGTCGCGGTAGACTTGAATTAAAAATACGTTTCGTTCCGCGGTACGCCTCGCTGGTCACACTAAAACATGTTAGTTCTGCGCCTGTTCGCGGCGGGTATTTTTTCATTTTCAGCGCCCCGGTTCTAAAGATATTAAGAGACAAACCGTGACAGACGGACGGAGTTATTCGTAATGTGCGTCGCAATTAATCAGCATAAGCGTTTTATTAGCTGGGCTGCGCGTGCGCTGTTCCGCCATCCGTCGCGACTGACAGCCGGCGGGAACAAGATGGCGCTCGTCGTTTTGGCGGGAACGTAATGGCGGCAGTGGCGCGCTTTGATCGCGGACGATGCGGCCTGCCTGATTCATTGCGGAGTAACTGTCCTACCTTGTTACTAATTATTTGGGCAGACAGACAGACATTACAAACAGAAGCTTGGTACCTAACGATGCATGTACTGTGTGCTGAGCCCAAAATAGAAAAAGCCACCTTGATACCTTCAGGTTGCCAAAGTAGAACATTAATGACTGACAAAAACACTAGGTGTGTCAGTAAAAGGTCAACTCCGATTTGCATTACAACCTTGCCTTGCCTGCTATATGCTAAGCTATTTTATTTTTTGGGGTTCCGTACCCGAAAGTTAACCTACGGAACACTATTACTAAGCCTCCACTCGCTGACCGTCTGTCTGTCAGCGGCCTGTATCTCATAGAAAACTGTAACAGATAGAACGAGTAAGTACTGCCATTGCCGCTATAAAAAACAAATAAATTAAAAATTAAAACGGAGGGTTATTGTAAGGACCTTCATATGCAACTCCGACTCGCACTTGGCAGGTTTTTATTATTTTTTTAAACGTACTGGTGACGACATAGTAATCCCTATTTGGATAACTATGTCGTCACCAATAATATTCTTAAACCTCAACCGGAAGCCTCACGGGTCCTTTGTTTTGGTTTACAAATAGCTCCGGAGGGTAGACACGACTCACACTCACTCGCGAGCGGCTGACCATCAATTACGGCAAGCGAGCGTGGCGGCGAGACACAAAAATGTGTGATCGTACACAAACACTGAAACAACAGTACATGCGCACACGCAAGTGGGAAGGGAGGAAAAGTTAAATATTTCCACACTGAAATCAATGTTCTAAAGTATTACTCGTTGAAGAAAATAATAATAGTGTCTACAATCTTATAACAATTGGACAGTATTTTGTAAATCAGTATTTAATAATTGGTGGCTTCATTTAAAAAGTAGTTAGTTATTGTTTTCTCCTAATTAACTTGATTCTTAACCATCGTCCTTTTTTCGGTGCAGTGACTGAATTTCGTGGAATAATAGTGAATTCTACTCTAAAACTGTTAACTGAAAAACTATATAGGCTGATCAACGAATTAGGTTAATAATATCTTCTTTATGAAATTTAAAAGTAGTCAAATTAAAAAATAACGTTTTCAATGAAGCGTGTAGGGGTGCTACGCGGCTACGCGCTACGCATCGCTGATCTCCTGCGAGACGTCTACGGCTACGTTTGTGCATCTACGCCGTAGTACCGCTACGCCTCACTGACATCGCTACGAGATCAACCAAAGCGGAGATTTTTATCTCCCTGCACGATAATTCCACTTCCGAGTTTCATTATCTGTATGTTTATTAATATTATGAAGAGAGCGTTATTTTTTTTGTAAATTTGTATACATATTATGTGCGGAGAGTATTCCACTGAACCACTGCACCTATTGGAAAAACAAATCTCTCAGTATTTGAACGGTAGGTGAACAGCCCGAGCAAATCTGGGGCGGACCTCCTAGTAACCGATAGTATAACGCAACTCTCCTTCTCAACTTCTCCTTTGGGTTGTAAACATTCCCATGTTCTCGACAAATTAAAAAAAAAATTAAGTGGGTAAATTATAATATCAATCAAATGGCTACAAATGTTTTATGCAGAAATATAAAATGTCCACACATTAATCGCGCTGTTCAAATTCCGAGTTCACTGAAACCTTGTGTTTCGTTATTTGTCAAAGTGCTATAAAATCCAAGTTATAACGATTTTATAATGCAGGTACCAGCTGTTCCACTTGTACAAGCTACACGGCTACATAACGCAGGAAACTAATCTCACTTTTCCCTGGTTATAGTTTAAGTTTGCAAGAAGAGACTTATGTAGTTCGGTAATTACTTGAAGGCTTATTCTATTACTTAAGTACCGGTCTCTCTGTCTGGTTGTTACCGATTCGTCTAAACAGCTGAACGGCTTTGGATGAAACGGCATAGGCAAAAGTATTCTATGTATTATTCCAGACTATAATCTACCTCTGTGCCAAATTTTATCAAGATCCGTTCAACTTTTCTGACGTGAAAGAGTAATATCCATCCATCCATTCATTCTTACATTTTATTTCGTGTTTATAATATTAGTAGGATAAAAACGTTTGGTTTCACGCAAAATCAAAACCAAATGAATGTCTAATTCGATCAAAGCTGATTGAAATGAACTCCGTAGGATGCGCGTGAGTGTCCCTCTCGCAGTCGACAGTCGCAGAGAGTGAGGCGACCATTTTTCATAGCACGCCTGAACGCTCGGCCGAACGCGACGGATTTAGACGAAACTACAGCTCCGGGCTGCGCAGGGTTGCAGGGCTGCCACCGGAGCCCTAAGGCCGACTTGGCGGCATTGTGAGCTGTCTCATCTTAAGACTTTTGAAGTGGTATTACCTCCTTTGTTTGTTTTAGTGTGCAATCCTAAGTAATTTTATAAATGCGAAAGAGAGTTAAGTGAGCGAAGCTGCGGCAATCAGGGATGGGTGTCTTCCAGTCACGATCACATTAAGATACTAGCTTTTGCCCGCGACTTCTTCCGCATGGAATAGTTACTTTGTGCAGCATTTTAATCGTTAAGATAATATTTTTTCAAAAACGCATGAACCTATATTTATTTATTTTTTGTCATGTTCATTTATTTTTTGTCAAGTCCCTAAATCCAAAGGTTCATAGTTTTGTCTTCAATAATGACGGACTCCCGTAAAAACTTTCATCCCCGATTCCAGCCACTTTAAGCCCTTTTATCGCCAGAAAAAGTAGTATAGTATAAGTTATCCTTCTTCAAGGTCTTATCTATCTCTGTACCGAATGTCATCACAATCGGTTCAGCGGTTTAGGCGTGAAAGCGTAACAGACAGTCAGACACAGTTACTTTCGAATTAATAATATTAGTCTGGATTTAAATAAAACGTACCCCTTTTTCCTTTCTCAATAGATTTGAACGCTATTCCATCAACAAAGCTTATCGTTTAGTTAGATCGACTTTTAACTATTTCAAAGATTAAACTATAAACTGAAAATATAATAATAGATTGTAATGGACCCTCATTACAATCTCCCATATTATTTATATTTCAATCGTTTAAAAATCCATTAAATAAATAAATTACTTGCCCATGTAGAAAATAATAGAAAAGCAATAAAGGTAGATCGATATGAAGCTTGGATATTAAATTAACCCAGTTAAGAAAGAATATTAAAATAAAATATAGGTATGGAAAAAGTAAACACAGCATGTTGCGACATTCGCAAAGAAATAAATGAATAGATTACAGTTAAGAAAAAAATATTGACATAAAAGCTTCACATGAAATGTGAATCATCCCTAATGTAGACACAATTAATTATTTCAGCATGTTTCTCTCAAATCACTGTACAGTGCCACCCCTAACTAAACATTTCAGCTAATTGCTTTTTTCATAATAGCTGTATGCGCCGGCGCAGGGAAGGATGCACGCGCCGCGGAGCGTGATGTACTCGCGATCACTGAGGGGGGGGGGGGGGGGGGAGACGCGAGGATATGTTCTATTAGTTGTTGTACGAGAGGGCAGAGTGACTTGTTATGATGGGCTGTGAAAGAATGCTGAAGTTTGAGCCGACAATGGTCTGCTAGGTAATTAATAGTGTTGCTGGAAATGACGTACACAATAATATTAAATGAAAAGTTGTTTGGTATTTGCATTTCTCTCTTCTTTTTGCTTTAGGTATGAAGACAATGAGACATCAGCAAACAGCTAGTCGACTGTTCACGGGACCAGAAGGCTGGGCTGCTCTTCAGCCAATGAATCAACATTGCCATTCAACGCGGGTATGCTACCAGTGCTTTGGATACTTATGCCTTTGACAGCGATTCATGTGGATAATTTTGTTCATACACAATTCCTCGAATTTATTCGTCTAGTTTTATTAGTATATTTACACATAACAAAATAATATAAATTGGAACTCTATTAATTCCTACCCAACATTAAATAAGGTCCCAACGTTCCCATTAAAATAGATGGATAAACTTTTAAACTTTTAGAAATCATTCAGACCACAAAAATAAGGACAGTGGTAAAAAAATAAATGTCAGGTAGCCTACCCATAATGGATGTGTTTATTCTAGTGTAACGAAAATTTTATTATTTTAGTTCAAAATAAAATCACTTTAATCAGTGTTTTTTTTTGCTTGGAAATCTTTGGTTAGACGTACCTACTGAACGCTTAGTTAACCTTTGTCCACCTATTTTAATGGGACCTTTAATAAATAATAGCACTTCGAATGAGATTGGCGTTCAAAATTCTGCGTGAAGCTCGGGCCAAAACTAGTTTATTTTTGTAAATATTTGGACTTTGGACCCTTATGAAAGCTATAGCTACGTCCGTGATTCTAATCATCATCCAATGATGATCAAGCTGTGGAAGTCTTTTCGACATAGGTCCGCATCGGTAATCTAAAAAGTTAAATGAATACTGCAATCATCGCAAGTTTTTCAGATGCTTGATTCTTTAGTTTAAATGTACCTATAGCAACCGTTAATTTAATAAATAAGTACTACTTGTTCTTAATCAGCAGGATACAATAAAACAGCACGTGTTTGCTTATCTCAAGCTCTCGAGAACGCTACATTTTCAGTTTTATTTGATTTCTTCTCAGATTAATTAAATTCTAAACAGAAACTGGATTATGTCTGCAGATTACGTTTAGTTTCATACACTTATTAAACAACTTATTTGTTGTATAAACGTAACTTTTAATTGTATACCCAGCTAAATATTTTTAATGCAGGTACGTACTTAAATAAGTATAGTATATAAGTGTATTCATGATTTTTTGTAACAGTATCTAATTACTAAAAACTGAAGATTCAGTTTTAAAGCTGCATAGTATTGTGGTACAGCTACACTGCGATCGCCAACCCGCCTGCCAAGCGTGGCGATTATGGCAACCCGGGGGGGGGTTGCCATAATCGCCACGTTTCCCCTTGGGGAAGGCCTATGTCCAGCAGTGGACGTCTTTCGGCTTTTGATATAATGATGATGAGTATTGCATCTGTAAAAACAAAAGAGTCCTCTCCCATTTCCCATCAGTACGTGTTTTCAATTCATTTCTACCTATGTTTCAGCTACTCACGGTCACCTAAGAAGATCATATCTGACAAATTATTGGTAATTTATTAGGTCGCTCAGAATGGGCCTCATCATAAGGCTTAAAGTGACCCAAAGGGCAAGTTTCCTTGCGTGATCGAAGAATCAGGAATGACGATATCCGCATGAGAACCAAGGTAACCCACATAGCCCAAAGGAACGCCAAACCGGCAGTGAGCAGGCACATTGCTCGCAGAACAGGTGGTCGATGAGGCTAAAAAGTTCTGGAGTGGCGACCGCGTACCAGAAGACGCAGCATTGGAAGGCCTCCCACAAGGTGGACCGATGACCTGGTGAGGGTCGTGGGTAGCTGAAGGTTGCAAGACGTGCAGGACCGGTTCTAGGGCGACATTTGGGCGAGGCCTATGCCCAGTAGTGGACGTCTTTCGGCTGATATGATGATGATGATGAATTTATTAGATATGTAGGTAAATTGTAGATAAAAATGATTAGGATTTGTCTTTAAATTCGGCAAGGCAATCGGCAAGTTGAGGGATTGTTGAGGGATCTCAACACCTGCCGATTGCCCAACAGTAGGCACCCACTTAGTAACTAGTCAACTAATTATAATTTAACTGCTAGAAGATCAAGGGCGTGCCTGTGAGATGTAACTTTAATGTCACAATCAGCGTACCATGCCGGTGCCGGTAGCACGTGAAACGTTTACGAAGCCGAACCAACTCGTGAAAACAGATTTTAATCTGTTTCAGAGAACATGTAGCTACATAGTTACCAACCTGACGCACGAAGGATATGATGAGAATCGGATAAAGAAGGTAAATAAGTAAATAGTACTCCGCTAGTGGAAGTACTCCGCTTCTTTACTGTGGGCCGAACAGCGACCTTCCATTTATTACAATTTTGCAAAAGGATGTCAGCAGCCGAGTCTCTACCTAGCCCCTGGCGCAATTTTACTACCTAAACCTTAAAAACTGTACGGGCAGACTGGTCTGAAGCAAAACAAAATGAACTTATAGGGCTGTAGTATCTCACTCGTCAGTTTTTGCCTGCACCTCAGCAAAAAGTCTGAATTCATTATTACGTTATAATGTGTAATTTCTGCATTTTCTTGTGTAACGGTGTTGGGTGACAGGCGGTGACGCTGCGCAGGCGCCGGCGGGCAGTCCCGCAGGCCGCGCTCGGGCACGCGTGAAATTAAACTGCCGCCCGCCTCTCTACACCTGCCGCAGCCACACAGGAAGCAACGAGATTTATTATCAGGTACTCATTTCATTTTTTGCGTGATTTGTGCCAAGGAAATGTCGTAGAAATAACTTATGAAAAAAAAGTGATTTCGTGGAAAAACGGTTAACGAGTGACATTTAAGTCTTTTTATTTGTTTAGGTAGGTATCTACATTTTAACAGTGTTGCTTATGAAATCAAAGAGTCTTTTAAACACTTTTTAAATTATTTATTAATTTCTTACAAATTATATAAACTTGGACGAACTAATAAAATTTTAAATTTTCAGACTTACAACGCCGTCTAGTAGTACGTAGCATAGCTAATTTAACGAAACTAGCGACATCTAGTATCAAGTAGTATAAACAATACAGCAAAACCAGAGCCATCTATTGTAATTAATTGTAACAACTTTGGTATTTATTGAATACAATAAAATAAAACAATTTGCGTTTTTTTTTTTCTTCTTGATTAACGTGTGATTGTTTGACAAAATAATAATTTAAAAAAATGAAATTTCCTATAGTAACGTTTATATAGTACCAGTTATGTAGTACACAGTGGTACTCTGTGATTCAGACGCAACAAAACGAAGTCATTGTATAATCTGTGGATTGCTATAGCGATTATTAAAATTAAAATAAGCTCAAGTGCTAAATGAATATTGTATTTTTCCATTATTTTTAAATATTATGGGGACAGAAGTAGCTGTATCGTTTAGTTCTTTACGTGCTCAACTAGAAAATGAGAGGAGTAGTTTGTTTAAAATAGATGAAAACATTAAAAAGATAGTTCAAACTACCGGAAGATTCAATGATAGGTTAGCGATCACCTTGTATGTAAATTTTGGGATTTTATGTTTGTATTATTGACTTGACAGCGTGTTTAATTCTAGATTTAACTCTACGGGAGAACATGCAAGGGGAAACAATCGTGCAGGAGGCCGAAACTCATTCCCAGACGGTGGAAACAATTTCAACAAAAATGATGATCAGTTTGCCAAACGAAAACATGAGACAAAAACAGTTTTCAGCAGGTATGCGGATTGTTTTGTGTGACTAATTGGTTGCGGTAACTAATGATCGTTGCGTACCTGCGTTTTATATCAGTTACGTAATGTTTCGAGTAGTGTTAAATCGGAGTCTTGATCTTTCAGTCGAGTCATACAAAGTGCTTGTTTTCTATTTGAATATTCTGCATTTTTGTCTTCAACGGTATAAGAAGTTGTCTTTTTGGGTGCTGAGAAAATCTTGCTCTCTTCAAAGGAGAAGATAGTTTAAAAATGGAGTCATAGTCACGCTTTCCACACCATATGCTTATGATAAAGTATGTTTTAAGTTACTTTTGCCAAATGTTAGAAATTTATATAATTATCATCTTAAGTGACGAGGTGCTTGAAACTGTGGATTTGGCAGTATTTTTGGGCATAACTGTTGATTCCAAACTACAATGGTGCCCTTATATATCCAGCTTATCGGGAAGGCTCAGCTCTGCCGCTTACGCTGTCAGAAAAGTAAGACAATACAGTGACGTTGACACTTGACACAGCCTGCTTAGTCTATTTTAGTTATTTCCATAGCGTTATGTCTTATGGTATTCTATTGTGGGGAAAAGCTGCTGATATAGTCAAACATAAAATAAGTGTACAATGGGTGGTCTTATCGCACATAGCAATCTCTTCCAGACAACCTTTGGATGAATTGAATGAAAGGAGATAGATGTAGGGCTGTCAGTGTACAAACGTTCTAAACAATACAAATTAGACGTAATAATACAAAATACATAAATATGGTACCAATTTATACACTAATAAATATCAAATATATAATTGAGAAAGTAGTGGAAAAATAAAAGTGAAAGGTAATTGCTCCTTCATCATTCTTTTAAACTCTGGTAGCGTTTGGGCACGCCTAACTTCTATGGGTAATGCATTCCACAAACAAGCTGCTTGTATACTGAAAGATTTGTCAAAGAAGGAAGTGGAATGCATACGAATACAGAGTAGAAAGATTAAAGAGTACATTATAAAGTAGAAATTATATTATTAGACCGTAAAGATAAAAGAGCAATCCTATCTCAATTCCTCCAGACTATCAGCCCGTGTACATGACAGTGATGGAGAAGATGATGGTCCTGGTCCCAAGAGGGCCCGGGTACCATCAGCAGTATGCCGGGAGCTTCCCACCAGAGCTGCAGTTTTGCGGGCCCAAGGTGATGATGAACAGGCCAGGACTCGCAACAGACGCATATTCGGGTCACTTTTGGGAACACTACAGAAATTCAAGCAGGAAGAAATTGTGTTACAGACTAAGGTTAGTATCTTAGTCACATGACATTCTGGTAATTTGTGGACATTAACGTCATGCGCATAATGTAAAATAAATCTTGCTGTGTTCAACATTGTCCATGGCAATAAATCATTATAGTAATGAAGTATTGAGTATTCACTGGTGTATTACAGGAAGATAAGAAAGCGCAAGTGGAACGCAAAATAGAAGAGCAGGCCAGACAAGAAAAGGAAAGAGAACAGAAGGAAAGGAAGACACTATTTGCTGAACGGGAACACAAGAAAGCCACAATCAAGGCTTTAGAAGCCAAAATGGGGCGGGTCCAGGAGTTTGAGAAGTGGGAGGAATCACAGAAAAACCTAGCCAACTTCATCCTGACTAGGGCCAAGCCGCATATCTACTGGCTCCCCAAGAAGATGACTGAAAAGGCCACTGAAAAGTTAGAGTCCAGTAGAAAGTATCATGAAAGTGGGTATTATTTTCCCATTCGTTCTTTTTTTCAGCCCACTTTTTTTAAGAATGGGAAGTCATCAAATGACTTCTTACGCTCTGGGTGGAGCAGAAGGGCGTGTCAGACTCTTACTGACTAAGACCCATCCATGTTCCTTCTAAAGCCCTTGGCAGTTTTCAGCCCATCTTTTTTTTTAGGATGGAAAATCATCAAATGACTTCTTCCGCTGTGGGTGGAGCGGAAGAGTGTGTCAGACTCTTACTGACTAAAGCATCCACAATTTTGACATTGTTAGTTGCTCTTAGCCAAGAATCAGAATATTTTGTTCTACCGGTTATAAAACACAGTAATAAAATAATTCACGTCAAACTCACAGTAATTTATGATTTACAGCAAAATATGGTCGATTGTATCACAGTGAGCAAATAGAACATCAAAATAATTGTTTTTTTTTGCGTACTTAAACAAATTTTTTTTTAGCTGAAGGTATGGTCTTGGGCTTCAAAAAATACAAGCTTGTTTACATATCCTACTTTTTAGAAAAGAGGATGTATGGGGACTGTGATTTTTGCTAAAAATATTTCTATTTCTGGGATTACTAAAGAATATCCTATTAACAAAGTGTTTTCTATGTGTAAATAAGCATTTACCTGCCGCTGGACCTTGCAGGCATGAGATGAGAAATATTCACTATTATCTTCACATGTTTCCAGAATATTTGGTCAGAAAACGCCAAGAACTTCAAGAAGAGCTCCAACGAATAGAGCAGCGGGTCCTCCGGCCACGGGGACCTGGCACCAAGGAGAATGACCCCAACCAGCATGATGGAGAGGACCAGAAGGACGTAGACATGAGTAAAGACGAGAAGAAGAAGAGGGACAAGTTTGCAGCTGATGCTGATGACAAGGAGGATAGCGATGGTGATGACAGACATGAGGAGCCTAAAGTGGACCAGCCAGAGGCACAGGACAAGATGGGTAAGGGTACAGCCAAAAAGAGAGATAGATTAGCTAAAGGAGCCTGTTGGGATGAAAGAAATACTTAATACATTTTTCACAAGACGCATTATCAATTCTTAACTGTCCTGTTGGTTCTGGTCGCAAGCACGACTGCCGAGGCATTGTCTATTCTTGCTTCTATCTTTAAGTGATGTTGTGTTTCTGAATTTAATAATGATTTCCAAACTAATCAATATTTTTAATGTTTTTTCAGAAACAGAAGAAATCAAAGCCGAAACAATTGCAGAGACAATTATAGATCAGAACACAAAAATGGACACTGAGCCAGCCAACGAGACCACTCAGTTGTCCCTGGACACGACTCTCAACGACACTCAGACATCCGTGGACGCTGAGAGCCATTCCTAACGGGAACCTGCTCGGCAGCTGTGCTCAACTTATACTAGAGTCGATTGTGAAGCTTGTGTGGACACTCCTGCTTACCTTGTCTTTTTGTGTGTCATCTGTTGGTGTGTGGGTCGACTTAGTAAGACTTCGGCAATGCCAACAAAGTAATATTACTGCAATTCAACTTGAAAAATAGTTGTTCTCCATTCAGAGCCATTTTAGTTCAGTAGTAGTGTTTTTTTGACATTGTTCAAGTTACTAAAATGTACTTTTAGAATGTGTGTTTAAGGTATTAGATTATGGTAATCAAGTATGGTATGTTCTCTTAAATTAATTAGGCAAAATACATTGATATTGAATACAATCAATTATATGAAACATAAAACACCAAAGCTGCTACCTTATCCAGAATAGACAGTTGATAAAGGGCCCTTCCAGTCTTTAGTATGACTTGAACCATAGCTGTCCGACTTGGCGCGTTGACTTGACTCGTTATACCTCGATATAGTGAATGAATAAACATTATGTTACAGTAATGTAGCTTTGTTTTGACATGATTATGAAGTTTATCAAGTCAACGCGTCGCCTTAACCTACGTCCTAGGGAATGCGATACGATCCCTTCGTAGTAATGACGGTGACATGTGCCGCGCACTTGGAGCCTGTGGTGGTTTTCATTTGATTTCCATTGCTGCCTGTGTGTGTGTCTATCGACTAACATTGTCGCTCCAATCGCGTCATGGGTTCACCTTGTTGCCATGTTAAGGTTTTTACTTTTTATGTATAGTAAAACAAATTATATTTTACAGTTCCAACAGTGTATATTACAAGAAGTATAGGCATGAAATAAAGCACTGGGTTTGTTAAAAAAGTTTATTATTATAAACTTAATAATTTACAAAACATCACAGTTTTATTTGCGTTAGATTACGAAGCGAGTGCTGTTTGGAATGAGATAAATACATTTCACGCATTTCTTAGCAAGCCGTAGGTACATAATTAGAGCTTAAAAAATACTAAATAGGTATCAAGAGAGTTCAAATTGCTAAGAATACTTCTATTCATCAGTCTAGTTAAAAATCATAACATTATAAAAAGAAAACACAAATTCTAAATTAAGGAATTAAATATTTAGTTCTGTTAGTATTTGATACACTCCATCACACAGGAATTTATGTAACTCTTTGTTGTAAATTGGCAAAAACTCTGTCCTATTCATGAGAACTATTGCTTGAGGTAAGGCTGTACCATACTCAAATTGATATCAAGGTATATTGGCACGTAAGTTGGCAAAGATTTTCGTAGTTGGGGAAGTTCGCGCATGTAAAAATGTATGAAATTGTGCGTTGAACTTCCCCCACTACGAAAATCTTTGCCAACTTGCGTGCTGGGGCCTGTACCAGTCAATCGGGCAACAGATCAAGCTTTTAAAAGCCTAATAAATAACAATTAGGTCCAATAAAATTTACACACATTCCAAGATTAAAAGTTTACAGTTTCTTTCTTGCAACATCCCTTTCTTTCTGTACATTTATAAATAGTAGCCTATGTAATGCAGATAGATGCTAGTCGAGCGTGAAGATCCGGGAGGCTATGTCGTCGAGCATCCAGTCCATGCCTTCGAGCAGGTTCTCACCCGTCACAGCAGAGCAGCGCACGATGCGCCAGTGGTGTGTCTTGATGCTGTCCAGGTCTAAGGCCTGGAATTTTATAAGGGTAGACATGAGAAATGTGTTAAAAAAACCAAAATAATTAGTTCAGCTCCAGTGCAGAATAATCTTAAAATATGAATAAAAATGCCTTTCCTCAAGTCCAATGATGCAAATTTAAGGCCTAATTTTATAGATATGTCAACAAAGTAAGTATAGGACAAGAATACAATCCTCAATTTGCTTCAAGTTCACATCACATTTTTTAATTTGAATAAAAACAAAGCTTGAAAGCTATTTCAAGATGTGAGGATTTTTGTGTCAGTGTACATGTTTGTCTTTAGACCCACATTACATTTTTATGATAACACACTGGTAGACTGCCATTTCTAGCTAGTTACCTCTCTAATCTCCTGGGAGGTGAGGGCTCCAGGCAGGTCAGACTTGTTGGCGAGCACCAGCAAGGTGGCTCCAGCTAGCCTCTCCTCCTGCAGCAGGGAGTGCAGCTCGCGTGCGCAGTCCCACAGGCGCCGCGCGTCTGCGCTGTCCACAACCCACGCCACTCCATCTGTGCTCTCAAAGTAGTTCTTCCAGTATGATCTGAAACAGGACAATATCAGCTGAATAAGTATGGATTACCAAGAGAAATAACTACAGAGTAGATAACAATGCTTTTAATTAGATATCAGCCACATGCATAGTAGTCAAGGAGGAGGTGGCAAGACGTAAACTATGAGGGTTAGTTTGAGGTGGCTCGGGATGAAATTGGGGTAGGTCTTTGCCAAGCAGTGGATTGGTTTAGGTTGCAAAAAATCTGCCTGCCTGTCCCATGTAGCATTTCTATTCTCAGATAAATTACGTAGGTACAGGTCGTAAGTGGTGTGCCTCGTGAAAATAATGGCAGTGTGCTGAAGAAAAGCATTATTTTGTAATAAATATCCTTCCAGTAGGTAAATTACCCAGTACTTATCTTCAATATGACCATAAACCTTATAAAAAAATTTAATCAATGCGTTATTAAACTTTTCTGTACCCAGATGGTAATGTTATTGTAGACTGACAACCAGCTGATGTTAGGAAAACTGTATTCACAACACATTAAATCATTTTAGAAGAAATATCGGTACTGCTTCGACGACTGCCAAATATAGGTATAATCTACTAGCTTACCTCAAAGATTTCTGCCCGCCGACATCCCAAATGTTGAGCTTATACCCGCGATGCTCTAACGTCTTTATATTGAATCCTAGTGTCGGGGATATGGTGTCGATGGGCTCGCCGTTGAAACGCTTCAATATCGTCGTCTTACCGGCGTTATCCAAACCTCTAAGAAAGAAAAGCTAAGGAAAACAATGAATGCGAAAGTGGCACAATAAGGTTATGATTTCAAAAACACTTGAAAAGGATACAACATGAGTATTCTCATCTCCTTCTCTTTCTGTCGCAGTTTCTTCAATATTGTTAGGAATCCCATTGTTAATGTTTACTATTTTCAGCAAATAAGTGTTTATTTATTTCATTATTAACTTCAACAACCCGTTTTTGTATCTGTGTTAGTCATAATCATAATAACTTTGACAGTGGTAGGCTTGTGGCTTGTGGCAAAAATATCGATAAGTATCATAATCAAAATTTTTTTTAGCATCTGCGTGTTACTGTCTACAGGGAAAAAGAGAGTCTCTTCTCATTCAGACATGGCTCTAAGTTATAACTCCTATTCCTGGAAGGATAAAATTAAGAAAAAACCTCTAAAGTCGCCAAACAGACTTTAATTTAATACCATGAGTATTACATTTTACATTAAAGTCTGTTTGGCGACTACTCTGCGTTTTTCACGCTCAAAATTCTGGAAGAGTAGTGCAGTCAAAATAACTCATAATTATCAGGTACAGAAAAGAAACAATTAATTTCAAACAACAAAAAAAAAAATGGCGGAGTTAGCTTCATTCCATAAATGTGTATAAAATTTTATGGCATAATATAGTTTGGCATAACGTTTTCGCATAACTTTTATTAGCATAATAATACTCATTATCATCTTTCTACCCTTATCCCATGTTACTTGGGGTCGGCGCAACACGTTTTTTGACGTGACAACGTCTTATAAATTGGTTTGCCGGGTGACACTTCAAGAAACTGCGTTACGCTCCGCTCACGTTATGCGCTCACAATGAGAGCGAGTGAGAGGCACGCGTCCCTTCCACTCGGGCATGGTTAGCCCGCCTAAGAGCGAGAGAGACAGACATAAAAAGTGAAAGAAATTATTTTACCACTCAAAGTCGTTGTCACGTAAAACTTTCGCCCGTATACCGACTTTACAGGCAACCAATTTTTTCTATTCTGTCCTGTCAATCGTCACGCTATCACTAACTCCCTTTTCTTTCATATCACTCCTAATACAATCCATCCATCTTTTCTTTGGCCTCCCTCTCCCTGTCCATCCATCCACATTTATATTCATAGCTCTTTTAGTTACGTGCATTTCATCCCTCCTCTTCACATGACCATGCCAAGATAAGTGGTTCCCTTTCAACTTTTCCGTTACTGGCGCCACTTATGAACTCATTCCTCACTTAATCCATTCTCGATACTCCACACATCCATCTCAACATTCTCATCTCCGCTACATCTCTCATCCGTTTTTTTCACAGCCCAACATTCTGATCCATACAGTACGACAGGTCTTATCACGGACTTATAGATTTTCCCCTTTTACTTTAGGGGCATCCGTGGGTCGCAAGTTGTTCCAGTGACCTGTCGCCATTTCATCCATCCTGCGTTGATCCGGTGCGTTACGTCTCGGTCTATATCGCCGTCCCCCTGGACAAGCGACTCGAGGTACCGAAAGTCGGAGCAGATCGGTATAGGCGTTCCGATGAAAGCTACAGTTATAGGACTGGAGAGACCTGAGTATTCTGTTTTTGTTCTGCTCAATTTCAGGCCAACACTCTCAAGTCTTTGCCAACACGTCTTCAATCTGTTCTGGACCTCTAGGCCGCTTTCGGCAACTAGCACAATGTCGAATTATGCAATTAGCATAATAATACTGCTGCATAATAATGCTTTGGCATAATGCATTTATTTTTCGAAACTACCCGACATCACTAGACAATGGTCATTAATGTCATTTGATTTTTTTAAGGATGAAGCAAGGACAGTGGTTCCTGTGAATGAGAGGCCTATGCAAAGTTTATAAATGAGAAGGACTAAAATAATACCTTCAATTAATAAGTAAATAACAATATATGAATGTATCATCCGTATATATATATATAACGTATTTCAAGTTTTTTTTCTGATTCTGCCTAGGTGCTATTAAAACTAGCCAATTTTAACGTCTCTCTAGAGTTCTAGACCATTTTGAAATAAGAAGCGACTATAAAATTAATTTTGAGAGGTAGTATTCTGTTTCGGACCCGAATCCTTTTGTTTTGTCTGTAAATACCATAGCCAAATCCCATAACATTCTTCAGGAAATCGAAATTGGAATCCATTAGTAACCATAGAGAAAATATCCATCCATGGCCGATTTTGTCGCTGTCAAGTCTTTTATTTAATTTCTGTTTCTATTATGAAGCACCTTCAATGATTTTAAGTGGGTTTATAGTGTGGAAGTGATCGTGTGGCGGCGCGGTCTCGGTGATACTGCTCGTTGGCCGGCAGCACCATGTTCAGTGGCACGGTGCGAGTACGGGTTTGCGAGGCGACGGGTCTTAGGCCGACCGACTTTCAGAAACGGCATAATATGACCTTCGGAAAGCCAGGTGAGCCTCATCTAACGGCTCGGGTGCCTCCCCAACATATCATTGCGGATAATTGTGCAAAGAATTTCTTTACAGGGCCATGATTTATTTGTTATTTAATGTATAAAGTAGGTGTAGCGTGTTTACCGAGATGGGTGTTGGTGTTAATATGTAAATACGGGGTATGGTTGCAGACGACCAGCCGATAGATCCGTACGTGTCGATAGACGCCGACGAGCACCATCTAGACCGTTCCAGCACCAAGCCCAAGACTTTCGACCCTGTGTGGAATGAGACCTTCATTCACGAAGTCCATAATGTTGGCAGGTATGTTATCATTCCATTGATTATTTGTGTGACATGTTATTCTTATTTGAGTGTCGATTATTCAATTGGATTGAGTGATTTCTTCTAAAATTGAATTTAAATAATGTGTTATTGTGCTCTGTGTTTCCCTGAGATCAATCAAATTGTGTTGTAAATAAAAAGTAGTTAGTGTTATTTTAAACAGTAATTCATCAAGTCTTCATTCTGAACAGCTGAACTTGTCAAACATAACCAAAATAATTGTAATTGGAATGTGAAACTTGTGACAATGACATCATGTTATGACTCACATGGGAATCAAACCCTATACATGTATAAAACAATAATACAACATATCTGTATGGAATGCTTGCTCACTGGCTGTAACGCTGCAGTTTGGGGATCACGGTGTTCCACGATGCGGCCATACCTCCAGATGACTTTGTTGCCAACTGCACAATTCCATTTGAAGATCTTATGCACAGAGACAAAGATGCCACAGATTTTTGGGTGAGTGCTTGTTGTACTTACAATTATTGTGTTTTTATGGGTTCTTGAAGTAATGTGAGTTAATGTTTTTTTTTTGCACTGTATCTTTTGAACTCATAAAACTATGATATCATTTACTCGAGGAATTCAACTTCTAACCACTGAGTTTGCCAATGGACACACAGGAATAAGATATTTAGAAAAATAAATATATCTGCATAAAAGTCAATTTCACAAAAAAATCACTAAAACTACCACTTTGATAAAAATTCATGGCAAGACTGATTAACTAGATCCTTAGATCAGTGTGTGTTTATCTTTGATAATCCACAGATAAGATACAAGACTCCATATTTGCCTTACAACCACGTTATCAACAATTGACATAATATTTGTTTTCTTTGATAAGCCATTTTAGTGACACTGCAGACATTTAGTATGTGCGGTTTACTCTTGAGTCTCAGTGTGCGTTATGAATAATTTTAGGAGAAGGTTTTCATGTCCTGACCCTAAATATGTACAGTTAACGGACGAGGTGCATTGTTACGTTATTTTGTGATGTCTACAAATAATTTTTCATTCAGTTTTCCTTGTTTGTAGCCATAGTATTTATGTAATTGTGTGGGTTCATTAAATGATTGGTGCAGCTATTCCTGACTTGTTTCGGAGATGGGATATGATTCACTGACATTGTTTCAGAGATGTGTCAACGCTGAGTTTGTCTTTGTTGATATGGTTTGATCTTTATGAATATCAGGATAGTTTGTTTCAATTTCCAGGTGCTAAATTAGTATGGTTATAAATGAATAGATGAATTCAGTACCTATTTCATTTTAATTAGATGGGTTATTTAATTTGTTATACAGAGAGTTAAAATTATTATGCCATGGTTGTATAACCGGTTAGTTTTAATTTGCAATAAGATTTTAATTAATAAGGAAGAAGTAGTTTTGCTTCATAATTTCCTGCCAAAGCAGGTAAAATATTGGATAAAAAGTTAATTTTACAAACTCTTATCCTCTTGTAGTAATAATGCTTGTTGGGAGTAGGTTTGTTTATAACATTATTGATGTTTCCAGGTGGACCTAGAACCTCAGGGGAAACTACATCTCAAGATAGATCTGAAATGGAATTCTCAAGGTCAGTCGCCTACATTTAATTTTTTAAGGTGTATTGCAATTTACTATTTTATTTAATCAGTAACATGTTTAATGTCATTAATCAGGCAGATTGGAGAATTTAGAACTTAAATTTTGCTAGTGGAATATATCTGCTACCATTGGCCTTAGTCCCTTTATACAATAGTTACCCTAAAGATAAAAATATCTGCTTCATTTTCTTTATAAAAATCAGTGCAATATTGCCTGTAGTAAATAAACTGTTATAGTCAGAATTTAAGTGATGAATGCCTATTGAGAAGCAGACATGCAATGCAGAATGATTTATTTTTTATGAAATCTCTTCCATTCCCCGGTAATTCAATTTAAATTGTCAAGTCACTGTGACTGCTTTTATTGTTTATTATTAAAGTAGGATTATGCAAGTACAGATTACAATCTGGCTTTTACTGGTATATTTGTTTAGTATGCAGTCTGCTAGTTCGAGTCGGCTAGCAGAATTTTTTAGAGGGTCATTTGATTGTAAACATCCAAGACAATCAAGACAGTATGGGGATGTTATTATCGGGCTGGAGGATGATGATGAAGATGTAGTTGCATCGAAACTAATTTCGCTTTAATGGAGCATACAGGGTGAATGTTTATTACACCCATTCCTTGCTAAAAATACCGTACTATGGATTAAGTCGTTTTTTATGACACCAATGACAACTATAGTAGGCGCCATATAATCGTGGAATAACGGTCATTGACCCACCTACAATTATTGACATTACTAATTTGAAAAACGGAATTAATGACACAAAGCTGTCCCGAATCATCATCTCTCGTGATCCTTAACATTGTCTAATAATGAAAAACGATTCATATTTAATTGTTCAGGTACTTATGAACAGTTATTAGGGAAAGGTACTTTATTCCACATTTATCTGGCGCCTACTATAGTTAGGTTACAATAACATTCATCAGCGCGACTAGGAAACGGAAATACAAATGTTGCAGGAACCTGTTCATAATAACGAACTATAATGATTATGAACTGCAGTGTCGCCGCTCGGCGCTTGCAAATTTTGGACTGGCTTTTTCCCACGGCTTCACTCGTGGTCTATTTTGCAGGAACCGTGCATTTTTTCGGGATAATGGAAGCCTACTATGGCATTCCGCTACAGTGGGTCAGTTCTACTACTACTACTACCAGGGATTACTATTTACAAACAAACAAACAATGTTACCACTTAAGTATAAATTAGTTAAAAGATTCCCCGACGCATCAGCCGCGCGGCCAGTTTGAGTCAAGCGTTTGACCATGTTAACCGTGTGTTCCGTAGCGGGTGTGGAGGCGCCCCGGGGCGGCGGCTCGGGCTCGGGCTCGGGCGGGCGCGAGTTCAAGGAGGGCGCGGGCTTCGCGCGGCGCCGCGGGGCCATGCGGCGCCGCGTGCACCAAGTCAACGGACACAAGTTCATGGCCACCTTCCTGCGCCAGCCCACCTTCTGCAGCCACTGTCGGGAGTTCATCTGGTAAGAACATAAGTTGACTTACTTTTTATTTTACTAGTTTGTGCAAACGGCTTCTCCGGCGCGTCAATATCCCAAGGGAACGTACTCCCGGGATAAAAATGTGCTATTCCAGACTCTAATCTCTCTCTATGCCTTATTTAATCCAGCCCCGGTCAATCGTTCTGGCGTGATTAACAAACATCCATCCGCATTTATAATAGTAGTGAGATAGGCTTGCGTTTGACCACATCATCGCTGTGCGATGAGCACGCTTTCCTTGAAGTTAACTATCCCCTCTTGCAAGACAACTGCTGCCGCTACCACTACTGCTGTCCAAGACCGGCGACGTCATTGCGAGATAAAATTATGTCATGTCGACATGGCGACTTCGTACGCGCATATCCCGTTTTTCCCGTTCCCGTATAGCCTATAGGCTTCCTCATGAATGTGGCTATCATATACAAAAAGAATTTTCCAAATCCGACTGGTAGTGCCAGAGATTAGCGCGTTCAAACAAACTCTTCAGCTTTATTATATTAGTATAGATTGGCCAGAAAGGATGCCCGAAAATTGTGGACGGTCCTAGTTTTGAGCGACACAAGTCGGCTCCACTCCCTCTGACAGTAGCTTGTGGCTGTTGCCAGCAGTGTGACTATTGTAGGCTGCTTGTGCTTGTCAATCGACAGAACAACTTGTGTAATGCCGTCCAATCGATAAAAAATAATTTTCCGATGTTTCTATGACGTGAAAATTCGTTAACTTGGTTGAAATGAATGCATTAGTACCTATTTTGCTACATTGCACATTAGCCCACAGAAATTGAATCCATATAAGTAATGAGGCTGTGGTTAACCATCTTATCCCTGGCTGGGGGCCTTAGAGTCATTTAAGGCCACCACAGGATAGTCCGGTTAAGCAGTAACCAGCCTTAGTGTGCTGAACTGCGAGTGGTCATCGTCAAAAAAAACAAAAAAAAAATAAAAAAAAATAACTATCTTAGTTTAAACAGAAAGCTAGCCTGTAGTTCACATATTAATCCAAATTCCTACTGAAAAATACTATAATCTTGTTTTCTTCCCACAGGGGTCTCGGCAAACAAGGCTACCAGTGTCAAGGTACGCTTTACCACAATAACACAACATAACTCACATAAATACAGAACTATACTTTATGTAAATTTGATCCTATTCAATCGACTACATAACAAATAACAACTTAACGTCGTTGAAAGTTAAGTTCATTTTGGAATGTCCGGGTAGTTCTTTTGAAAATGACAAGAACATTGAAGTTATAGCAGCAACTCGAACTTTATGTGCAGACATTAAAGTTGCTTTTCCAAAGTCTGTGAATAAGAGTAGTGTCATTGTCGCAGTATGCACGTGCGTGGTCCACAAGCGATGCCACTCGTCCGTCGTCACCAAGTGCCCCGGCATGAAGGAAGAGGTAAGAGTAAGTACACAACCACACATTACTAATAGTAGACTAGTCGTAGTGCTTGTAGTGTAGGGTAACGACATTAAAATACTTAGGCATCAACCCATTCCACTGAAAACTGATGACTCCGGCCAAATTAAATGGCAAGTTTTATGTGTTTTCCTTAATACGCATAACCTGGCATAGTAAAAGAATAATGAGTCATCGTCGTCGTTTTTAAGGGTTCCGTACCTCAGTCGGCAAAAACGGAACCCTTATAGGATCACTTTCTTGTCTGTCTGTCCGTCCGCGTGGAGGAATCAAGCTGAAATTAATATCAAATACTTTGTGCTATCTCTTGGAGCAATGAAAAAATCAAACTTCTAAGTTAGTAAGCTCCGTTTATGGCGCAAGTTTTGACGGTCGCAAGGGAATCAAAACCTATAGGGTACGTCCCGTTGACCTAGTCATGAAATTTGGCAAGAGGATAGTTCTTACGAAAAAGTCTGAAAATTGAGGATTCATAGTAAGTTTTATTCTTTTTTTTTTGCGGTTACAATCTTATATTCGTTTGAAGAATTGACCGTGACTTGCTATATTTTAGTCAGAGTAATGAGAGTGCTTTCACAGTTTATAGACTCGCACTTGTCCGGTTTTTCTATATTATTTCTATTGACTGTTTGAGTACCTCTGCTGTAGTTAGTTTATTTAGGGCCAGTCTTCAAATAACTTTTCTTTGAGGACAATAATGTGTTTTGATAGCTTTTGTTTAGAAAATATATCATGACATCATGCCAAAGTTTGATAAAGAGTCAATCGGTACGAAAAGAAGAAGAATATGCCATATTTATTCTCCCGATAAAAGTTTTCTGAAGATTGAAACCCTTATTTTATGTGTAGCTTAGATGTAAATAATCCTATACGTTCGACTTAAGAGGCCTATGAAGATTGAACACACACTCTCCTCAAACGTTTCGTATGTCTTACAGCTCATTTGCCAATTTTCTGCATTATTTATTTATTTTATTAAGTATACGTACTTGAACAAAAAAAACTTATCATACATATATATATTTTTTACTACCCAATTGTGCGAGGATGTGCACTTTGCTTTGGGAGCATTTTATTTCTGTAAAGTTTGAAGAAAAACAACGAGAGTAACCGGCTTGTCCTAGTACCAACAAAACGAAGACATGACATCCTCAGATCACTTATCGTGGCTGTGCTTGAGAGGCCTACGTCCAGAATCAGAATCAGAATCAGAATCAGACTTTTTATTGCTAATGTAGGTACAGTATAAGATTTAAAACATAGTTTGGGTATGAGATCAGCTACATTTTGCCTTACGGCGTGCAATCCATTGGATTAAATACAAATAAAAATACTACAATAATGTCAACAATAGAAATACAATAATAATTAATAATGAGATATAAAATAAATGTCAAAAGTCACTAAGCTAATAAAGTCACAATGGTAGTATAAAGTAGTCATTTTCATAGAGTCAAATCATTTAAAAAGTCTTTTACAGAGTAATAACATTTTTCTACAAGTAGTGCACTTAACTTAGCTTTAAAGATGTGATGAGAATATTCCTTAAAACTATGGGGTATTCTATTATATATAACCGGTCCAACATGAATGTTCTCGGTTTTTCACTCAGCCGCTGTTCCTTTCTTATAATATTATATTGCGAGATCCAAGACAGCTGAATCGTTACTCCGGGACTCGTGCTTCATTGCCTCATCGCTTTTCTGGGGGTCGCCACCGTTGCATATGGCTTTCAGGCGCTTGACACCAAATGTGAGTGCAGTGCCCCCGTCCAAAATATGGCTCACTTGTGCCCCAAGTGCCCTTACTGCACTATTGAGGATCTACTGGCCACTAAATGTTCAACTCGAAAGGGACAAGTGTTTGGGAACAGTGTGTCTGGCTTGTAACGTGTGTGACTGTGTGTTGTGGTGTGCAGCAACAAAGCGCGGTGGGCGTGTCGGGCGGGCAGCGCTTCAACGTGAACGTGCCGCACCGCTTCGTGGTGCACTCGTACAAGCGCTTCACCTTCTGCGACCACTGCGGCTCGCTGCTCTATGGACTCATCAAACAGGGCCTGCAGTGTGAAGGTGAGTCCTTTTAGAAACAGCTAAGAAACTGTGTGTGTGTAACTTTAAAACTTGTAACTTTAAAACTTGAAACTGTAAACAGTATCAAACTGGCTGTCTGTGACTTCTTCTAAATGACGCAACGGATTGTGATACGGTAACTAAGGTCTTCACTAATGGAAAGAGCGATAAACGATGAAGTTTTTATGTGTATGACTTGCACTCGCGCGAAGCCGGGCCGGGTCTTTATTAGCCAATATTAAAAAAAAATACCTCTTTTACATTTACCATGCCATTAAATTGCAAACAAGAATTTAAATAGCAAATCTCATGTTGCTTAAGTATTGACAAATACGTTTGCTTGCAGTATGTTCGATGAACGTGCACAAGCGGTGTCACAAGAACGTGGCGAACAACTGCGGCATCAACACCAAGATGATGGCGGAGATCCTCAACGAGATGGGCATCTCGCCCGACAAGAACCCTCGGCCCCGGCCGTCCAAGGTACATACAGCACCGCTACTGCTTCCAAACAATTGTCTTACTTATTATGTCGCTGCTTTGGAGGAATACTGTCAGGAGAACTGATTGAAGTTTACTATCAACTGGTGAAACACCATTGCCACAAAAAAGTGGCGACCAAAATTCACCAATGGCAGTCTTTTTGTGGCGTCCCATCGCGAGTTGTGATAAAAATTTCATTCTTCGTCGCCTGGCCTGACTAATTCAAAATTTTAGTTTTTTGTAATAATACAGTATTCTTCCAAAGCAGCGATGTAGACTAAACTTTAAAATAACGTCGGGTGTTCTGATTGTTGGCTTCAAAAGTATCATTTTTATTTTTAGCCTGAGTTGTCCCACGGCAAGGCAAAGGTATGGTGCTTTAATTAGTGACCCTTGATCTCGGCTGCAGCCGTAGCTCCTTCACATAGCTGTCCGTCTGTGACCAACCTGTCTGCAACCTATCGCTTTAGTGCAGCACTTAGGGCGCGCCACTGAGATACTTTGAATTCTCTTCTCGGCTTCTGTTTTAACCTACCATTTTATCGTAGTCGCAGTAAAAATTTCCCTCTTCCCTGTTAGCAGTCGCCTGTATTCATCAATAAAAAATTATTAATTGTATCAATATTGTAGTCCTCAACAAATTTTAGCTATCTATTCTTCACTTTCTCCCTCTCTTCTTCACATCTAGTTCCTCTGTATAATCTGAAAGAGTTCATGACACCTATATCTAACTCATCATCTTAGGCCTGTTCAGACCTACGCGGTATTCGCTACTTCGACGGTAGCGATAAATTTCGTACAGTTTCCCGCCAGATGTTATGTATGTTCATCGGCTGGAGTGAAACTGGCAAAACCAGTATGGCCATACCACCCAGGTAGACGTCATCTATTCGCTTGCTTTGCGAAACAGAAGTGCTATTCTGTAATGAACTGGTGAAGTAAGCTGTCAATCCAAGTGATCAAGTGGGAATGACAGTTGAGAGTACCGCGTAGGTGTGAAGGGCCCTCGTGGCGGAGGCACTGACCGCGCGCACGTTGCAGTACCTGAACGCTGCGCTCATGGAGGGCGCGCCCGAGCTGGCGGCCGCGGGCGACGGCGACGCCAAGGACGACAAGCACGACGACAAAGGTAACCCACACTCTCTGCGGTACATCGACGACGACTAGCGTAGGCGGCGTGTTGGGTGACGGCTGCTTCTGGACGAGAAATGACGTTGCTTCAAGTGTTGGGATGCCACTTGTTTGCCAGGGAGATAGACTCACTTAAGATTTTAAACATGTTTCTGTATTAGGATTTAAGAACTTGGTGGGTTTCTGTTGCATTGCAAATGCGTTTATGATTATTTGAAGGTTTTACATTGGTGACTAAAGCCGCGTTTCCTTTGCATGTTTATGTCGCGATATTTCGTCGTGAAAACGTACAAATGATCCGATGTAGAATTTCGAACGCAGTCTTTATCCAGACGTGAAATAAGTGCTTCGATACTTTTTGGACTTTTGTTTCAATAAAAAAGAAAGTAATAAACCTTTTATGAAGATAGCACCAGTATGCATTTCTGATATAAAATAACCTACTTTAGAAGTTAGTCACATAATATTTGAGTCTATCAATCTGGAAAACAATACCAACATATTTATTTGTTTTCTTTGCACCCTTTGAGTCCAAAATGCAGTATCCTCACCCAATATCGCCAGTTTTTACAACAAACTGCCGTACAATACTGCCAACACAGTCATTATAGATCTGGTATATTATGCTTGCTATAGTTATATTTTTATATCTACAGTAGACTTATTTTATATCTGCCCAGTAATGTATTTATGTAGACGTAAGTTATTTACATCCTAGCTGTGTGATATCGTAACATTTTGTGAGTGTTAGTTCTTGTGCAGTGTGTTGGCTATACGACATTCGACCACAATAATAACCTACATGAGTCTGGATAGTAAGTCCCCAAAATTATAAAGGTCGGTCAGTAAAAATATGGATCGATTATGTTGACAAACATTAAAATTGACATGCTCTACATGGAGGGACATGTAAATGTGTTTATTGCACTTGACCTAAAGCGCCAAAACTATTATTACTCATTGGAGCTATTTCAGTACGATGCCTCGTTTAGCCACGATTAATTTAGAATAGCAATGGCGTAATACTAACACTACTCCATTAATTTAAAGTAAACGAGGCTTGTTAAGACAATTGCCGAGTATAGTCAACCCACTGCATTCGTTATCGTTAGCAGTAGTTCTACTCGCTACTGTGCCGCTTCGAGTGATTGTTACCTACAGTATTGCTTATCTTAAACCTTGTATGTTATTCATGTATTTATCTTTTGTTCAAATAAAGCTTTGGTTTATTTTTTGTTTGTTGTTTCAATTATGTTTGAACAGCATGAAACAACGTTTTGAAATACAAAAGAAAATGTAATCATTCATATTTTTTTCCCATTATTTATTTTTTACATAAACACTCAGAAGAAGAACAAACACACTAGCCTACTGAGGTAATAAGATATCTGTTAATCATGACAATCACACGTGATGAATGATTTGTATTTAGTCGCCATCTTGGATTTGTATTTGGACCTCATTTTGATTGTCAGCGGCGTTACGGGAGAGCCCAGTACTACATGCAGTTGTCTTGGTACCTCGGTGGGCTCACACGTACACATTCAGTAGTGCATAGTTTCATGATTCAGTTTGACATATTGTTTTGTTTCCCCGCGCCCCCCTCAGGCGGCGCGCTGGCGGCGGGCTGGCGCTCGCACTGGGACGAGCTGGAGGAGATATTCACGTGTTACGATGAGCCGCAAGGTGGCGAGTGTTGTTCTGTGTCTCATGTCGGGGGTGCTGGCGCTTTGTTCGCTCTACACTAGCTTTACGTGTGTCGCTTTGTATGTTGTGGCCTGAGAGTCTTGTATCAAACGTTATCGGTATGATATTATATGCTGTCCTTTCGAAACACTTCTCTGCATCTTTTGATTGATGCCTTGATACCATTCACGATTACGGTTAATAGAAGACCCTAGCCTTAGATATAGGTTGCACTTGAGCAACGGCTGTATGGTTGTTGCACTTGTGGTAAGTATACACGGTGCGGTGGTTGGGAAACACAAGCCTGGTTTAAGGTGGTAGAAGGGACAAATTATCGGGATCTTTTGGGGTGACTTTATATAGTCAGGTATCATTAGAAAATGGATGTAATCTTTTAAAGTAACACTTTCAAATGTAGAAGCAGCGCTTATAAACTGGGGTTTTCGATAGAGTTCGCTTTCGAAGTGAAGAACTAATTTGGATGGCACTGTTTACTGTAATATAAGTATTGTTTATTTTAATATCTCTGTAGCTGAACTGAATCCATTGCTGGTGGTACAGCTGTATTTTATGTACATTAATATGAAGCCAAATACTTGGACTACGCTACTGGCCGATTTAGCTTTGGTTTCTTTACATTTTCCAGACATTATGTATAAGAACCGATGCTATCAAGGCTTTAGTGTAGTCCTTGTTGTTTCCTTAATGGGTATAAACTGCATGAGTGGGGGCTTTTAACAACTTACACTAAAGCCTATAACTTAATATTTGCGATAGCAACACTTATAGCACAGGTTTTTTTCTTTAATTAGGTACTTTAAATTGAGGATATTTAAATACTTTTCACTGGTGGCCTGCTTACTGACTTGATTCTACGGAAGCTTGCACACAACTGGCATTCTATCCTGTCTTACTTGTTTACTCCTTCTCAAGGTCTTATACACACGTGATGGTGGTAGCAGCTGCGAACTGTCGCATTCAACCATGGAGGTTCTTGTCCATCGGGCAGCAAAACTCCATTTTTTGACATATCCAATTGCTTAGTTAATTTTAACTGGCAAATTCTAAAATAGCCAGAGATATCGTTTGCCATGGTTGATTTATGCAGATTTTTCATTGATTAAGTGACAAAAAATTTGCCAGATGATTTTAAATCACCTCTAAGTACTCGACAGCTGCTACCGACGTGTACTATAAGCCCCTATTAAGACGGCGTCCGCTATAATGTGTGTGTTGCGCAGGCGACGACGGCGCGGGCGGCCAGGACAAGGTGTCGCTGGACGACTTTCACTTCATCAAGGTGCTAGGCAAGGGCTCCTTCGGGAAGGTCATGCTGGCAGAGAAGAAGGGTACCGACGAGGTAATGTCTTTTCTATTTGCCTTTGCTTGACTAGCTTATAAGTCCGCGAGGTATTTAACTTTCTTTTTTAGGAAGCCAATTTTTTTTTTTTTAAATAAAAGTAGCCTATGTTATTGCTCGTCCAGAGGGCGCGGGCGCGGTGGCGGTCGCGGTTTGGTGGCCACAGTGCTAAGTGAGATGGAGCGGGTTGTTTTTTCAGAGCTTACGAACAATAAACGATTTATTGACGTTATTAGATAGCTGTACTTAGATAACTTAACATAATAGAGAAATGACAGCTGACATCGTGTGCGGCGCCCCCTGTATCCGGCAGAGCGATGACCGGACGGTGGAACAAGAAGTTAGTTCCCGTCGCTCGTCACCCACCGCCTCTTCGGAATGCCTTGCATTTGTTTCGGTGGCTGCCAAGCCGTCGCGCGCGCCTGCAAACTAAGCACTCCGTTGTCCGTATATAACGACTCTTACAAAACATAACCAGTCATAAGACATAACATTTCCTTTTCCCAGGTGTACGCAGTAAAAGTCCTAAAGAAAGACGCGATCATCCAAGACGACGACGTGGAGTGCACCCTGACCGAGCGCCGAGTGCTGGCGCTGGCGGCGCGGCATCCCTTCCTCACGGCGCTGCACTCTGCTTTCCAGACCAGGGACCGCTTGTTCTTCGTCATGGAGTACGTGGACGGTGGAGACCTCATGTTCCAAATCCAGCGTGCACGCAAGTTCGACGAGCCAAGGGCGAGGTGAGTCATGTGTGTTGTATCCCTTCCTCCAGCAGAGACCGTCTGTTCTTCGTCATGAAGTATTTGGACGGCGGTGAAATGTAGTCGCTGTGCTTACCGACTTTCTGAAGGCTTTCGACAAAGTGGACCATCAACTACATATGTACACAAAATAGCATTTAATGGTTTCCGAGGGAACCTGCTACGCAGCAGGTTCCCTCGGATGGTTTGCATCTTATATATTTAACAGAACTCCGAAAGTGGTTGTTGGTGAGTTTCAGTCCGATTACACTTCCGCTGCATCCGGGGTGCCTCAGGGGTCAGTTTTGGGTCCTCTTCTTTTGTACTCTTGATAAATGACGTTAAATTTTGTTTGCACAACCCCCATTTCTTGTTATACGTTAGTGTGAAGATATATAGATCCTGTAAAAGTAATCACGACTGCTTGCTACTCCAAATACCTCAATAGGCTGACAACTGTGAGGATAGCCAACCACAAAACGTTCAAAAGCGGGTACCGAAGATTTCGTCTGAGGTCCTGTAAAGATTTTAAAAGTTCCTCAGCTTCCTTATCAGTCTTTCCTTAAATTCTTCCATTACTGGTGACTGAGTGACTGACAGACAACGCACAGCCGAAACTACTGGACGTAGAAAACTGAAATTTGGCACTAGTGCTTCCTACACTCCGTACTAATAGAGGATTTCCCGAAATTCCTACGGAAACGGAAAAAAACATTAATAAGGACTCAGTTGGAGTTCGCTGTTCCGGTTTGGAGCCCATTCTTTGAAAAATACAAAACTATTCTATTTGGCATGACAGATGTCGTCGCATTCAAATCCATTACACAGAGTTGTTAAAACTTTATTATTATTATATAAATCTTTCTTGCTTTTACCGTCTTTGTTTTAACATTGTATTTGACGTATATCAGTAGATACAGATTGAAACAGTAATGACTTAGCTTTTTCGATGTCGTCTGTCGAAAATCCGAAAACACTACTTAAAAGCTTGTCATTCTTAGTTGTTCTTCGTCATGATTACTATGATTTCTTTTAATCGGTATGATTATTTTATATCATATTTATTAGTTTATTATTTTAGCATATATATGTATTTTATTAGTATTATATATATTATCTGTATATTCTTTCCGAATTGTTAAAATTCAATTTTGAATCTAATTTTTATTTATTGTACACCTACCACAGTATAGTCTTTATAACCCAAAGGTTGACTGGTAGAGAATGCCTTGATGCATTAAGTCCGCCCATGTACCACTATTGTACATAAAGTTTAAATAAATAAATAAAATGCAGAACTGTATGTCTTCACCAGGCTTTCATTGTCCATCACTTCATGTTTATGTTGCACAAACGTTAACAGTTCATTAACCACGAGATTACAATTGTTACATTTAAGCACATTAGCCGACGACATTTTTAACTACAACACTCAGTATTACGTAGATGGGCAAATGTACAAGACCGTGTGTTTGTGTTGCAGGTTCTACGCGGCGGAAGTGACGCTGGCGCTGCAGTTCCTGCACTCGCACGGCGTCATCTACCGCGACCTCAAGCTCGACAACATCCTGCTGGACAGCGACGGCCACTGCAAGCTCGCCGACTTCGGCATGTGCAAGGAGGGCATCCTCGGTCAGTGCACTACTCCTCACTCCTCATAATAAAGCTGGTGATGTCTACACGAGATAAAAAAAATCAAGCACGAATCACAATTTCATGGGATGTCCAACTATTAATTTTGATATTACTAACAGAACTCTTCAATTGTATTTATTTGGATAGATTTAAGCCTTTTATTTTGGCTATGTGATCGCGTTGCACTTCTAAACATTAGTACAGATTTTGACCATCACAACATTTCGAGAACTTATTCAATTTCTGTAGTAAACACAAAAAATATATAAATGCAATAATAAGTGCCCTATGATAAAAAAGTGGTTGGAGGGGGACTGTAGAGTCCCTTCGGGTCGCCTCGCGGGCCGCCGCACGCGCCCCGAGACTGACGCTGTGACACGTGTGCACAGCTCAGACTGTGATGGCAGGTTTGTTTCAGAGGGGACCACTACCACCACCTTCTGCGGGACGCCCGACTATATTGCGCCGGAGGTATGTTTATTTATTTATTTTATTTATAATTGGCTAACCAACAATGATGAACAACAACATCACAATGACAAACAACACAACACAACATAACACAACAACAACACACAAACAAACAAGGACAACACGACGACGACGTCGTCGTTGTCGACGTCGTTTGACAATGATGATGTTAAAAAATGTATTAATCGATTGTGATAAAGCATTGTCTCAACCGTTGAGATTTAAATCTTATGTCGGTTACATAAGTTACCAGAATTGAACGAATCGTTCATACTAACGCAAAAGCAAAAATCGGTAGAACTGGGTAGAAAGCGTTCTAACCGGTTTTTCTTAAATATTTTGTCTTTGTACTGTTTCAACCCGTAAAACATTATGTACGACATCACGACTCGTTGGCTCATCCATGGTGACTATTTAAATTTATCTGCTTTGGTAGTGCCTTTATTTCGTACCAGTAAGAGAAGTTTTGAAGAATCGCTCAACTAAAGTGGTAGTGGGTACTGTGGGCAGGCACCTTGCTATGTGCTATAGTGTGCCCGAGCTGGAGCCGTGACTTGTGGGTATCCGCTGGGTGCGAGACGCGTAGGACTGCTCGCTATGGAGACTCTTGGGGAGGCCTATATCTGGCAGTGGACGCCTTTCGGCTGAAATGATGATGATGCCTTAAATCTCCTTTCGTTAAGTCCATCCAAAGGTTCTCTGAATGAGATAGCCCAATGCGATAAGACCGCCCATTGTACACTTGCTTTTATAAATGTTTGTCCTGTGCTTATTATAAGGTGTATAATAAAGTATATACTTGATAGCTAGATGATGAAGCGCAGCTTCCATAGCTGGAGTATCACTGCCGTGCAGCCTTACTGACTTGTTTTCGTCTGCCACGTCGTCAGATCCTGCAGGAGTTGGAGTACGGCCCGTCGGTGGACTGGTGGGCGCTGGGCGTGCTGCTGTACGAGATGCTGGCCGGCCAGCCGCCCTTCGAGGCCGACAACGAGGACGACCTGTTCGAGTCCATCCTGCACGACGACGTGCTCTACCCCGTGTGGCTCTCCAAGGAGGCCGTGTCCATACTCAAAGGTGATACATATTTAATATACAGGTTAAAAAGTTGAACCTAGAGTTTAGCTTTTTAGCCTTAGGGTTAAACCTTCAGGGTTCTGTAGTCAAACAACAAAAAATATTTAGACCTTGTCCAGAAGCAGTGAATTCGCCGTGAATCGTCTCGCGCGAATTCCTACACGCATTAGCGAAGAATTGGCGCCAATACATCGCGTTCACAAGCATCGCACATATTCAAGTTACGCACGTAAATCGCGTGCATTTCGCCTGACTTGGCTCGCGCATATTGCACGCGGATCGAGATATTAGAAGTGCTTTGTTGCGTCTAGTTGAGATTTAACAACACTGCAAAAAAAATGTAGTGTAAAATAATTGTGGAAACGGCTCGTTGTATATTTTTGTAGGGATTGGCGGGGTCGCAGTGGGAGCTGCCGTGATACATATAATCTATTGAATAAATGGACTGATTAGTTCTTGAAATATAATATAATATATTAAAACTGTCTTTTACCCCATTATTTTAGTAGTGGGGTAGAAGACAGTTTTCGAGTGTGTTGAAAAAAAAAATATTTTGAGTTTAATGACAATATTAGAACGTTTCTATTTTATCGGATGGTATTGTGGCGGTTATATGACTGCTGGCAAAAAAAATACTGTGTGTTTTATAAGGACGTTTAGTTGTGAAAGTTCACAGTCTGTGATAGTCGGTAGAATAGAAGCGAATAGTGTTGGTCGGCGGCAAGTATTGAGTAAGCAAGTGGTACTGTGGCAGGCTTCATGACCAAGAACCCGGTGCGGCGCCTGGGCGTGCTGGGCGGCGGCGGCGGCATCAGGGCGCACGTGTTCTTCCGCGACGTGGACTGGGACGCGCTCGTGGCGCGCCGTCTGCGCCCGCCCTTCCGACCCAAAGTCGTGAGTACACCACTACCCACTACACATTCTAGAAAATATATTGATTCATTACAAATATAACAACCCGACGGTCGCAATGCTGTTGCAGATCATTATAATTATGTTGACCTTCATCATAACTAGGAATTGCAATCCGGAAAAACGGATCCGAAAATCCGGCGGATCGGGCAATCCGGCGGATCCGGCATCGTTAAACGTTTACCGGATCCGGTGCTAGCAATTTTTGGCAAAATAATTGGTAGAGCTGTTGCATGAGTAGATACTTTAAATCGGTTGCGCGTGGTGTTAATAATGCGTGCGAGTTTCGACGCCGAGTCGCTCCACCCCACGTGTTGTTAATGATTGTGATCTCATCTCAGTAAATTACGTAAGGTTAATTATATAACATTTTATAAAATTACTTACTAAAATAATTGTTCTATCTGTGAAAGTGAGCTACTCGTTACTCGTTAAATTGTTAAAAATTTACTACTAGATTTTAATAGTTTGGTCGTCTAATTTTAACATTGAATTGAAAATAAAGTTGATTTTATATATGTTTAATTTTTATAAACATTAAAAGTACAATGACACTTGATTAACTTACTAACAGTTCATTTTGAACCGAAAAGCGAAAGTTATCCTGATTTGATGATGGGAATCAGGTCGGATCCGGCCGGACTGAAAATGACGCCGGATTGCAATCCCTAATCATAACCACGATTCTACCTGCCATCACGACACAAAATTCATATCGGTGTCCCTGATGTGTCAACAGAACCACGTCAAACCCCTGCTACTGACTTCTGCAAAAAATCTCAACAATAAGGCAAAAGCCATTTTACAAAAAAAAAAAAAAACAAACCAAAGTCGGTGTTTCTGGTGTGATTTTTCGTTTTTAACAAGTTTCAAAAATTCGCCACGCCAACAATCGGTTTGACTCGCGGCTATAGATGTTTCATATCAAATAGTCGAGCAGAAACTGTCGTAGTTAAGGGTAAAGCGCCAGGGTAGCTCGCGAAATTCAACATTTCATACGTTTTTTGCATTTTGCTGGTCAGTGTCTGGTTGTATGTTGATAAAAATACTATTGGCGACCGTAACAAATATGGCTTTACTGAGTTATAATAATTTAAATCATCAATACAGGTTGTATCATTCATGTAACTCGATTGAATGACTTTTTTTATGAATTTCATTCATTCGAGTTAAATGCACTTAGGGGGTTGTATTGATGATTTTAATTATTATAATCCTGTAAATAAATACGTGCTACGGTCTCGAATCATATTTTGTTCAACATGCCTGACACTGACTTGCAAATTGCAAAAACCATAAGAAAATTTGAATTTCGCGGGCTACCTCGGCGCTTCCACCTTAAGTCTTCAATTTAATAATGCAGTGCAAGCTCAACACAATCTTCATATCAACTTGTCAGTACTTTACCAGCGCCAAGCTGACCGAATTGAGTGCACGAATAACATTCATACCTCGTGCACATTTCAACAACAACTTAAGGTGTCAGGACTCAGTCTTACAAAGAACCAACATTGCTTTTACGTACGAATATTTTTTTAAACTAAATTGTCTATTTTATTTTCTTATCTCTCTCTCCGCCACAGCCTTCCACTCTTCCCGGGTGTTGCTCCCACCAACCCATCCGTCATGAAGGCCTCCAAGTCGTAACGCCAACATTGTGTAGGCCTTCCTCGGCGAAGACGCCCGTGCTTTGGCTTCCACTGCGTAACGACCTTAGCCCATCTGTCATTTGCAAATAAGGTTTAAAAAATATTCGTTCGTGAAAGCCACGTTGCTATCGTTTAATATAATGTAATATTGTACCGTGTTATGGTTGACATGTCGTTGTCTGTGTTGAAGAAGAGCAAGCGCGAGGCTGCAAACTTCGACGCGGAGTTCACGAAGGAGGAGCCGGTCCTCACGCCCGTGCCCAACGACGTCGTGCGCGCCATCAACCAGGTAAGAAGGAACACTCATTCTAATATTAACTCATCCACCTTGTCATCACATCTGATTTTCGCTTGAAGAGCTAGACGGCGAAACTCAACACAATTCGATGTGGTGGTAATTCTCAAAAACCAACACAGGGTGATTTTTGAGAAGGGACTTTTTCTGGATGTATAAGCCTTTCGTTCGTTCTTACACGACACCTCTTGGATAGCTACTTTCTCGGGCTTCTGACTTGCTGTGAACGTCAAAGAGGGGAACTGACAGAGCCCGAGGCTACCAGCGCTACGCAGGAGTGCTGGTGTGGAGTGACGCTGCGGTTGTGGTTGCAGGAGGAGTTCCGCGGCTTCTCGTTCGTGAACAAGGACTTCAACCCGGCGCCGGGCGCGGAGAAGGCGGCGGTGGCCTGAGCGGATCCGGTTCCCTTATGTTAAGTGTAATGCCAACATCTGTCTAGTCATGACGATGCGTAATCTAAGCGCAAGCTGTTCTTATTTACTTGTAGTAGTAGCGCGCGACGTCTTTAGCATCAACGTCGGACGAAGTATTATTTTTATTACGTTTTTATTTTGTACGTTTTTTGAATGTACGTTGTCTGTCTTTTAGTGTATGTTAGTTTAGGAGCGCTCGAGTCTCTCACTGCGACAGTACAAGACGCGACACGCGAACGTGACTCGACGAGTTCTTTCGGCATAAATAGTGATACTTTAGTGAAGTTAAGTTGAGCATATTTGCTGACACGTGGACATGCCGCACCCTGCAGCGTCATGTCGTGCAGCACCAGGTCCGCAGCGGGGCCACCCAGTGCTGCAGGCGTGCTGAACATGACAGTGCAGGTACAACTAGCGCGATAACATCCATTCTAAAATACTATCGTCGTCAAACCTTGATCAGTGACCGTGTCGTTTATACCGCCGAGATAAGACATGCCTCTGATCGATATTGTTATTGCTTCGGACATCATGACTTCCTCGCGGCAGACTGCCTGACGTCAAGCTCTAACTCGATAAATACGCTTGCTTTGTTTTGCGAACGAAACCTAAGTTTACATGTAATATCAACGCTAGCTCGTACAAATGTAAGACTTGTTGTGGCAAGTCGTTGAGACAACCCACGGGTGTCGTGAAGCATCAGCTTTAAGTACCAGTAACATTGTACAGACGTTGCCAAAGTTGAGTTGAATCACGGTTTTTCTTATGATGTTTCTGTCCAGTAGTTCATTCGACAGGCGCTTATGAGGCGCTACGGGCGGCGCCGGGTGACAAGCGACGTCTTCCTTTCTGTACATACTGACTCCCTTGACAAGTGTGCCATCTGCGGCCGCACTCGTACTCGGCGCGGCGCACTGACCGCTGTGCCACCCGGCGTCACTAATACATCGCTTTACATCACAATATATTAATAAATAAAAATACAAGGTCTTTGTTGATTCGAAGAGTATATTTTCCAGTGAGTCCTATATTGAAGATATAGAGCAATTATGATTGTTGTAAATATTGAACAATACATAGTGTGTGGCGCGCGGGCGGCGACGCTGTGCATGTTGCATAGTGTCACGACACTGACGCACAATAGTATGACACAGTGGCGCACAATATTGCGACACAGTGGCGCACAATATTGCGACACTGGCGTACAATATTGCGACACTGGCGCACAATATTGCGACACAGTGGCGCACAATATTGCGACACTGGCGTACAATATTGCGACACTGGCGCACAATATTGCGACACAGTGGCGCACAATATTGCGACACTGGCGTACAATATTGCGACACTGGCGCACAATATTGCGACACTGGCGCACAATACTGCGACACTGGCGTACAATATTGCGACACTGGCGCACAATATTGCGCCACTGGCGCACAATACTGCGACACTGGCGTACAATATTGCGACACTGGCGCACAATATTGCGACACTGGCGCACAATACTGCGACACAGTGACGCACAGAGTCGCCGCGCGCGCACCGAGGACGATGTAAACCCCATACGCGTAGTAGAGTGTTATGTAATTCGTGACTGTGAGCGTGTGTGTGTGTGTCGTGTGGACGTATGTGCGTGTGTGTGTAGGAGAGTATCGCTGCAACGTTCATTATTTTATTAAACTTACGACGTACCTATTAATCGGTGCTTTGAATTAAACTTGATGTTTTTGTAATGATTGGGTGTTGTGTTCGTACTGTCTACCCTCTTAGGCGTTACGGAAGTTTTGTTGAAGAGATTCGGTTGTTTAGTCATTCGCGCATAATATTTATTTCGATAAGCAGAGTTTATTTGAGAGAGACCGCGATATTTTAGACGCGAGCTACTGCGATATTTACCGGTATTAGACTCGACCGTCGAGTCGAGCGTATTAGATTACTCGCAGAGTATATTTACCATTATAAATAAAATTTTATTTACATTTATAGAGAATACCGATACCTTAAAGTTATTAGTGAGGTGATCAGACCCGAGTGGGTTCTGACTCGACTCGCGTAAGAGACACGGCCAGGGGGCGCGATATCCTGCCGCTTTACAGGCTGACTCGAACACTGTATCATATGAAAGTAAAAGAAGCTCGCCACGGGCAGGGTTCCAGGAACCCAGGTGGCGCCCAGCAGTGGGCCACTCACTGGTGACGTCACTACCAACGCCACTGCGTGCTATTGGCCTAAACATCCGTATTCATGCAATATCACTCTTAGGGTCCGCTTGCGCTGCACATCACTGACCACAAAACGTATTTAAAACATCATTCTTGTACCGTTATATCTCTGCCATCATCGACAGATTCAGAACGATGTTCGATTCGTACTGCTTCATCACTAAGCTTGAACGATGTGGTCTAAAGTGGTAAAAATAGTCGCAAGTCCAGGTCCAAGTCCCTGAGTTGTAGTCCTAGTGGGCCTTAACTACCATTATGAGCAACATAATTTAAGGGCTCACATTGTTGCTGTTATAATGGATTGCATTGTTGCTGGCGACATTCAGTTTCGTAGTCAAGGTAGGAAAAATTGGAGAGTTCGACTTTTGTGTATCTTGAGTACGAAGTTGGTATGTGTTTTGCCTCGACGACCGACACACCCGTGTGGTGGACTGCCCCCTGGCCGGCGCGCAGGTGCGCGCAGTACATGGTAACTTCTAGTCCCGCGTTTAGTTGCGCAGCCTTCTCCAATACTCATCGACACGCCTGTGTTACAACAGTATTTCTTGATCTTTCAACTTGTGTTACATCTGTCACGTACGGTAAGAGGACGGGTGATAGACTGGTGCACTTTCCTCAGATGCATGGAAATCAAAAGTTGTAGCTGTATATTGTTTCAGCAATAATAATTATTTATGGTAGTTGTTGCTCCAACAATGTTGCACAACTTCAACTTGTGCGGTTTTAGTATATCATATATCCCATGAAGTGTGACAAGTCTGTTTCCCCCTGAAATAGTCGCGAACAAACCAAAGCGTTACCATTATATTTTATATCGATCTCTTCGGTTAAAAGTTAACATTAAAAAGTATTTATTTGTTTGCGTACAAATGTAACACAAGCATTTACATTTAGTTGAGATTCTCTTTACATCATATTTTGTTAGATATTTTATATTAAAAATATTTTAAATATATTTTTGTCGTACTTTGAGTACATTTTACTTTATGATTGTCTGTGTTTTTAGTCATTGTCTTGTTTACTTTGGTATTCAAGTAGGAAATTATTTATAAATCAATATTTTTGTCGCAGACACCACCATTTTATTGAAGAGATTTTTTTTTATATTTGACATCACATTTCAGCTGGAAACATATTTAGCTTACGTCACTGTTTGACTGTTTGATGACATCACGTTGTGGCGACGTAAGCTAAGCATGTGTCGAGTGTTCTGTCTCGCATCGCGACAGTATTCTGAATTAAGTATTATTTAATTAGTTGTTAGTTATCGATGTAATACCAAAGGATTAAGTTGAATAGTTAACATTAACGTTGGGTTAAGTTTCCTGACCGTTGTGTGTGCGGTGGACTCACCCGCGGCCGCGCCCGAGCGATGCACAAACGTATTGCTTTATGTAGTTGTTAGTGTATTATATATAAAGAATAATCTAAATATATTAAATTATAAATCTCTGTACGTGTTCCCGTTATTATTGCTATATAACTATTGTGTTTATATGTTTTTCGTTGGGTGCGTGGAGTGTCGTCTCGCCGCCATCTTGTTACCCAGCACTAATAGCTTAGTCATCATTTCGTGGCCATTTTATTTTTAGGTCGGTGCCAAGTTAGCGATTGGATCGTCTGTGAGGTATTTTATTATTAAAATAATACAGGGGCGAAATAAATATACTGTTTTGTTATCACATGAATATTATATTGATTGGTTAGCAACAATAATGGACCATCCAGTCGATAACTTGTCACCAATGTAACACAGTTACATAGAAAGTTGAATGTAAACTCCCAGTGTCGCATAACTCTGCAACTCGGCTTATTAACTTATTGTAAGTATAATGTAAGTTTCTACTCAAGCGGTATGAAGCTCGATAGTTGTGCAGATAGTGAGTGGTCTTGCAGAGTGATATTCAAGTGTGCAGTATCAGCGGTGACCGTTTGGTAACTAGATAAGTTAATGTACGTGAAGATTTTAATTTTTGATGTGAATCATACTAATATAAAATAAATTAAATAGAGTATAATAGAGTACGTTAGGTGTGCCGGCGCGGGTCGGCACGTCATGTTATTAATTTATTCGTAAATATTTCATAGTTGTGTGTTGTTCACATTGTGGTTTTTTATTCGTACGCTGTGTGTGGATGTGCGTGTGAGAGTGTGCGAGTGTGCGCGGGCGCCGCTTGGACTTGTCGTCGAGGGCACTACCAATATATTAAATTGCCTATTGAGTACAAATCTGGGAGATACGCAACGAGAGTTAAGTACTCAGTGTGCACCGTCACGTCGTCCAGCAGGCGGCGCGCGTGTCTCGGTACTTGTACTTACCTGGCACCGGGAGCTGCCGGAGACTGACATGGTGTGCCTCGCAATCTACTACTATTTCAGTTTATGAGTACCATAGTCCAGTTGTTGAACCAGACGTAATTGTTGGTTTCATTGGTTAGCACAAAAGTGTATAGTGGCCACCATGACCGGTCTCCCGCAGGCTCTGGGCCGTGCGCGGTCGCCGGCGACAGTCGCAGTTGCGTCGTCTGCGCGCGCCCTTATACTTTAGCTGTGATTACGTTGCTATTGAAATACTATGTTTATTTCCGGACGCACACGTGTTCTCATTTCCGACCTTATTGCAACAAATCTATAAAAAATATCAAAACATTTTTAAAAGTTATATTTTATTTTTTTGAATTTTTACACGATTACTTTATTTGATTGTGAAATTCGTCAAATGTAATATTGTTTGAAGATGATATATTGATTATAACATAATAGCTGATAATTAAATCGTAGTACAATTTAAAGTGTAGTTGAGCGCGTACTGCCGCCGCTAAGTGTTATGTACAAAACATGAAGACAAGCACAAAATGAAGCTATTTATATAGACTTGAGCACATACCACATAGATAGATAACTATATCAATTTTACGAGAACGTTATTTTAATCCTAGGTACCATAGATTACTAGACTTGGTGACAGCAAACCTTTGAGATTTGCATTTTAGCTGAATTGTAAAGGGATGAGCAGTAAGTGAATCTGAGTGTGACGAGTGCGTGGAGCTGAACTGACACGAAGACGAGGTTCAGTTTCTGCTTGTCACGTCTGGCTTGCCTTTCAACATTGATTCTAAATCTTAAATGAATACACCTTACCTATCGAAAGAATGACCACCTTATATTTAAGTATATGAAAATATAACGCTTACTTAATTTTGTCTGTCTGTCACCGACTGTGCCAAAGTATCCCTCGTGTTGAACAGGTGACTATTGTAAGTAGCGCGCGGTCAGGCTCCGGTTCACTCCAACTAATTTAAGAAAAGATCTGTGAAGAACCTCGATGACCTCATTATATGTGAACTATCTAGTGTATGCGGCCGCGAGCTGACCGGGCGCTGCGCGGACCACACATCTCTTATAAATAGCTTGTTGTCTCAGCTCGGTGCGATGACCCGCGCTCGCTGAGTTAGGCAATAAGGACTGTTTCTATCTACTCTGATGTCTCATCTACCTCTTACCTTTCAAAACGCACGTGTTCAGGCCCACGATCCGGCGATAATGTGAAACAAATCGTGAACCCACCGTTCTTCCTCTTCCCGCTAAAGTTCTAGATTGGCCTAAATTTCCTGATCTACCGACTACCTTTTCTCTCTTGCTGATACAAATGTAAATAGTAGCCAAAACAACAACGCAATGCCTTACACTATAATAGAATAACATAGAACAGTATTTATAGCTATAGACCAAATATGAGACGAAACGCTTGTTAAGATATAAGAGGTCGTATTGCCCGACTCAGTCGCGCGATTGCAGAGATGTCGCTCGTTTGTCCAGTAACAGAAACGAAAAGTAATAGTGTTACACTGTTGAATGCCATTTTGTAACATAAGCCATATTAACGCTAGCTGTAACTTGACATATCACGCTGTATTATTATTTTGATCTATATATTTTATATTATAGCGGCCGGCTTGTTACTGCGCCCGAGCTGTCCAAATGTTTGATGCGCACGTGTCGTAGTTACCAGAAAGTCGAGGCAGTAACAGCCGGCGCACTCAGTCCGTGATCTATTTAGTACCAACATGTACTGTGTCAAACATAGCGCATTATTTTTACTCTGCGCCGCTTACGGCCGGTCTCAATAACGTATCTACCTTTGACCAACTGTCAAATTAGCTACCAACAGTAGCTGAAACGTCAAATTTACCTTTCAAACATGACGTTTCAGCTACTGTTGGTAGCTAATTTGACAGTTGGTTAAAGGTAGATACGTTATTGAAACCGGCCGTAATTTGCAATCTTTACAACTAGACAGTCCAGCTCCAGATTTTGTACACAAAAAATTCTAAATGAAATCTAGAGCAGTGTCCCTTCAGAACGTAATGGCGGCCGATGAAATGAACCAGTAATATAAATATTTCAAATCACTTATTTACAGTAATTTATGTTCACTATTTAAGGGTTTCAACTTTAAATCTTACAATATTCTTCTGCACAATATTTTTAAGTATCATACTTTACATGTTTTTGTCCGCCATTGCTTGTTGCGAACACTCCTTATTTAGTTGGTAAGGATTGCAAATGTTCGGCGTAAGTACCATAAGTTATTTTTTACTAATTTTGGAATGCTTATAAATAAAATAAAATATATTTTACGCTTCCCAGAGGTGTTTATAGCCAAAGAGTGGTTTAATATTTGTACAAATCGGCTGAAAGCCCCTATTTTGTTGTCTATTAGTTGGAATACATATTTATTGTCTTGCCAGTATATACAGATGTAGGAACAGTTTGTGGGATATAATAATGTTTTGTGTCATTGTGTTGTAATGTCGTCTGCACACCAGTTCATTGTTTCTGAATCTCTTGTAATTGTTTTTGTGAGTTTTGATTAACTATGTTTAGGAATGTTACTTTGGTTGATGTTACATGAAGTTTTAAAGCTGCATCAGTATTTTGATGCTTTGTAATTTAAACAAGTTGGATTTTTAATTTGTGCCAGCAACCACTCGTGGTTTGTTGAAATAGATAACCTGGTATTGTTTGAACATCCCAGGGTGGTGGTGCTCCCGGGCAAGGGCGGGGGGGGGGGGGGGGGGGGGTACGACACCCCGCGGGCACCAACACTCCCATCTTATTATCTGTTAAGTTTTAATTCATGGTGGAGTAAAAATGAAATTGAATCGAATATTGAAACGTCCTGATGGGTGCTTTGACCCTTAATTATAAGAACTTGGTGTTTATAACTTCTAAATTGTGATCTGATTGTTTGGAATGTAGTAATGATGCGTTTACGAGGTGCGGGCGACATTGTGACAGGCGTACGTTATAGTTTGTGTTCATTATTTGTAGCTAACACGGAGAGATCTGTTGCACGCGGCGGTCCCCGGCCGGCGCTCTGCGGACCCACTGTTATAGTATTATACAAAGTTACAAATATTACAGTTATCGCCTTATACAGAGTGCAATAAATTAAGACTTATTAAAGTAAACTGTGGATTTTTATACGATTTATGTGAAATAGAAACATGAATCTGATACAAATCCATGGTTATTGAATATATTATTTGGATGATATCCTCCGCCGGTCCCAGAGCGCCGGCGGCCGGTCGGCCTCGTCTTCCTATTTGTTGTCTGTTCACGTCACTATTAGAACACATTAGCTGAGTAAATTATTGCATAAATATAGTTTTATGATGAAATAAAATATGTATATGTAATCCTACATGTCTATTAAATCATGAAAATAGATTATAATGTGAAGTTTTATTTTTATCTTTTGTTACCTTCTTTTATCATCGAGATCGGTCTGTAGATGGGTGACCATCTCATGCCTAGACTCATCCGCGCACTGGCGGCCTTTACTGTTGCGAGGCCCAGCGGGAAGATCTTTGCGAAGCTCTTGTTCTTTTTGAAATTTATATGAATCGAAAATACCTACCTAAAACAGGGTGGATAGAAATGCAAGAGTGAACAAAAACGAAACATTGATTGGGATTTTCATTGAAATACCACAAAGGTTCCTCACAAAGTATCCATTTAAATTGATCCTAGCCCTAGCGGCACCCGGCGCGTACCTACAGCGATACAGCTCAGCAGATTGGGATCTTTCTTCGCATGTTATCCTTGGCAGCCTACCTGAATTTCTTCGACTGATGCTTCGTGGTGCGGCACATAGGAGTATTTGTACTTAAAACCTGGCCAATATTATTTCGTGACATTTGTGACGTGGAAACTATGAAACAAAGAAATTAAGATAGTTTTCAAACGTTTATTATAATAAAACAAAAAAATCAATCATCAAAATCAGATTCATCTGTTGCTGTTGTGTTGTGTTCTTCGTCGCTGCGTTCTATTGGTGCATTTTCTGCGTGAGGGAGCAAAAGACGTATGGTTTCTGAACAGAATGGGTTACTTTTCTTCCGTGGTGGTTTTCTAGTGCTACTTAAAAATGGGTCTGACGTTAGTAACAGTCTATTTAAAATGTCCCTATTACATTTTACTCTGTCAAATTTTCGCGAGAAGTTTTGCCTGTAGAGCATGAATTGCTTATTTCTAGCTTCGGCTGCTTCTTCAGAGAGCTGCCCAATTGGTAATATAGATTGAGATATCACTGTTGCACCATGCATTAAAATTTTATGAACGGTAGGCGACATTGGGTGCCATTCATACAACTGCACGTACAAAGTAGCAGTTTCATAGGTGTAGGCTTCAAACTTCTTTGCGTCAATCGCGTGACCACTTGAAATTGCTTCTAAGATTACTTTGAATCTATAGATTAATGTGGAATCTATTCCAGTTATTTGAGAAGCTGTTTCGGGATCAGAAAAAAATCTCGATGTATTTCCATCATTAATGTTCCCGAACCCTGCTTTCGGCATATCCACTAAAAGGCCCATTTGCTCCCGAAATGCTTTTTGTATCATTTCTTTCCTCTCCTTTACTTATCTTCCGTTGACCTTATTTGCCATTTTTTGACGCCAAGTTTGTAAGACATGCAATAAGGATTCAAAGAAACGTAGTCTTGCGTGGAGAATCGATAGCCCGAATTTTAGACTTTCTGGGTCTACTTCCATTCCTCTGGTTAAATTATTAAAATTTTTGGAAGTTAGTCCACAAATATAGCACCTCATAGTTGAAGACGTACCTATTGGTAGCTGCATTGCATACCTTGGCGTCCACCATTGTTGGTAGTAATTTATGTTTTACGTAAATCATTCCACTGGATGTTGGTATTTCTGTTTTTGCTAATTTTTTTGCTTGATTAACTATATATGCAAATTCTTCATTAGTTATGTCCTTGGTTTCGCTAATAAATCTTATTCTAATAGGTCTGCAGAATCTTGGAGATGAAGGCAGTGGATTTTGCCATATAATTTTTTTTCTTACATTATCTGTAGTTTCTAATCGCAATGGTACGAGAGAACTATAGTCCGCAATATTTTCAAATTTTTGCTTATATTGCGATTGTTGAGAACCATCGCAGCCCCATTTTATAATTAAAAGAAAAAATTTCTTCTCTTCTTCAGTACAGCTGTATATTACATCTTCCAAATATTTACACAACCGTAAACTTGTAGTTATGGTTGAGTAAATCTTGTAAGAGAACTTCCGCACAAGTCTCTGTAGTTCTCATTGACTGTTCTACTGGATAGCAATCGGTTTTTGCTTTTTTTATCAAAGAGTAGCAAGGGTATATATTTTTATTTGCGCTGTGTAAAATTTCCCACTGTCTTCTACTAAAATCTCCTTCGACGAAAATAGCTAAGGCTTCAGATGGTGAATGCTTTTTTATTTTACTTTGATACCTACCTATTTGAAGAAATCACTTTTCGTAACTTTGTAGCTCTTGTTGGAGTCGAAGTTATGTCTTTTATTATTTTAGATGCATCCTTATTTCCTCCAGCACCCGGTTTTCCTAGTGTCCAGAGGGCGAATTTGAGGGTATTTTGAAGCCAATGTTCATTTTTTTTAGAAAGCGGTCATGCTTGATGTTTGCTGCTACCCATTTTCGTTTAAATTCACACTTGAAATGGCTCAACGTATGTTTTAATGTCTCCAGCTCACTTTCAGGACATTTTGTTACTTATCTGTATAATTTTTTTTTTTCAAAAATAGCATCTTAGCATCAATTTTCTTGTCAGGGCATTCTTGCACGATATTTTATTTATTTTATTTTATTTTATTTTATCATATAATTGCTTATTTGACATATTCTTGAAATTCCCAATGGAATCTAAAAATAAAAAGAGAATTTACTGTAAATAATCTTGTTTTAAATTAATTGTCCATTTTGTTTGAATGTGTGCTAAACAAAATGGCGGAACAAAGCGGAATATTTTCTTTCACAATTCTCTTTAGGAAAGTCTAAACTTCATTTAAAATAATAGATCATAACTCGGAAATGCTCGGAACATATACAAAACCTCTTCTGAATTGTTTTTTTTTTAAAGAAAAAAGATTATTTTAGTATCCTTTGCAAAATTAAAAAAAAACATTTGTGAGTCTATAACTAAAATGAAATGATATTATTTATGTTGTTACATACCTTGAACTTCCAACACAAACAGCAAATGTTAGGAGCACAAAAAATTAGGTTATCGAGAAAACAATGGACCGTACTGGACGACGACTGAGTTCCGACTACCTGTGTGCCGCGCGGTGAAGGGATAGGGGCGCGGGGGTTGCAGTATATTATGAACAGGTTATTTAGCTGTCAGAAAGTCATGGTTGCTTTGAGCTAAGCCAAACTTTGAATATTCGACTTATGGCCAGGTTTTTTATGCCAATACTCGTATGTGCGCCGTGACGGATGTGCGCCGTGACGGATGTGTTGCGGCAGGGAATGGAGTACCTACTACATTCCGTTCTCTGACGTAACAATGTCTGGCGCAGCTCGTCCAAGGTTTGGTGCCGAGTGCAATCGCGCTTAAACACGCGGCGTACCAAGCATGGGTCGAGGTACGCTCGTACGCGCAAAGTAAATGACGTGAGTCAGAAGAAGAAAGCCTTTAACAGGGCTGCCAAGTCCTGCAAGAAGGTTTTGCAGAGGGGGCTGGGTTTGACCATATTAGCCGAATTGGGAACAAACTCGCTTCATACCCAGCTGGTAGTGTAGTAAGGCGTTTTGGTCTCTGGCTAAGTCGGTTGAATCGAACTTCTGCCGCCCCTCACTACCACCGCTGCCTCTGCTGAGACCCGACAGGTCGCTGGCCCACTCCGCAGGATGCAAATTTGTTTGCGGAATCTTCACGTCGGATTAGGGCATGCTATCCGGATTATCCGTCAAATTTGAAATCCGGAAATCGGGTACACCTGCTTACAGGATAATTGTCTTGATAAATTGGTAAAATAAGTGACTTAAATTGTAATGAACTAAATAGCAGAATAGGTTTAACGTTGTTGGACCTTTCTTTTAATTAAAAAAGTATTCGTATATAGGTACCTTATGTCAGTAACCGTTACTTTACTGAATTATTCAAAAAAAAAAAAGAATTTTATTTAGTCGAAATTATGTGCAAACGCGTATAAAAATAAACAAATTGTTTTACTTACTTATAAGATTTTAGTTAATTATAAACCGTCACTTAAATGAGTAACTGTCAAAAAAAAAATATTGCCATTTAGTTTCTTAAATTAGTCAAACTTCAACTTCTCAACTTCTTCTGAGTAAGCTCGCTCCATCGTCGACTTTGTCTCTGTCATCCATGACCTAGACTAGAGTCAAAAGTAAACCCCTATTACATAAATAGAAAATAAACTGAAATTAAGTACTGGTTAGTATTTTTCATTGTTCTTTTTCAGTAGGTAAATTATTTCTATAAAGTTAAGTATTTTCTAAGAGGCTTGCCAAGGAGTACCGTGTTACGCAGTTAATGGGTTGTGGAGGTCTGGTAGGCAGCCGCTCCACGTAAAATACTGGTATTCAGCTGAATCACCGCGGTTTAACTGGAAGCCGACCCCAATATAGTTGGGAAAAAGGCTAGGCAGATAAATTTTCTAAGAGACTAGGTATGTCGTATTGCAATAATATTGTTAAGTTATAAGATTATATTAATATTGCATATTCGAGAGTTAATGCAAATAAAAAATGTTGATTTATAACTTATTTACCGTTTGATTTACTTTTTGACAGTGGTGTCCGAAATATCCCTACTACCCGGATAGTGACTTTGAAGTATCCGGATAGTAAAATACGACGGATTATTGTATGCCCTAGTGTGGATCCGGGTGGCGCGAGGCCCCCTGCTTCTCCGGATGAAAACGAGTCGAGCATGTCGAACATTCGCATTCATCAGAGGGCTTAGTAAGAGTTTTTTAACGTACTCGATCGCGTTAACGTAAACGTTCGCTTATTAAATGTCAAATTGAATGTAAAAGATACTGGTTTTCCGTGAGTGTCACCAGACGGCGCTTATTCAGTTTCAATACAACTTGACGTTTACGCTAACGCGATCGAGAACGTTAAACAACTCGCACTAAGGCCACAGAAGGACGTCCGTAGGGTACTGCGTAACCAAGACGTGAACAAGTGTAGTGACCCCGCCGGATACTGGCAATTGTACTGAAGACTTCGCCTGAGTTGTCTCCGATCTTGACACGCCTATTCTCCTTTCGTTTGAGACTGGAAAAGTGCCCATTATACAGACGCCAGCACATAAGCTATCCAAAACTGTAACATTTTCCCAATCAACCTGGCACCTAATGCTTCAGCGATAAAGTTGAAAATCTAATAAAGAAATTTGACAGTTTGTTGTTCACTCGTTTTATAAATGTTTGTTCTATTCTTATTATGAGGTGCAGGAACAAATAACGTGCAGCCCAAGAAGGGTAGTCGAGCTGACCCATCAAATTATAGATCTCCAACAAATTATCCATCTCGCTAACTCCAACTTCGGAACGCGTACATACTTAATGGCATATCAAACGGATATACAAGCTCCTGGCATACCTTTGCATAACGATATCCTTAGTGGCCGACACTACGGCTGCCGCCGAAATCAGTCCACTGGGGATCTTTCAACGTATGCCATCCACATCTGGAGTGAGGCCATCGAGAAACACGGGGAGGCACTGCGGTCTCCCTTGACATCTCGAAGGCTCTCGACAGGGCTTGGCTTCCTTCCTAAAGGTCTGCCCACCGGATTTATGATTGGATTGCAGATTTACTGAGGGATCGGTCTATCCGGGTGGCCATCGATGGCTGCTCGTCTGGACTGCTGGAAATTAATGCCGGGGTTCCTCAGGGGTCGGTGCTCTCGGCGACATTATTCATGCTGCATATTAATGATCTACTAAAACCCGGTACCTTTGGATATGCAGACGACAGCACTGTTGCTGAGAGATACCTGTCCAGCGCACGAGCTGGAACAAAAATAATCATACAAATCGGTTAACAATTGGCGAAAATATTGCTGAATAAACATTTTTCCTGGGTGCCATCATCAGATCCTGACATACCTTTCATCATCAGCTCAGCAACATGAGATGACGATTAACAAGCACAAATATCTGAAATGCCTACGAATGTATATGAAAAACATCATATTATGTGCCTATAAAATTGAGAGTTTCCCTTGATTTCCCTAGGATCCCATCATCACAATGGGGGAGACAACCACCTCAGGAGTATTATAGGCTTTCGAATAAAAAAATAATTTTGGAAATAGGTTGACAATTGGCGAAGAAATCGGTAAACATACCTACATAAAAACAATATACACACTTCAATATAGAACCTCCTCCTTTTTGAAGTCGGTAAAAAAAAGATAAGGTTTCGTAGCTAGTTTTTCAGACACGTTTAAATTATTTATTTTAGATCAACAAAAGCAACATACCTACTCATGTTATCACCCCAAAGGTACCTACACTGTACTGTTAAAAATAATATTGACCAACTTTTGGATGAATTTCATTTGTGTGCTGCACTTGTGTTATGGCTAGATTACACGTGTTAAGTTGTTAGATAACTCAATTTTATCTTAATTCTAAGTGGCTCAATTTAAATGCGGTTTGAATTATAGACTACTGCAGTGCGATTCTGTACCTATACATCTCACCGTGTAAGCTTAGGTGAAGTGAACATGAAGTGAGCTATCAATCCACACAAACAAGATGGAATGACAGCTTACTTCATGCTCACTGCACCTTACACGGTGAGACGTTTACAGACTAAGAGAGAAGTAGTCTAACTTCACAAAAGGTAACACTAAAAAATACAATAATTTGATGGCAACACATTCGAGAAGAATGTATTGCCATCAAATTATTGTATTTTTAATTAACGCAGACAGTTGTTCCCAAAGGGTTATTCAACGACCATATAGATATTTTTTTATTTCCAACCCTATTATTATTATATTTCAATAGTGTAATCGTATTATCATATGGCGCGTTTGTCGTGTTGTCAGTCCGTTGATGACAATGAACACGGCGCGCCTCCCTTGTCCGCCCGTCTGCTCGATCTGGCAATACAAAACATGTGATAAAATCATTTGGGGCCACTAACTCACATATGTCACGATTTACTCATGTGATATATTTTTTTAAATTCTATTCCTGTTTATTTGTTTGAATTGTTTGCCGTTTTTAAATATTTTGAGGTTTAAATATCCTGTTGGGTCTGACCCGACAAAGTAGTTGGTATTTTATTTTTAGATGTTCTAACTATTACTATTTGACTGGGTAGATATGAGATAGATGCCAAATGATCATAATAGCATCATCTACATTCAAAATCCATAGACTCACTTACGCATGAGTGCGTTTCAATTTCATCCAAAACGGTGCTTAGTGGAAATTGACCAAAGATGTTCTCGTAAATATCAATATTGGTTAAAATTTATTTGCGATTAGCCGTTTCCTGCACATCTTCGCTCCGTTATATCTACTGACGTACTGCCTATACGTTAGTTTAGACACACCCTAACCGCAACAAAAGCAAAACCTCTCAAACGACAAACGATCCTCCTAACTGCGCTACAATCTAGCAACCTGCAACTAACAGGCACATTATACAGCGCCATTTGCAGCCGCAGCCCATTAAATAGCGTCTGTAATGAAGCGGTGGCGAGGTGTGTGTCGATGCGACACGGTCGCGCGACCCGGTCGCCAGGGGTCGCGCTATCCGCCATCACGACGAACAAAGCCGCCTTGTACGGGCTGCTACTACTATGCTAAACCTCCACATTTGGAAACTAATTCGTTCGGAGATAGTTTTGTAAACGATTTTGTTATTTTAATCTGCCGCTGGTTTTATTGTAATGTAGGTACCTTCCTACATATAAAATGATCGTTTACGGTTGCACTCTAACTTGAATCGTTTGCGATTTTATCTACAATCGTGGATTATGTTAGAATCAAGAATTGATACGTAAGTTTTGTTTTAACTTGCACGTCTCCATTGCATTTTCTTCTTGTAAGTACCAACTTACTTATTACATAGCTAGTTAGTTAGGTATCTAATATTATGTGTGTAGTCGGGTACCTAAACTGGGTACTTACCTCCCTATCTAACAGCAAGCTAGTTAAAACCGGAACGACACAATTAACGAGCTTCAGAGAGAAAATCTTAGCTCATTAGTTATTCAACAACCGTTTCAGTCATAGCGAGCTGACATCGTACGGCGCATGCGCAGACATCATCAGTTCCATCAGGGATAAGTTCTGAGCTCACACAACAGTTGTGCAAACGTGCGCAGACTCCTGATTGCCCACTTGTCCTAACATCATTATTCTAACGACAAAAAAGGCGGCCATTGTCCCTACGACCCTCCGCGATCCGCGATCCGCGAGGGTCAGAACTTCACAATACCGCATCAAGCGCAGGTTTTTATAACGTCAGCTGCGCAAGTGGATACCTATTGTCACAAAATGGGATTAAACTATCCTATTCAATTATTTATAACTGTTTTTTTTTGCAAAACAAATTAATTCTCAACAAATAAAATCGACCTTTTCATGTTTGACATAAGGGCGGTATTCTGTTGCAATCTAATTTGCATCTAATGTTTTTCCCCTTCGGTAATCGAGATCCCCTCGCGAATAACACTTTTTATCCATTAGAACGATTATAGTATTTAACCGTGCGTCGCCGCGTGAAATCGGCTTGATTAGCGATGCGTATGAAGCGAATAGTTTATCGATTAACAATTATTGTAATCGATTTCGGCTCCCGTTAGAATGTTTTATGAACAATCGTATCGAATCGGTTGGTTTGGGAGGCGGCTACCGTTCTAGTAATTGGATTTTGAAGATTTATGTGTGATGGGGATACAGAAGTGGATATTTTTTGTCATGACTGTTTTAATGAGTTCTTTGGCAATGTTGTCGAGCTGGCGCAAGCTCTGGGTTGCGGCCGTTGCCCCGTGCCCTGTGCCCTCTAGGTCTGTCACCAGTCCGCGGTTGTTCGCGTGTGACATGCGATGTTGGCACAATGTGTCGATGCACTGATGGCGTCAGTGCGATCGTCAGTTCGTCACGCTCTCATTATTTCACACAGACAGGTCAGCCAATCAAAGTAGAATGTGTCTCGAGCTTTCATGTATCGCTGGATTATTGTCACTTATTACGCCAAGTAGGTATATCTAAAGCACTCTGCTCCTGATCTAATTTTCGTAAGTGCCAGCGCTGGCTATAAGATTACGACCCAGCCTGTCCCTTGCTGTTCCTCCCAAATGACGCCGCTAGCCGAGGTCCTTATCCCGCAGGGGATGCCCTAGCGAGCGGTCATTTAGTTTAGTTTTATTTAGTTTGTAAGCCCTGGCTGGGGGCCTTAGAGTCATTTAAGGCCACCAAAGGATAGTCCGGTTAAGCAGTAACCAGCCTTAGTGTGCTGAACTGCGAGTGGTCATCGTCAAAAACAAAAAAAAAAAAAAAAAAAGCTGGCTATAAGGTCCAGGGTTTGATCCATAGGTCGGGTTTTGTGTTATTGGGTTTACCATCAGGAAGTCCACAGTAGTAGCCAGGATTTGAACTCAGTATAAGTTACCTATGTATGCCTGTATGTATCTATAGGTAGATAAGAAGACAGAAAACAGGACGGGTTGGACAGGGGACTTCACACTAAAATCTCGAGTCACAAACTTGCACAACAACACTTTAAGACATTGGACGTCATTCATAATGGCGATTCGCTACACAGACTTTCTGATTTCTTATCAACTAGGTACCCTCATTTTAGTCATGATAGCGATTTACTTCTCCCTGACTTTCAGATTTAACTAATTAGCCGAATAGTAATGATAACACAGCTTGAAGATTGGTTCAGCCAATATTGCTGGTACATACATGAAACATAACGGCCATCGTGACTGCAGCACGTCCGCACGGCGCGGCACGGCACGGCGCGGCACGCATGGAACACGCCGCTCATTAGTCCGTGCCGCAAGAGCCGTTAGCCCTCGTTAGCCAAGTTTATGATGTCCTGAATAAATAATGTATCAAGTATTAGCAGCGCTGTGTAGCGAGGACCGCGCCACGCTGTGTCGTGCTCCGTGTTTGTTGAACCAAGCACTGAAATAAGCAGACTCGTTTGCTTGAGTTATTGAGATTGAGGATTTAATTAGTATAATGCTCACCGTGCTGTTTATGGAGAGTCTAGGAAGTGATTTGGAAGTTTACTCAGAATATCATAAAGTGAAAAAAATGAAAAATTGTATAGGTAACACATCAATGTTCAGTGGTTAGGGTGAGTCGCCTCCTTTCCTGCCAGGGTTGCGGAATTTGTTCGAAAGAGTCACGCGGCCCTGGAACGCAAAAGGCTTTAGAAGGAACACGGATGGGTTTTATTCAGTAGGTAAGAGTCTGACATGTCCTTCCGCTCCACCCAGAGCGGAAAAAGTCATTTGGCAGTATCAGGCTTAGGTACATTAATTTCCTGTAAGGAGACTTTGAGCACCTAGGTAAGTGCTAAGCCTAAGATAATGAAGTAACGTGTCTATCGTATAGTACCGTTTCTTTCTTATTGAGCTAAGTTAATATTGCTGTGATGCAATTAAGGTTTCGCTTCCAGAGTCGCACACAGTCGCAACAATTTACCAACAAACAGTTTGATCCCTCTCGCTTTAAATCCAATTACAAAATCCGAAACAATTACAGGGACCTGTTTCAGTCCTCGATCCCCTATATCATGGTAATGGAGTCCATTCCTCTGGCTCGGCAGAGCTCGGCGGCACTCGGCCGTGCTTGGCACACATCGGCCACTTCCGCGACGCTACACGCCGCGCTAATTAGCTGCGCGGGCGCAGGTTAAGTGGCGTCCTGTACGGAACCTGCATGTCCCACCTAATGGCTTTTATTGGTTATTAGTTGGATGTATGTCGGCTTCGGCCTGTGTGGTCTGGGATGAAGTACTTGTAAGCTCGATTTAAACTGGTCTCAAAATCATGACTCACTTGTCTCTGAGCCTGAGTCTTCAGCTTTGCTGCAGCAGAATTGATCATGATCCTGTTAGCCAGTTGCCTTTTGGGATCACAAAACTACGTCTTCGATACCAATAGCCTTTTTTTTCGTTTCGACATAATATAACGAATCTGATATTAATTTAATGAGTAAACCATAAAGATAGAGCTTACACAATAATCGTGACTTTCAACATCAAAATACCTCAATAATCTAAATTTTAATACAGTGGAGGTCTATCAAAAACATCGAAAATCATCTCAATTTTACTATCATTAAAATCTGGCACCTGTACACCAGCGCACATAGGCCACGATAAAAAGCTCATTTTAAATTATCTAATCTAATTTGATAGTTTATAGAAAAGTTGAGAGTCACCGGATCGAATCGTGGACATTTTAATTGTGGTTGATAAGTCATAAATAAGTGAAGGCAGGTAATGGAGGTCTGGGGCCGACGACATGATCCCACATGACCGACAGAGGCGGGCGATGGGCGATGGCGCTCATTTACATTTTAATTAGAAGGTAATCGATGCGGCGTAATGACGGCTGTGACGCGGGAGGTCCATACCGCGGGCTGATAGGAGAGTGATGCGATAAGGAAGCTTCGAGGGAGACAGGACAGCCACCTATTAATTAGCCTTAGATTAAGAAGGCTCTACTAATTTAAACCATTGACAGAGCGTTGACACTAGTGATTAGTAATTTTGATAAAGTTCAACCTATGAATTAGTTTGATGTCCCAAAACTCATGACTAGGATTGTTTGTAAAACAGAATTTGGTATCATAATAACTTCAGTGGATACCTATCTTTCAGAAATATGGGCCATATATTCAGAGGATTCTCGTATAGGTTTGTTAGTTAACGTTAGATTTATACTTTAACCTTTTGCAACTACCACTGCTTGCTTGGACACTTAGGTAGGTACCTGGAATACATCTATCTATTCACCCTCCCTCCCCCTTTTCCACACAACTGTATCCTTAGCCAGATCGGGCCAGTCTTTTCAGTAGGAGTCGAGTTCGTCCCGCCATCTTCGCCGTGGTCTGCCGCGATGTTTATGGCATTTATTGGGACCCTCCGGTTGTACTTTTTCCCCATTCTCTTACTTACATTAGTAGGTATATTATATGTACATCTGTAAAAGGTATACTCGTATTGTTAGAGAATATTATATAGAGGACATCTTATTGAATTAAAAAATAAACATAATGGCGTTCGAACACTAAAGACAAAGCTATAGTGCGTCTATCTGGTCGTTTGCGTCGGTTGCGCGGGCGCAGTCTAATTAACGAAGTGTGGCGTGTCGTGTCGGGTCTCTCGCGCGCTCGGGGACATTTACATGCAGCGTGCAGCGGTCAGAGGACACGGAACCACAACACATGGGGCATTACCAGGTATATTCGCAATTAGAGGAAATAATAGGCTTATTTTATTTTTTATACGGAGCGAGGCAGTCTCATAGTAAGGGTGTTACTACACCAATCGACCGATCATCGATCGATATCGATCGATGTTGATCGATTGGTGTGATAGCCTTGGCTGATCGACGGATACCGGGTGATAAACAATTCATCAACAGCCGATCGATGCCATAGATCGACGTTGATCGAGCTTTGGCTGATTTAAGAAAGAAGTAGAAACTATTGTTCGATTGGTGTAGTAGAAACTATCGATCGATTTCCACTAATCCATTCTATCATTGATCGATGGCATCGATCGACGATCGATCAATTGGTGTGGTAACGCCCTAATGCATTTTTGGCATAACTATTTGGAATCACATATCAGCTTACAATTTTGGACTCATTAATGTTAGTCTGGAAACTATTGAATTGTGATGGGATTTATTGTATACAAAACGATTTTTTCATAATTTATCAAGATATTATAATCTAATCAAGAGTTATTACAATATTACGGAGACAGGAATTTTCCGATGACATAGATAAATGTTATTATTCTGTAACTGATTTTTTTGCCGATTTGTAATGATAATTTAAACCTATGTACATTTTTAAATTTTGTATTATTGTGAATTTCTGCATGCCTTTATGGTAGATAGTACAAGGGGGCTCCTTGTACTTTCTTTATTATTTATAATATCTTATATAGATATATACCTACTTTTTTGCAAATAAAACATTATACCTACTTATTCTATTCTATTCAGAGTTCAACGCCGCGAAAACCTCGCTTTCCCGTTCGCTTTGAAAAGTAAACGAGATAGCGAGGCTTCCACGACATGTAACTTTTAAATATAATTAGATCACAACAAGTCTGTTTTGCCGAAGAATTAACTTTAGTGGTAGATGGTAGGAAGTTCTTGCCGGTATTATGATAAAGGCCCTATAGTTTGTTTATTTCTATATTATCTACTAGTTGCGCCCCGCGGTGTTACCCGCGGTTTATCAGATATTTCGCGTGAATGTCGAAAATTATCCGAAGGGAACACACTCCATAAAAAGTAGCATATGTATGTGTTAATCCAGGGTGTCAGCTTCCTGCATACCAAATTTTATCGAAATTGGTCTAGCCGTTTGCGCGTGAAGAAGTAACAAACATACACACACACACACTCACAATCTTTCGCCTTTATAATATAAGTGTGATAAGAAAGACGATTCCTTAAGAACCTCGTTCACAAGTCTCTCTATCAAAAGCTCATACAGAAAATACAAATTTATTACATGACCTTACTGTGACATCACAGTCGTAGCTTCATCCTGACCTACATGACAACAAATACTCCCACATCTTACCATAAGAACCCCATCATAGCCATTACATTATGAATAGGACGTAAAATTCCATGTCATTGGAGCGACGATCCTGATATAGCTCTCCATTGGGGCTATGATATCAACGTTATAGGCGCGGCGATATCCTACGTACTCGTAGATTACTGCTCGTTATGATTCCGTATCGACTAGTTGATACTAGCTAGGGGCCGAGGGTTCGTCTGTAGTGTAGTTCGTTTTTGGAAGTTTGTTGAACAGCTTCGCGATTCATCGGGAGAAACTTGTGAATTCTCTCTCATATGTATCTTTGTTTATTCCTCATGATAGGTTATATAATGATCTCGGTTTTTTTCCTATTTAACCATTATTTTCTTAGGGCTTTTGCTTGCGATTTAAGTTTTCTTACTAATATGTTTCTAAGAAACGATTGAAAAAGCAGATGTTGATTATTATGGCTGAGTTCCAGATATGTGACAAACGGACAAACGCCCTCCGTATCCAGTCATTATATATCAGTAAGGATAACCCTACAAATATGATGAGCCAATAATCGTGGGCTTCATATATGTTAATGTAATAGTGGTCGTTTACACGATGGGCCACGTAACGACGTTACGACTGTATGCGCCCACGCATCGTTCACATCATCGGTCGAGCATCAATGATCGCCTTGAATCGGACGCGCCGGGATCGGGTGATCCCGATGTGGGACGAAATTAGGTGATTCGGTTCGATTTGTTGGTCATTGGAAAATAAATTTGTTAATTTTGTGAAGATGTTGTGCTTGACAGTTTTACATGCCTTTACTTGCATCGGTATCGGGATATTGTTGATGGGTTTGTGACCAACTCTGGGCAAATTATTATCACACCTGTATCAATGTTTGCCTACGCATGAGTTAACCAAGGAAATATTACAACACATGCATGAATAAAATAAAATAATCCCATCAATTCTCTTACAGGTGAAGATTCCAGTAATGAATTTACAATGAAATGAAAAAAACAATAACTAGCTAAAATATTGGACACAACAGCTTTGAAATTCGACACTTTTAGAAAAAATTGTATTTCATGACTTAGCGCAGTAAGTGAGTGCGCGGCGGCTACACAGACCGCAGACGTTAGCAGTCGGTTTTATCGCCAAATAATTTTCGATTCTGAAAATGCCCAACAAGGAACAACATGGGTTTTGTAACATACTGTATAAATAAAAGTTAATTGAAACTGCAGGTGCACTCATAGTCATAACACATCATTCAGATTGTGGCTGTTTGCTTCAAAAAAGTAAACAAGTCAGCATCAGGGCAGGTCTCTCGAGCGCACAGTGCCTCGTCGCGTGTCTAGCAGACTTGATGTGCAACAATACAAAACAAAAGACAACTACAAATTATCGAACACAACGCATAAATAGTTGGCGTATGAATCATAGGGCTTAAGACTGTACTTCATTTTAAAACTTGCTGCTATTTAGGGCTGCGGGGAATATTAACAACTAAAGAGTGGGCGTGGCAGACCTTGGTATTGTTCGTCGTTTTTTGCTCGGGAGTTTCTTTTGCACTGTATTTTAAAGAGATTCTAGGTAACAGCAAGTGCTAAAGCTAATGAAGAGTTGAGAGAGCCTTTAATTACGAGTAAACTTTACGAGCGCCATATTGTTTTTAGTAAGAGTCCTCAATGAGTTAGCTACTTACTGCTACGATGCTGGTTTACGAAATATTTTAGGTATTTTCAACATCGGTATCGGACAGTCGTCAGACAACAGAACTGCCGGCTGGAGATAGGGAGTGAGCGAGTATTGCTGCAGAACATGTATGCTTGCTGCTCTAGTCGCTGGCGCGGCAGAACCAGCTTCATATATTTGACTGACAGATCTCGATAATTCAAAAGTGCCTGTAAATGGTCTATTTGAAATATAGGTTTTAATTTGATTTGATTGGCTTATTTTTTGAAGAGTGTTTTGTGCTTAGCACAGAAGTAGCACATGTTCATTGCATGACTGATCCCATTGGATAATCGTGTGCCATATGTCGTCTTCCCTGAAAGGACTGAGCCGAGCTCAACCTCTGTATAGTTCGGTTGGTAAAGGCTCGAAAGCCTTTCGCCGTTCCAAGACGGAAGATACCCATACAAGCTACCTACAAAGCATCGCGGCGGTCTAAACTAAATTCTTGAGCACAAAATCGTTGATTTCTCCGCAAACACAAAACCTTACAAGAGCGATCAGGAGTAAGGACCTGTAAGTAGTTGTCTAGCTACTCGTCAGAGAGCGGAGCGAGCGGTGGGAGCAGTGGGAGCGTGTTCCGGCGCAGGCGCAGCGTGACAGATAGATTGCAGCCGAGCGACCTCTGCCGGCTGCACGTCCTAGCAGTAGGGTGGCCTACTCAACTAGGCTGGGTTTGAACGTGGGATAATCTTCAAAAAGCTTGTTTGGACGGAGTTACATAGATAGTTACGGAGTATTTAACTCGCAAAATGGGAGGGTTTAAGTTTGGTTAAAAAAAGACGTCCTGTGAATACCTACCTGGGAGTGTGAGATGGTTACCTTTAGTGAGGCACCCACGACCACCGTTGTATCGGTTATAAACGGAACATTGAAGGTGCACGGTTTTCTCTTAGAGGATCAGTCTGGAACATCTGTGCAGTCTTTGAAAGCACGAAGGGATCACTGTGACCACTGTCTCGCCTGAACCTCTCATAAATGATGAAAACTGTGATATTGAACCTACCGACCTAAATTAATGAAAACACTATGCTGAAAACGAAGGCTTAACTTTGTTATTCCCAACAAAGCGTTATTTACTTTCAAACATTTTGAAAGGACGAACTCTCAAAAACTTCGAAATCCACGTCGTCTATCCTGCTATTCTCACAAAGTCTAGCCCCTCTACAGACAACTCACGGCTTGGCTCGCAACTGGCAGCGCGCACAATGAAAAAGCAGCGTCGTTCATAAATTATCGGCGCAATGGCGGCGCGTGACGCGGCCTGCGCGCGCTCCGCGGCCTCCTCACGACCCAGGCACCACGAGGTTGGAGACAGAAGGGCCACACATGCTAGCATGAAAGAATACATATAGCAGGGATAGGAGAGACACTGATTACACATACAATCCAGAACAGAACTCTTAGACGCGGAAGGAGAACCAACCTCACCTTAACTGGGAAGGAAGTTGGAGCAAGAGATGAGGAAACAGCGACAGTCCCTGAGTTCACGATGGCAAAGAAAAATCATGTGTAAATGGGTATGACTCCAGATTTTTGTTCTCTAAAACAGATATTACTCTTGTTTGTTGCAAATAAGAAAATAGTAGAGATATTCCTTGAGGTACTGATGAGTCAGTAATGTAGAAAGTTGGTTTGCTATTTATGTGCTTAATCACACTATCACACTTAATATTATAAAGGCGAAAGTTTGTGAGTGTGTGCATGTTTGTTACTTCTTCATGCGCAAACGGCTGGACCGATTTAAATGAAATTGGTATAGAGATTGTTTGAGTCCCGAGAAAGGACATGGGATAGTTTTTATCCCGGGAGTATGTTCCCTTGGGATAATTTTCGACAATCACGCGGGCGAAGCCGCGGGCGGCAACTAGTTAGGTCTGAAAATCATCATAAAGTAGACCTGGTCCATTCTGTAAACATGTCGAAGTGAAAGTTTGGGTGAAGTTATCACGAATTGAGCTGTCAATCCATGTAATCAAGATGGAATGACAGCACACTTCGTGATCACTTCACCCAAGCCGCAAGTTTACAGAATCGATCTGCTGGCTTTCCATCACCTCGGTCATCACCTTAGTCACAGTTACAATTAGTTTGGAGTTATCCTTCTGAAGCAGCGTGTGTTGTGTCCGCAGCCTCTATGTTTATGCTGATTAATAGGGATAAATCGATGGACAGCGCCGTGATACGTGGATAAATTACTTTTATATATACGATATTTTTACTTCCTTTACGATATGCTGCACGAGATCTTATTATTAAACTGTCGTGTCTTAGATTAGGCTTCATTAAGTTGATGTTGTTGTGTTGCACCTGCACCAAAACAGGTAAACTTATCTCCGATGTTGATTGGCAATTACAACCAATTTTGCGAACAATGCTACAAATGGTTCATTTGAGTGCGGTCGTTCAGTTACAATCTACTACACATACTCATAATTCTTGTTCTTTTGATGTCTTTTCAATTAATCAAGATTGACCATCATTTTTTTTTTTAATTTAACATTGTCCTTTGCGAGAATGTATTTCAACCAGACCTTTTTCTTCCGCAAACACCGCATTTTTCCGCTACTTAGACCATCACTATGAATCAACTTTTGAAGTCATGTTTTTACAAAATTGTGTTGCTATATATCCATTATCACGGTTGACCACATAGTGCCACCGCTGTCCAAGAGCCTCGCATTTCTTCCATTGACATCGACGATTCAGCGTACACTAAACTAAACACTTAAGTATCGTCGTATCATCTCCAGTTGGTGGTGTCTGCCGGACGCGGCTCGGTAGCGTGCCGGCGCGTCGTTTGTTCGGCGTCCAGCGCGATGCCGATACTCTGCTCTGATTGGTACACGCGTGCGATGAGCGATAGTGCGGGTTCACACGTCCGCAGCACGCCACGCTCGGATCCACTTAGGGGTAGTGCAGATGATGAGGCGCGATGCAGCAGGGATATCTCAAACATCTTGAAAAAAAGGTGTGTAGAAAACAGCGGGACAGTGAGAACTTGCCATTGTACAAATCATTCCAGCAGTAGCTCACAACCATAAAAACCCTGGAATGTACAGAATAGTGATAAAACCGAATAGCCGAACCGAATTCAACTCACTCAGTATCTTCCACATCGGCGGAGAAAGCACTTCGGCAGTAATACATAACCCCCTTTTTGGCTTCGCCATAGTCGGGTATATGTTATGGCTACCGATTCAGTAACACAAAAGGTGATCACGTGAAGAAACAGTATATTCATAATGACAAAGTGATGTCATACAATATTTTGATCAATATCACCGCCACGACACTTTCCCCTCGTGAGCACTCCTCCTTAGCCTCTCGCCCGTGATTGGCGCTGATGCGGCGATAGCGCGCAACAAGGAGGCTGTATCGCAACGTGTTCGCGAACACAATGAAGCAATTTATTGGCGCAATAGCTCGTAAATATTGGTATCGTTGGAACTGTATTTGTTCGTAAGACCTGGCTGATGCTATCTGCTTCATGGGGTACAATTAGTCACTAATGATTTTTATTATTGATTCTTATGTAAGTTCTGAATGCATTTGCGAGTAGTTGTTCTAACATTTTAGAAATACCAATTATTTAAACTTCACGTACCTACACTAGTAGTGGATTGGTCAGACTTAATGCCACAAGGCATCTACGCAATATGTTTTTGCTCTGTTATTGCACATAACACACACACACACACAGGTGCCCAACCAGCAGTGGCACAAAAATTAGGCTAACAAAAAAATGTACATAACTGATGGTACTCAGTGTACTGATCATAGGTTTATGCATGATCTGTGACTGGGAAGTTAACGCTCTGCACATTTCGATCTGTTTCACGTGTTTCTTTAAAACGGTTCTAGTTTACCTTTCTGGCAGCTTGTTCCAGTGGAGGTGCCCATTAGACACAGTGACTCAGGCTCACAAACTTTTAATGTTTCATGCAATTTCAAGCTTTGAAAAGAAATTACGAAAACTGGAAAGACTCAAGTGTTACGGAATTACCTCTGATTTGTAGGTACTCATAGCTTTCAATCTAGTATATTACTCAGAGGAAACGCCAATAAGTCTGAGTAATCTTACCACAACATGGACGACATGGACGTAGAGCTACGTGCTCTGAGAGCCACATGGAGTAATGAGTTCAAGCCCCCTCGGCACGTTAATTTGCGCGCGTATCTCCGCCATAGATCAGGCGATAACGCCGGAGTGGCACGAAAAAGATTGTAATGTATCCGCAGATAGGCGCGGCGATTGGTAGCCGTATCAGAGTGGTAGCTACGATTGGTAGCGGGTAGCTATCGATATACGTCACGTCTGGTCCAGTTCGTTTGCGAGGAAATAGCGGCGAGAATAAGATTACCTATATTTTTAGTTTCAAAAATATCCATTGCCTATCCTTATCAGACATTCAGATGGCGTTCTAATTTGGAATTACGTCTGCAGTACCTACCTTATACCATTCAAATTCGAAATCAAGCACATGTACCCATTTCTGCAGTTACTGAGGAGGTAATAGGGTACATAGGTATTCTCTCATGTTGGCATGAGCTATGAAGTTAAGAATCTCGTGATAAATTGGTTTCCTGGTCAGTAAAGTTAGCGACTCTGGGGCTGATAGCTTATTTTGCACCGGACGCACTAAACTATTGGCACTCGTAAAGCCTCTTTAAATGCACACGTCTAATCCTATTTCACATTTCACGACTCGGCAATCAAACAGAGGACTTTCCGTTCAGCAGCCAAGATTGCTAAATCAGACTTAAGATAACCATATACCAGTTTATAGCTAATCTAAGGTTCATTGAACATTATAAACTAAATTGGCCGTAACAGATCGCATTTGATCAGTGGTGTATATCGAAACTATAATTATAAGTCTTTCCTTATATTTTTTTGCAGCCGAGTTTAAGTGGTACCTACAGCCCGTACATTATTATGATTTAAGGCTATGCAGCAGTAGCGTGATAGATCTTAATAATAGATTCGATCAGTCATTAGGATAGTCTTGAAGAACAAGAGCAATTTGATTACTAGAGAGTAGGCAACTGTATATGTTATTCTGTCTTGGTTGAGTGGTTGTAAATGCTATGTCTTAGCTTGACGTTCTTCGATTCCCCGGTCGGGCAGAGAGAGAGATTGAGTTTTCTTAATTTAATAAGAATTTCTAAGCAGCGGCCTGGAGTTCGGAGTTGTGCGTGATTGATGGCAATAGGCTCACCCAAGATATTTCAGGCGATATGTGGAGGTTTCATTCCTCTGCCTAACCCTTAGCTTCCCTTAGACGTAATATTTAACATTGTTTTGTAATTGTATGACTAGAACGTTTGGTCCACTGATTCACGATGAAGGCATACTTTGTGACTCGTGAGGACACTCGGATTTAGCAATATAATCTGAAATCTGAAGTAGAACGCAAGCGGTTAATGATCGATGTTGCTCCCTTTTCTATACGAGAAACCTTTGCCCTGCATTAGACGGATGCCATTATTCACACTATCTCCGCGTTCCTCGAGATAGTTTAGATCCTGTTACCGTTATGCCCTTCCACCAAGAATAGGTGTTAACTCGGACCGATTTCACGACTAGACACCAGACGGGGATCGATCGTGTGACCCCGCGGAGCCGCGCTATACACCAGCGATAGTGCAGCGAGGAGGACCCAGGTCAGGGGGGCGAGCCGGCGGCAGGGCGGCGCGGGGGGGCGTGGCCGCGCTGCGCCGCTATTGGTCCACTCAGTTAGAAAGGCGCATGCGCATTCACTGCGCTTTATTAGCGATTTGATGGTCAACTCCTTAAACAATGCTGGCGAACGTAAACAATGGACTGAAACGTGACCGCGGGGTCGCGGGCTCTGTTCCCGTTCCGATTGCACGACGCGGCGCGCGCGCAGGCAGCCTGCCTCATTGTAACGCTATTTGTTTTTTGCTGTAAGTTGAGAGGATGTTGCGCTGCTTTTTGTGAGCGAGCGATTAAAATTGCGGAGTGGATGACGATGGAAGGCGGCGAAGCGGAGCTGTGCGGAGTCGAGCGGTGCGGGGCGTTTTTATTGTTGTTGAATAAGCATTGCAGTCGTTGCGCTGATCGTGTTATTGTTTCTAGAGGAAACGGCTGCGGCTGCGCTGATTAATTCAGTCAAACACGTTATTAAGTTACGTCGTAATGCTCAGGTGAAGCTGAAGCTTCATCTGAGCACGTTTGGTATATAATCGCTGGCTTTCTGAGTTCTGACCTGGCTGACGCTGGCGGCAGACAGCGGCACTTTTGGCTATTTTGATAATTATGATCAAAAGTTACTGGAGCATGCCCGGGACCTACGAGAAGTACACGTCGAAAATACTTGGTCACTAAACTAATCCCATGGCTTGTCCGGGGAGACCTATCCCAACCACACGATTAATACAGATACGATATTATAGTTCCCTCAGTTTTATGAGCCTACTTATGTACGTTACCAAATAGAATACCTAGAAATACACTCGAGAGCCATAAACATCACTTCATCGCGCGTTGCTCGAAACAATTTTTTATAATTTCTATGCAATTAGCATTGCAAACAAAATTACTTTTCAAATGATATACCACAATTTATAGTGAACCATGGATTGACTTGCATGTCATAAAATGACAAGGGGCTCTAGGAAAAAAATACAAAATGTATGGAATTGATAGCCAAATGTCACAAGCATTTGTATATATTTGACAATAGGCTATGCAGAAACGCACGGTCTTATCTATAATGTTAAGAAAAGCAAATTGCTTGTATTCAGGGTAAAGCGAAAAAAGCCAGAGCATGTCCCACCGATAATGATTAAAGGTGTGCCCCTGGAGAGGGTGCGTGAGTTTAAATACTTAGGGCACTGAGGACTTAAAAGACGATGCTGATATGGAAAGAGAACGGAGGGCGTTGGCTGTTCGATGCAATATGTTGGCCCGCAGGTTTGCACGTTGTACAACACAAGTGAAAATATCTCTTTTTAAGGCTTTTTGCCAATCGTTGTACACGTGTACTCTGTGGGTTCGATATACGCAAAGGGCATACAGCGCCCTCCGGGTTCTGTATAATAATGCCTTCAGGATATTGTTGGGGCTTCCACGTTACTGTAGTGCGTCAGGAATGTTTGCCGATGTACATACTGATGGTTTCAACACCATACTGCGAAAAAGGATTGCGTCCATGATGCGCAGGGTGTGTAACGATTGACATAATAACAAAATATGTAACGTTCACTTGACATAATTTCAGTTAACATAATTTTTTTTAACATAACGATCAGTTGACATAATGAATTGTTGATATAATTTCATTTTACCTAATTTCATATGACATAATGAACAGTTCCTATAATGCACATTTCACATAATATTCATTTAGCATATTATTCATTTACTATAATATTCATAATCTGTAATGGACTTTAGGGCACCCCGACTCGGATAGGTTAGGTTAGAAGGGGATGGCGGGGTCGTGTGAGCGAGCGAAGCAAGCGAATAGACCCCGCCATCCCCTTCGTGGTTATTTTTTTATAAACCACCCAGAAGTAGGAGCCCCGCGAAGCGGGGCTCCGTCGACCAAGCCCACCGACCATGCATAGAATATTTTAAGGTTTGGTTAAGTGCCATTTGAGTTAGGCTAGAACTGTGCCCATTAAACATGAATTTTAGGTCTAAAGAATATTAGGTCAAATGAACGTTATATTTAAAGAATATTATACATTTTGAAAATTATATAAAATTACCGTTATACTAAATGTTATTATGTTAAATGAATATTATATGATATGAAACATTAGGTCATATGAATTTATGTCATTTGATATTATGTCATATGAACGTTAGTTCAAGTGAAATTAGAGCATTTGTTATTATGCCAAACATTACACACCCCATGGCGCATTGGGTGCATGTACATGTGCATGTACCCGGTGCGTCAGGTGAGTGCAACAGATATATGAATTAAAAAGAAAAAAAAAACTTTTAATATTTTTGTACTAACATAGCTCATAAGTTTGTATAATACTAACAAAATATGGATCAAGGTCTGAATTAAAGTTATTTTATTTATTTTTTATTTAATAGGTTTTGTTGACATATGTCACATTACTATGGTCTATTGTGTAGGTATAAAGTAGAGAACAATGAATTCCCTGAGTTTTCAGCAATAGCTCGCTAGCACAGTGATGTGTTATTCGTTGATGTCTTTTGTTCTGAGCTACGAATGATGCTACAAAGTGGTGGTACAACACGATGATACGAATGATGCTTTCGATCGCTGCACCCCGACGGTAATTACTTTCAGCTCGATGATAAATATTACATACATGAAATTTATATTATAATTAAAAAATATTTTCCAACGTCAATCTTTTTCCAGCTAGGCAACACTGGCGGTCCTAACTATTCTTAGAAAAAACACCGAGACCTACACAGAGTTTTTAGGTTTCAATACAATGAATGTAATGGTCACATCAATGAAAACCATATAGGCTAACGCCTGAAGTAGTCTATTGAGGAAAGCTGCAAACAGAATCGAGTGGATATGTCCAAAGCCCACTGCTTGTGTGGACATGTCCACTCGAATCTGTGCAAGCATTTCTCAGTGATAGTGTTACTCAACTTAGAACTTTAAGGAGCTCAGCATGATGAGTGATTAGCATATCCGGTTATATACCAAAGGTCATAAATCTCGCAGACTGCTCGTTAACCTACCTATTATGATTAAGCATTTGCAGGATGTATCAATCTCGGAGATTCACGACTTGTTCAGTCATTAGATATTACGTGTATTTGAACCGGAAGTTATCAATATCAGCTAGAATCATCATTAAACAGACGTATTTCAGAACGCGGTTCAGTGAAATATGAGCTATGAAGGATGAAAGGTCTTCGGATAACTGTACAATGAGCAGGAACTTTATGAGATAACTTCTCCCTCTACTACTTAATTCAGGCACTCTGATGGGTCTTATCTACATAATCAAATTAAAAGGATGGGGACCTATGACATGCCGGGAACTAAACCACTGATTGTATCCATTGAAGAAGAACTGGAAAAAAAGACCGCGACACAGAAGTGGGTTCCTGAAATGTTTAACCCTAACTTTTACTTCGTTGCTGCGATAATAGCTGAAGAATTGTTTCCATTGAACATGGGCCTCTACTTTAGCAAAGCCACTGCAACCGGCTGGAGACATCTAGCGGTCATCCAGAAAACCGCTATCATCCCTAGGTAGACGTCGTCCACCTTGTGGTGTTTACTACGTTATGCTCTGACGTTACTCTGCCTCGTGGCGCTGAAACTAATCCGATTCACAACAGGACTTCAAACCTATCTTTTGCAGTTCCATGTTCCACATTTTTCAAGAACATTCTAAACAATTTTTCCCCAGACCTATCCTAATATAGATCAGAGTAACATTCTCAGGCACATCAATCAATCAGCGTCAGACACTTTCTTAGATAAATCTTCCCATAATGGCGTTTAATTTCTGTTGATCCCCTCCATCCGTCTCCAACTCCTCGCTCTCTCGAGAGAGGCATGACTGGTGGATGTGGAGTACAGTTACAGAACAATTACGTACGTGAGTGCAATGCGCGCTGATCTAAGCGAGATGCGCGCGCGCAGCCCGCATACTAACTACCGGTAATGTAGCCGAGATGTCAGGGAGCGGACACATAGTATGTCATAGGAGAATACTTTTTTTGATATTAATATCGTTGATGGAAGCTTTGTTGCTGAAGCTTAATTACTTCATTTCAATATTCATAGCATACCACATAATTACTTTATCGTTACAATGTAAGTATTACCTACAGCCCTTAACCCCGTAGTCTAATCTGACCCATTTGAGGAATTTCAGAATGTAAACACAGAATGCAAACAGAAACGGAGTTTTGTTTGAGTCTGCTGTGATTAATTTGAGACTCCTAAACGTCGTGCACCCATTTTGTTAAATTCGGAAACCACAAATTTTCGGCATAAGCATGCACGTCTTTTATATCGTTCTCACATATATGTATAATTTCAACATGAATGATGTAACCATAACTTTGTAAAAAAATATTATTGTTAAAAGAGTGTTCGTGGAGTTTCTTGCACGTTCTTCTCCATAGATATCTACGCTTTAGAACGTGCGAAGAGCTTCATCTTTTTGACCGACCGACCTCGACAATTCAAAAGTGACTGTAAATGGTCTAATTGAAATATAAGCTTTGAGTTTTTTTATGAATTCGCATTTCGTTTTCAGGCTACGTTGCGTTGTTTTTTGCCGCGCTATATTGTAAAACAATTTATTTAAAACCACATAACTGAACCTTTAGCAAAATGATCAGAATATTTGCTTTTTAAGCTTGTCTTTCTGACACACTACACGGCTGATCCCTCGCTAAACTCCAAAAAAGAAAATCAGTCGAAACTCACCGCTGTTCACAGATCTCTCATAGATAACAGTAATAAGTTTAATATTATGTACGATAAGCGCAGTAACCGTCACTTTGCATGCGGGGCTGCGCTTGCGCCGGTCGTGAGGCGCGCGCGTGACGGGGGCGGGGCCAGCAGGAGTATAAGTAGGTAGGACGATGATTAGGTTTCTGATTAAGATAATTTGAATGTGCTGTCATTTGTTAGGTATGTAGTGAGGGTACTTTATGACGGTATGTCATGCTGTGAGCGTCCTTCCATTTTCATTTGGGTTGGGCAGTTTCCAGTCTAATCAGATGCCGCTTCATATCAGCCAATTGCCGTCCACTGCTGAACGTAAACCTCCCCCAAAGATCGCCAACCATCCCGGTCCTGAGCGGTCCGTATCCATCCGCTGCCAGCCACCTTCTTCAAATCATTTATCCATCGTGCCGCAGGGCGTCCCACACAACGTTTGCCCATACGCGGTCTCCACTCTACCACATGTCTGCTCCATCGACCGTCTGTCCGTCTACAGACATGGCCGGCTCACTTCCACTTCAGCATGCTCATTCTACGCGCAATGTCGGTGACTTTAGTTCTCTGGCGAATGACTTCGTTGCGAATTCTATCCACCAGAGAAATCCCGAGCATTGCTCTCTCCATTGCACGCTGAGCAACCTTGAATTTGTGGACCAGGCCTATGGTGAGTGTCCACGTTTCGGCTCCGTAAGTCATTACGGGAAGGACGCACTGGTAAAAGACCCTGGTCTTAAGGGATTGTGGGATCGACGATTCAAAGATACCACGTAGCCTCCCGAAGGCCGCTCAGCCCAAGCGTATTCTTCTGGTCGCTTCCTTCTCAAAGTTGTGCCGCCCCAGTTGTATAATTTGGCCTAGATATATGTATTCTTGCACCACATCGAGGGTAGCGCCATTTACGATTACAAGTCTCGGGGGGACATGACCATTGTACATGACTTTGGTTTTGTCCAGATTCATCCCGAGACCCACCCGCCTTGAAGAATCGCTCAGGCTGTTTAGCATCCCTTCCAGCTCCTGCAGAGATTCTGCCATGATGACAATGTCATCCGCAAATTGGAGGTGCGAGATGTACTGACCGTTGATATTTATGCCCCGTCCTTTCCAATTAAGCGTCTTGAAAAAGTCCTCCAACGCGTTCGTAAAAAGTTTCAGTGAGATGACATCTCCCTGTCTTACACCTCGACGCAGTTGGATTGGTTTTGTGCTCTGTTCTTGTACTTGGACGGTCATTGTTGCGGACTTATACAGACATCTCATCACCTCGACATAGCGGCAGTCGATGAGACATCTCTGCATGGCCTCCAGGACAGCCCAGGTCTCAACGGTGTCGAAGGCTTTCTCGTAGTCCACATACGCTAGGCACAGAGGCTGATTATATTCCTCGGTCTTTTGGATTATTTGCCTAAGAGTGTGTATATGGTCCACGGTGCTGTAGCCTTTTCGAAACCCAGCCTGCTCCGGCGGCTGGAAGTCATCAAACTTTTGGGCGAGACGATTCGAAATAATAGATGCCGCTTAAAGTAATGTATTTACTTCGAGCAGTTGAATCATTCAGCAAACAGAGGGATGCTAAACAGGGTGACCCGCCCATCATCTGCCTAGGCTAAACAGGGTGACACGCTCTCTACCAAATTGTTTACGAGCACTATGGCAAATAGCAGTATACGTAGGGTCGAGGTAGATGGACAGGAAATACATGTCGATGAGTAGGTATCGTCTAACATTGGCCAGTTAGCTTTTTTTGAAAGATGGCGGGAAACTGAAATCGATCGCCGCATTGAAAAGTCTGGAAAAGGTTGGTCCATGAAGACCGACCAATGAAGGTCGATCAGTCGATCTGGGATGAAGCGAAAACTTATCCATATGTGTATCCCGCTCATCCAGGCCCGCGTCGCCGAGGCCGGCCAACAAAGCGGTGGCTAGATGACTTGGAACCACTCCAAGAGAGCTGGTTCGAGGCGGCGCAGGAGAAGAGTGTCTGGAAGGATATAGGGGAGGCCTATGCTCAGCAGTGGGATACTATAGTCGATTAAAAAACAAAAAAACTCGTGTAACTATTGGGTTTCCCCGGGGTTCTGTTACGATCACTAAAATCCTCCAAGCCTTTGTTCTTCACGTAACAATTGCATCAATTATTTATTTTCCGTAGTTATGTTTTGTATACTAGAAAACTAGGAACTAGGAAATAGTATTAGGAAATGACGTACAAATAACTCAAGTTAATAACTTTAAGATTAAGTTTAAGGCATAGAACTACATCATATAGAGAGAGAGAGAGAGAGAGAGGATCTTGAAATGTTGTTTCATCACAAATAAAGGACTCCATTTATTTTCCTTCATTCAATCAGCGTTCAATAAATCGTTCCCAAACTAAAAGCACTTACTGCCATATCTTAATACAAAAAGAACATCTCCTTTAAATTGAGATGCTGTATTCATTAAGATGGTCTAGTGTGGCCCATAAAGTTGGCCATTAGTGGCCCTGGGCTATCTTAACGAGCACGTCACGGCGTGCGATTGGCGCACAGATATGCGCCTGCGCATGTCCCAACACTATTGATTAGGTACTTGATCTGCTGTACTTATCGATTCTTAGCTGATTTATTGATCGTTCTGGCGTTTATATTTATGTAGATTGATGACGTTGTGATCAGTGATAGAGTTTGTAGCGCGTCATGTGATGGCAGCTGCTGATTTAGTCTGATGATTGCGCCAGTGGAGGTTCAGCTTTGAATCTATTTATCTTTGTACATATTATTATTTAGTGGGTATATATTGCCACTGCAGGATAACTAGTCTCTCTATATATGACCTTGCTATTCATCTGCATCCAGTTTTACCAACAAAGGACACACTAACATATTTGGGAAAAGAAAAAGCAGATGATGTGTTGTACCATTGAAGGCAAAGACTAACTGCACTGTTTTTAACATACTATTTACAAATCTTTATTTCTCTTATTCTATCTTAAACACGATACAGACTCGTAACGCTGAAGATTTTTAAAACAAAAGCAACCAGTTTTTATCACAGTGTCATTACTTTCCCCAATAATAAAATAATTCAGCGTTTAGTACAGTTTGATTACTGGGACGTGAGACGCACCATGTCACCGCGTTTAATGCGCCTGCGCAGGTTCGGCTTATCTCAATGTTTATTATTATTTCGCCACTTAACTCCACACCGTACCTGCAGCACTACTTTACACTCACTGCAGTAATAAACCCCGATAATAATGCATACTATTACACTTAATAATTCAGATATATTAGTAATTAAACACTTGAAAAATAAGGATTAAAAGTATTCAGTAGTTTTGAATTGAAATGGTTCTGTTAATAGTTTCATAATTACAAATAACACTTAAATGATGGTAGGTAAGGACTGTTCGGAATCTTCATTGCTTTGGAATGCAAATGCGTCTCTCTATAATAGGCGATAAAAAATAAATGTGGATGCGTTTCTCATGAGGTTAAGTTAATGAGGAGGACTTTAAAGAAAGAATTCAACTTTGTTAGGTATGTAGATGAATGTTTAATAGATTTTGAAATACACAAGCCTGAAGAAAGATGCTAAACAACAGAAAAAGTGGATCTAGTTGTATGTTTTTTTTTACCTTTGGCTGCTGAATGACCACTCTCTCTAAACATGCCTCCTGTACAGCGAAGGCTCTTATGACCTGTGATCGGTTTCTTTTTAGGCAGATTTTTAACAAAAATGTTCAGAAGTAGCCGTTCGATGAAACATGTGCTCGCAATAACATTATATCTGAGATTTGTTAAAGTAGCGCAAAATTTAATTGAAAAAGGTCTGGCCATATAAATAATGATTGATGTGACTTTTGTATTATTATACCTTAGTTATAACATCGCCTTGGATATATCTGTGAAGGTGTTATAATGATTAACCCTACCCTGATTACTTACAAAATAAATATCATTTAATGAATAAATAAATATATCTGCGCCAATGGGACATTCCCGTGATGTAGGTGACATACACAATAGTGCTTCAAAAGGCTACAGTGATATAGCAATGACTCTTCACGCCAATCCATTATTCAACAATTCCAGAACATCGTGTCTCTCAACAAAAACAGCCCTCCTTACAGAAACATTCTAACTACCCGCAAAAACGATGGCGAACCGATAATAATGATGTAAATACCCTCCAATAAGGTGAACAACGCCTTAATAGTTCAATACACGAACTCAAACGTTGCCGCGTCCTTTTGCAGAGAGAGCTATGGCGGCCAGTGCGCGCATGCGCATCGGCGAGGGAGGACGCGCGCGCGAATTATTGCGGCGATTAGTACCGTGCATCGACTGGCCCTAATTGGATGGCTGCAGTCACGGAATAGCTCTAAGATGAGAATGTACTGCGCGGCTTTATTTATGGATCAGCTCATTATATTAAATGCTTATTAGTTGGTCGTGGAAAGCGGACGAAACTAAGTAAGGAAAGATATTTGATAAAATGAAGTACTGAATACGATCACGTACTTACTGTTCACGATATTAATTCAATTGATTTTGTACTTTTTTTTTGTTTTATTCCTAATAAGGATGTATAGCGTCTTCGGTTTTTAAGCTCTGTGTTTCAATAAAAACTTCATTCATATTGGCTCTGCCGTTTAGACAGGACACAAAATATAGACATAAAAAGACACTTGAGAGCAAACCGTGAACCTTTAACTGAATTTATCTTTATTAAGTACATACTTTCACAAATTTATTCCCTATAAAATAGTGCCAACTTCCCCTCAATAACTCGATAATTTCCTTCTTAAAATGTTGACAATGGTCGTGCTGGCCGCCTATTGGTCAGTTTACGAGCCCACAAGTGCGGAAACCCACTGCTAATGGCTAATGCGCCATTTAATTGAGAATAAATTTCCCGAAGTAAACGTGGTAAATCGCGACACAAGCCAAGTTATGGCGAAAACTGGAGCTGTAATTGAACTTATTGTAAAGGCAAATGAGATATTTTAGTCGAGTTCACACGCTTGTCGCAGCGGTAAGTTGTTCAAACGTGTTGCCATGGACACCGAACGTTGTATATGCTTTCAATTGAAATGTAGAGAGCGTAACATGTGTTTAGTTTCAGTGTTCCTTATTAGGGAGAAATGATGACATGTTATGTGGGAGGTAGAGACGCCTTCATTAGCTTACTCGTAAACGGAGGATAACCAATGTGCAGCCATCAGAACATTAGTTAATATTACTATTTGTAAAAAGCAGATCTCCAACAAATGACATACTGAATACGAAAAGTAACCGAAGGTTTCGAGTACTCCTAATCCTACCTAATATTTTATATTGTAAATGCGAAAGTGAGTGTTTGTTTGTCCGTTACACTTTTACGTGTAAAAAGTATAAGTCAAATCACTGAACCGATTTTGATGAACTTTGCTACAAAATAGGTGGGACCCTGCAGACGGTTGTAGTGTACTTCTTTTTGCGAAAATAAAACTTGAATGCGAAACCGCGGTGCGCGGCAGGGTATCATAACGTGACATTTGCCTCTAACTAACTGGGATGGGATCATTCGACATACCTAAACTTCTCATGATCGTTTTCTTCAGATCCGAACAGTTCTGATTAAAAAATACAAACACTTAAAGCATCGTAATTTAATCACATATATTCTTGTTATCTTCTAATTGTGTCGTGACTTCCTCCTCAGCCCGCAGTACCGCGGTGGTGACGGATGGAGTCTCTCATGCCCGCAGCCCCGGGGGTCCCAGCAGCTTCCCCAGAGCGGCTTGGAGCCCCGCGCTCCGGACCAAGCCGGGATTTATAACTAGCTTTATTGATCGCACCAACTAATTGAGTGCAACTGAGCAGGGCTGCTTCAATCCTGAAGTATTATTGCTTTATTTCCGGACAATTTCTTAAAACCTAAAATGGAAGTTGATAATTTTGTAAACTTCTAGCAGTCATGAAGAGCTACCGCGGCGTGTCTTTATACTACCAGATCTGAAACAAATACACGAACGGCAAATTATGTACCGAGTTATGAAGATGGAACCTAAAAAAACGGCCATCTCAATAAGTATAATTATAAATCGTATCTTAGCTGGTAAAGTAACACTTATCATACCCCTGCCAGGGTTGCAATATTTGTTAGAAAGAGTCACCGCGGCTCTAGAACGCAAAGGGCTTTACAAGGAACACGGATGGGTTTTAGTCAGTAAGAGTCTGACACGCCCTTCTGCTCCACCCAGAGCGGAAGAAGTCATTTGATGATTTCCCACTCTTAAAAAAAAAAACACTTATCATACACCCATCGTATCGTTCTTCTTCTCTATCATTTAGCTCGTGGCAGAGCAGTCGCGGTCACGTCGAGACGTCTACGTCGGTGGAAACAGCTCTCCGCACGATCTCCCGCCATCTCTCCTTCTGTCTGGCGCAGTCAGACACGCGGCTTCCTACTGCGATTAGGTACACTTGGTCAGTCCAGAGCATTGTGACCTGGCGCGCCGCCACGTGATCTGGTTCCCTCTATTTTCCCGGGGCCCTATAGAATCGTAAAAACATAACGTAAATAAGTTCATATCGTACCTACACTTAAAATCTGTCCGTAAAAGAATTTAGTTACTTCCATTAGACAACCCTATGTCCGATGCGCCCGCGCATCTAGATCGTAGTGAAGATCAATTGATCGGCGGCGCTTGATGGTTTTACAAGGTTTGACAAGTTAAATGACGCCGAGAATTAGACCATCCTTTACGTCGCAGTCGGTATACGAGCCTCATGAATTACGTTAATGGCTTATTGGAAACAGATCTGGTTCTGTATATTATTGGCTGCAATAACTAAGTTGATTGTGCAATATATTTTATTAGTAATTTGTATATTGCATTCGTGGTCTGTTTTGAAAATGTTGTCGTTAAACATTTGATAGTATATTATTTTTAGATCAAGGTCTGAAAATCGGTGAACATCATCTAGAATATCGGTTGTAATCGTAAGTACCTGAGTTGGTAAGTTTTATAATTCTCAAAAACCAACGAGAACAAAACTGCTCAGTTCACTACCAAACTTCGTCAAAACTCGTTCGAACTCATTGAGCATTTCCAAACACTCTGCCATCCACTCTTGCGCAGGACGCACTTAAGATAGCCTGTCGACAAACGAGCTGTAATCGAATATTAATTGTTGACACTCCCTCTTCCCGTGAAGCCCGCCATTGTCCCGCTTATGGCGTTTACACGCTGTTTTTATGGGCCTACACAAATATTGGGACAGACGGACAAACAGACAGCGATGCCTCTTAGACGAATATTTGGGCCGTGCGTGAGATGATCCGTGGTGACTGGCGGAGTCGGTGGTATGTTCGACTTCGTCAAGAGGTTTCATGTGATTTTCAAATGATAGTTTGTATTCAGTGTTACGTTATGTATGATGTAGCTTTCTTTACTTATTTTACAAACTCTTGATGTAAAATGTAGGTACTTATGTGTCGCTGTTTTTTAGTTTATCTCATTGTATAAATAAAAACATAGTAGGTATAAATGCACTTGCTTGTGTTTAGTTTATAATAATGTCATGGATGTCAAAACAGAGCCCGTTTCCATAACTTATTATGGCTATCTTCATTTGGCAGGGTAGCTTTGCTCTCAGACAACAGCATGCCATATTAGCGTAACGTTACATAAACACCTGGAATGTGTAGAACACGTTTTGTAAGCCAAGGTACATTTGATTGGTAATACCTTGTAGTGTACCTTTGAAAACTTTTGACGATGTTATCGCAAGTGCGCATCACGGTGTGAGCTGAGTGCATTACACAGCGGTTTAGGATCTCTTGCGAAGTGATGTACCTAGATTTTTGGAAACACTTTCCTTATGTTTTTATTTGGTTTCAGATGTTATGGACCCCGGGCAAAAGTGCCTAAAAAAAATAAAAAAAATTAGGGTTCCGAATCTCTACATGTAAAAACGGAACCCTTATAGGATTACTCGGTTGTCTGTCTGTCTGTCAGTCTGTCTATATGTATGTCCATCTGTCACAGTCGATTTTCTCCGAATCTACTGGACCGATTCAGTTGAAATTTGGTACACATTTAGACTTTTGTGACCCAAATACGGACGGGTAACGAAAATGAGTACATTATGAAAATGGGATCGCTTTTGAGTGATTTGAATATATCTTCTTTTATTGAAGTTTTTCCAGTAATTATATGAAAAATTACCATTCCGCCTTATCTCCGAAACTACTGAGTCTAAATTTTGAAAAAAAAAAACAGATAATAGTTTTTTGCCTATAGATTACAGGAAAACCTTTAAAAAGTCTATGTTTGAAAGTAGCATGTAACAAAAATAAGATTCGTTCGGAACCCTTTACATGCGAGTCCGACTCGTACTTGAACGGTTTTTTATAATTGATAGACTGACTAATCTGACCTAATGGAAACCGATGATGTGGTCGACGAGAGAGCTCGCTTACCTACAAGTAACCTATTCACTCTTGACTTAAAGAACCCTCTATAAAATACTAAACTAAAATACGATCATAATTCATAGAGGTGTGTGCAGCGCTTAGCCCGCTCGACTCTCTTCTTGCCACGGTACCGCCACCCTACAGTTCGCAGGTCGCCAGTGATTGACCATTGTTGTCAATAGCCTGTGTATCGGTGATCATATGGCCTCAGACTCGACTGGCCATCAGACGTCCACTTACGTAGAGTAGAGAGCAATATGGAGTACCTAAGCGGAACGTGGAGTGAAGGGAAGGCCTTGTGGTTTCGTTCCGTGCTGTAAGGCACTCTGTAGAAAATAATCTTCTTTTGTAAAACAAACTGCGACTACTAATCCGTTTGACAGCCAACTGTTTGGCCACATACTTGCACTCATGTTCAGCTGTAAATTGTAATTGGGTGGATTAGAAGAGTGTGCTGAAAACATTGAAACAGTCAAAGGGATATTATATTTCAGTCCCCAAGCACGCGATGTTTTGACAAAGCACGCTTTTTCCTCAGACAATGTTTTCTTTGGAAAAGAACCGTAGCATTCGCTAAGGTAACATTGGTGTGATTACTCCATGTGCTACCTACTCCGGGGAACCCGTCAACTATCGATAACCATCGGCCGGTTAACTTAAATGTTTCTTTGTTACCATTGTCCGTTGTCTGTGGCCGCCTCATTAACTGTGCCTATCTGAGAAACATCTACGATTCTTTTGAGCCACAGTCGATACATTTCGAGGAGAATGCTCAACATTATGCTAGCAATTGAGATGCGTATCTAACGACAATGGTTCAATAGTTGTAGTCGCGGGTTCAAGTCCGGGAGGTGACTGTTATGGGTTACTCATTTGTGTAGGTTGTAAGGCTTTGGTTAAATCGATATTTAGTTATGACTCGGTCACGACTATTTAGATCTCTGTTTGTAATTTAAACTTCCTGTTCGATCGAGTAGCAATTCTGACTTGTATTTGAATTTACTTTAATGATAGTAACATACAATAATCTTCCTGCCTCAAATATGTTGTCGTCGACTTCAGTCCAGACGCAGCTAGCAAGCTGCAAGGTCTGGCTTTACGTGCAGCACAGACTGCTTCACCCCCCAGTAACCCCAGTAAGACTGGCAGATTTCCTGGCTTCAGTCGAGTAGCCACCCGTCATGACTATCAAAGATCTACTAATGTTAGCGGGGGCAAAGGGGAACCAGTGACCAACGATATTAACGTATAATGATCCAGAAAAAAGTATATGTTGCTTCCAATTTCTGTCATTTTTCTTTCCGCAAGTGCCTCCGATTAAATTCGACATATTCGAGATCATATTAATTTGGAGAAGAGCTGGGAATTAGCTCCATCACCTTTGATTTAATCTCAAAACAATCAAAGACACTTGACTCAATAAACAACAGTTCCAACGGTAATTTCCGACTCAATTCCAAGCCAAACACAAGAATACCATAGACACAGCCACGCCCCATTACCTAACCATTAACTAAACGACCATAAACTACGTCTCAATCCTAAGTTAATCGGAACCCCCGCATCGATCTGAAGATAATCGATACTTCCGAGATCCGATCCGAATGATCCGATAGGTTTTCGTATCCACTCGAGTGGACACACATAACTTAGCACCATGGGCGCAGCGGTTAGACGGTAAAGCTATCAGGAGTAACGCGAGAGCGTCGCGGTGGGTCCGGGTTCGATTTATGCGTTATGATGTAACAATGGTGTGGTATGAATAGAGAATGGACCATCAAGTGTTGTGTTGTATGTAACTGATAATGAGTTAGTGGGTATCTAATATTTGGCAGCTGTTTCCTTTGTTTGTTTACTCAAGCTAGAACATACGTATTGTATCTGTACCCTTTCTGGACTATGTTAAGGTAGTCTTAAACATAAGCAGCCTTATTCATAGCAGAAAATTTCTAGGGGCTTATAGACACTCTACCAATCAACTTATAGATTAAAAAAAAAAACTTATAAATCATTTATTAATTAATATCTAAGGAGAGTTTGAACTAAGAACAAACAAACATAAACAAAAGTTGAGACTTTTTTTAAATTATGCTGTAAAAAAAATGTTTCATGAAAATAGTGCCCTAAGGAGATCGTTAAATCAGTAAAAATGTCGTACCTGCTCTCTGAGATACACATCACAGTCACAAAGGTAACATCTATGCTTTGCTTCCCTAAGGTCAAATTTTCGAGTGTAACAATGTTTATTGTTATTGATAGTCCACGGGTACACAGTACTCGTATGTACATACTACGTAGTGATTGTGCCATAGCGAACATATCCATCGGATCAGTTCAAACAATAGATCGAAGTTTTCTTCCAGCGGTTGTTATGACAGCGCGGGGAACACGACTCCGCAATCAGCGGCCGTCGCTCATCGATGCGCCTGCGCACTAGTCTTGCAAAGAAGTTTATTCATCATCCAACGGTTTTATAGATCATCTTAATTATTGTACCTCCGTGATTTTTTAGTCGAATCACTCAAATTTATTCTGCGAACGACTAGTTTTCTTAGCAAAGTGATATCAAATAAATGTTGTTCTTGTGAACACAACGCTGAGGTTAAGTACAGGTTCATCTTGTAGCGGCAGTCAATCGTTCGGATTTGTGCCTGGTTGGATGAATATATTCTCGCCTAGGTACTCCTGACTTATATGGAACTTAAAAATTTAGGTAGTCGGTGAATGGGTGACCTATCAATCTCTACCTAATTTTCAATGAAGTACAAACGAGAAGCTACTTGGACGCTAGTCACATTGTCAGCAAGTTCAAAGATTGAAAGAACCCTTCAGATGGAACACACAAAGTAACAGAATCAGATTAGTTTGACCACAAATCACCGATTGATTTGTGGTCGTTCAAGCGCCGCCGCCGCCCGGCCGATTGAGCGCAACTCACGCGATTGATTCCACTCACTTGTGTTGTGGTTACATCTACAAAGTACGTTCCCATCAATGACAGAGTTACTAAAACATATTGTTTGATCGATGATACAATTCTAAAATTAACGAAATGCAGCACTAACAACATGACATTGCATTGTCAGTCTTCGAGATTTGTGTAAAGCTTTCACATTCACATAGATACATCCAAAATGCTAACAAACAGCTGATAATTTTGGCAAATTTCAGTATCTAGTAAAGAGAGTGGTAGAACTAAACAGTTACTACGTAACTCAGATCTCAATTACAAGAACTGTGACCATCTATATATCCCTTTCATCGACCAAATGAATAGTCCATTACACTGCAGTAGACGGCGGTCCTCGGCTGGTCAATACAACTAAAATCTCAATCTAAATGCGCCGGAGGGAGGGGAGGGGGTGGGGGAGGGGGCTAGGGACGGTCCCATCCACATAACTTTTGTATTAATAGCGTCCGAGTATCCAGCCGGCAAGTGAGGGCAGAAGGAGAACTCTTACAACAAGATACGATGCCAAGGATGGATATAACATTTCATAACATCATTTCTAAATTTTGCGATAGGATAGAGGTTTATGGTGCACTCACATGTTGCCAGTAATTAACGAATCTACTGATATTAACAATGCATATAACAGTGACGCTAAAAGCATTGTCCTCTAAAGTCTAAGACTGTAGCGCACCATGAATGATATTTTTGCTGCGTCAAAAAGGTGGCAGTAACAAATCCCACTGCATGCTTGGTCAACAGACTGTCCGTAAGTTATGTTAAGTATGCATACTAAGAGCAACAATATTTTTGACAAAATCAACACAGGTAGCAAAAGTCGAACCTAATTGAACCTTATTTGAACTAAGTAACTCTTCTGCATCTCCGCGTGCCGTGGTCGCTGAGCGCAGGCGCAGGCCACCGCGTAAGATGAGCGCGCAATCTTAATTGATCCTCTGTGGAGCATAATGAGCGCTATTGAGCAAGTCCATGCGATCGGGCGCAGTCGCAGAGATAGTATACTGTAACAGATATAAATTACTTTGTTTTCGGCGTATTAGCATAATGGATTGAGATGGAGTCACGAAGCACGAGTCCGTTATCTGGTTAACGTTTTATAGTTAGTTTAGTTAGTTAAGATATCGGGTTCTCCCATTGTCGACGTGGTAGGCTGTTCTTGTAAAATAATGAAGTCCATCTGCATCTCCGCCAAAGCTGAGAGATGGTCCCTTATGATGGAGATGGTCCCTTATGATGGAGATGGTTCCTTATGATGGAGATGGTCCCTTATGATGGAGATGGTCCCTTTTCAAGTAATGATGGATAAAACTTTGTAGTCGGGAAGGTATGTTTGGATTAGATGAGGATGTATACTTTTATAGAGATATCTGTATAAATAGATAGGGTGGTATCTAAGTCTACAGTTTTAGAAAGCTAGTGTCATTTAGAACTAATTTAATATAATCCATGGCGTTAAGTTTACACACCTATTTAAAGAAAAACTTGTAAAGAAATGAATAGATTCTTTTGACATGGAAGGTCAAATATTTTCGGAATAAATTGTGTAAATTAAAGAAGTTACTGCTTATTAACTTAATATTAATGTTATACTTAATACTTGTAACCTGTGGGTTAATCTCCGCAAATAAATGGCGCTTAAAACAAAAAATACACACAATTAAGGCTCATATGTTATTGAGATAATCTCCTCGTAATGAAAACAAATATTGAAGTTATGTTAATCGCATGAATATCATCTGAATCTTAATTTGATAATATAATCAGATATTATCGATAAGCACTATTTATCAAGTGACTGTCGATATAACGTTGCGTGACTTGCAGCGTGTACTGTGTAGGTACACACTACCTACTGAACGATTTGATTACATTTTACGAGCTAGTTAAATTAAGCGTTCTTTGGAATAACTACGAATCTTGTTATTATTTTTAGGTAACGCACACTAGCAGATAATTCGCGGATGTATGAGTTTTAAAATTTCTTACTTTATAATATAATTGATGTACCCACTGCTGCTGACTTGTTGACAAGGCGTTTTCATAAAAATTAAATCTAACCAAATGCTCGGTTAAAATACTGATTTAATTTAGAAGCAGCTAATCAGTATTATGAATACCTGGGGCTGATATGCTAGTTAACCCTAAAAAATATCTGATTTGATTTATATTATTACGTGATCAGGATGTCTAATGAAACATATCTGCAAAAATGTATTTTCATATCACATCTAAAAGAAGAGAAAATCTAAAAAGTTTTTATTTCAAGTACCGGACTAACATCGCGGGCAGTAAAAAAAAACTGCTACGATCTAAATACTGTTGTCGCGTTATTTTAGTTGCTGATCATCAAAATAACACTTACGTGTATCAAAAATCCCAATTTATTTTAAATTGGGATTCTTAATATACCCGCGTGCGTTTTGAGCATAAAATTTGTTACGAATTTTATTCCAAATCAAAGTATTTCTATTTGGCCGTTTTTTTCTTAAAGGAAGACACTTCAAAACCACTTTATTTGAAACATGATTTATATCTGCTGAGTCCCAGTGTAGAAGAAGTGCCAGTCAGTCCGAAAAAACTTTGCTTTTCATCATTGAAGATAAGGGTTTGTAGAACAAACATGATATTTCCAGACGCTCTATCTGAAAACTGAGATGTGATGGAAATCTTTTAATTATGAAAACGTTTTGTGTTCACAGTACGAAGTAATAAAAACATAGTAAGAACTCAGATAATTTCAAAAGTTTAAAATTTGTTGACGGATGCCGGATTTTTTTGTCTACATAATATATTTCTTCCTGGTACGTACAAATAGATCAACTCATATTGTTGGTTCTGTGGGGAAATTTAAAATTGTTTATGCATTTTCTTGTATAACTTTGTTACAGCTTGGTGAGTGTACACCTTTACCGCGGCCACCCAGCGCAGGCGCAGGTCGCGTGCTCTCCGCTGTTACTGCTGATACTGTTGATAAAGCTCAAACGAGTGTGATTCTGATTGGAAAGTCGACTCATGTTACTAATACATGCTGTGCTTTTGTAAGCCATCTAATGAGAGTTCAGGGGCACCTCTTTAAATGTACTGATTAAGTAAAACTTGTGTTTTTGGAAATAGCTGAAGATACCATTCCTACCTACCTACCTACCTAAATGTCCTGGCTCGCGGTACATAGAAAACATATCTACTTGTACATTCATAAATACAAAGGTTGTCTTTAAAAGTGTCTATATGTTTACACAATGACCACCCTACGTAATATTTTTTTTAATTAATCTTAACTGTAACTTTTATGGTGTACATAATAAGGAATTGCGTTTCAGCTGCTACAGGAACATTTCACATTCATTTAATCGTATTCTATGAAAATTCTTTTACCTACATTGTTTCTGTGGGTAGGATTACGACTACTGTCATCTTTCTTTAATGTTGTTCTAGAAATGGCGTCCACAAGATGAAGCTGCATTGTACGCGTCTTCTCGAACAAAGGCTATTGCAAGACATTAAACTTGCGCGCACATCGGCGATAGTACCCAAGTGTTTGCTTTCCAATTGCGTTATTAGCTACCATTGTTACTGTTGTTGTTGTTGTTGTTGCACAACGCGCTACGGATGGGAGGCTGCCACGCTATTCCCCGTCGCTCGATCTGCAGCTGATAAGTGTACGATGGAGAAGAATTGACATTATTTTACGTAACGTTGAGAAGTGTTGGAAACACACGGGGTAGTGGTTGTAGCGGGGGCGTCGCGGGTTGTTTGCTAAACCAGTATAGATACATACATCCGGGTCGACGGCGCGGCGCGGCGGCGCGTTGTGTTTCACGCGCGCCTCAAAGAGATGTCAACAAAATTCCGAAATCCTGGCAGGCACTGGCTCTAGCGGGCCACTAAGGCCGGTGCCTGCCAGGGTTGCGAATTTTTTCGAAAGAGTCACCGCGGCTCTGGAACGTAAGGGGCATTGGGAGGAACACGGATGGGTTCGGTGACGATGACGCGAGTTCCATGATTTTTGTTCACTTAAGAAGTGCTCAACGCGCCTAAAGCAGTTTTCCCTTTAAAAAGCAAGTATACAATACATCATACATGTGTATTACGTATATCTTCCTCCTGTCCTTGGGTTCTAGTCAAAGTGAAAGTTCGTTATCGTTGATAGAATGTCCTAGGTAGGTCTACAGCTTCTCATCCCGTGATTTGGAGTCTGACTAACATGTATTCTTTTCTTATTTGTATTTATCGTCATCTAAAAACTTCCTCTTCTCCTTTTAGCCATATCATTTTCAAACAGTTTATTAATCGTTTGTTTAATAGCCAGCCAGTTAACACTGACGATCAATACAATAGAGTAGAATTTAAATTTTAATCGAGTAGGTAAATATCCAAAACTCAACTGTTTAGTAAAACTTACGACTATGTTAGTAAGCACTGACACAAACAAACAGAACACACATTCTATTCTGAACTAGTGGTCAAAGCTAATTCGAGTATTTTCTATGAACTCAAGTTACCTCCTTACTTCATGAAAGAAAAACTTTGCATAAAAAACTGACCAGGATTTCGACAGCTCGCTTTTTAGTGCCTGACATCATTAACTCTGCTTTAGTTTTTACAATCTGCATGTGTGAGGAATTAATATTAGATCGATCTGATGACTAGAACGTTTCTCCATTTTCAGCTTAAATAAAAACTTGTTATGTAGATTTGTGTATATTTTCGGAATGAGTCAAAAACGAAGCGAAATGTGTGGGTTTATTTATTAAATTAAAACTATTAATCTTGAGCTAGTTCATTATGTAAATACGTCTGCGACGTGTGTGAATATTTAAAATTATGTATTAAAATACTCAACGAAGAAACACTCCCCATAAACTGTTACTCTGTTATACCGTATGCTGGCATCACTTACAGCACGCTAGGAATGAGTCGGTTCACCGCTGCTGAGGACACTGGCTCAACTTTATGTAGTTCCATATTTAGTCAAATGTTCAGTAATGTAACCTTTTGCTAAGAAACTTAACGTTTTTAATATGGTTTGGTCGAGTAATCTTTGACTTTAGTAAAATGATTCAATATTTTTACACAGTGCTAAACATACTGCGTTTGGTGCCTTTATAAGTCACAGGTTGCTTGGATGTGTCAGAACCTACCAAACAAGAAAATAATCGTATCATCGACTAAAGGGATCTGCATTAATGAATGCAGATTGTAAACGAAGACATTTCAAAGTTTCTTCAAAACAACGACGCGCAGTTTCTTAATTAACAATCTTAATTTTACAAAAAGGTGATCGTGTGACCTCTCAATTCCAAACCATTCAACTTAACATCCATATTACGTAACGAAAAGAATCTAACAGTAAGTACATCATAAATAAAACATGGCTTCCATTTAGAAGCGAAGTCCCAAGCGAGCAGAGATAATGTCGCCGAGGTCGCAGGCCACGCGACTGATCTGCATAATCCGAATATTTGGACCGAGCGAGAGCACAGACCCTTCCAATGTATAATTGGCTTAATAAATATGTCGGGGATAAGAATAAATGTGCGTGTGTATAAATAAGAGGATAACGCAGAGATGTACTGGGGCGGATCGATTAGGACCTGTTCGGTACAGTCGCGGCCGGAATGTAATAATATTTGCAAACATAAGTGAAGTAGTGCTCGGGTGTTCGATCGCGTGCCAAGTCGCTATCTATCAAACTGGTAGGAGCGGGTTATCTAGAGGATAATCTGGATACAGGAGGCATTCGGTAGAGATGCTTTAGAGCGAGTTGATTGATTAATTTATCCTGTTTGACTGGGTAATTATTATTGCCAATAAAAAGGAATCACTTTGACGCAAATGAATTAAGAACACCAATATTATAAAGATAAATATTTGTATTTGGGGTTACGCTCTAAAACTACTGGAAAGATTTTAAAAGTTCTTTCACCTTTGAATGCTTTATAATCAGAATCACTGAAAAACGTAGGCTTTATAATATTATTTTCAGAAAGCGGATAAAGTTGCGGGTTGCTGTAGGTAAGTACTTAAACTCTGTTCAAAATTCAAAATGTATTGAAACATTTTGTTTCAAGTCTTAATTTAATTTCGTAATTTGATTTTAGTACTCGACTGTACCGTTTTATTTGCCATTTAGCATAAATCATTTAGTCTTTTTTTATAAAAAGTCATCCATTAAGCCGTTGAAATGAAAATATTTAATATCCGTGTCAATTCAATTTGATACTACATTAAAATTATATTTTTTGTCATGATTCAAGACAGGATCAAGAATCAATGGTTTTATCGGGCTTTTTAAGAATCTTCAAATTCAAATTAATATTCAAATGTTTATTATATAACATCACACGGGTACGCTGTGAAGAGGTAAGTACATGTAAAAACTAAAAAGTGAAAAAAAAAAACATTTTCCAAAAAATACAACCGACTTCCAAATAAAAAACACTACAAAGTATAAAATAACTTTAATTTCGGAAGTCGGTGATAATATTCAAATTATTTATTTGTAAAACATATGAAAAACGTATGAAAGAAAAGACAGTAAATTATTTTTGAGAGAACTTCTATTAAGTAACAGTAATTTACTAGACATTATCTGAATTGGCTCGGTTTTGTTAATTCTTAGTGCTGGCATATTGTGCCGGGTTCGACTCCTGGGTCTTGCAAAGTGTTATTGGGTTTATCAATCTGGAATTTCTCAGCAGACCGCAGTCTAAACTTTTGCCTTGTCTATGGTAATAGGGAACGTGCACGGCGTTGACTATGCCTTCTAGTGTTGCATATACGAATCTTATATTATTATAACAATAGGCTCACTATTTCTATTGTGTGGCTGATTGTAGGTACCTAAGCAAACTGAAAAGTATCTGTGTATTGAGTAAGAATGAGTAGGTATAGAAAGACTGTTGTGACCTTCACTGTCTGTAAGTACGTCTTTCCTTCATTCCCATCATTCGTCGAACATTCTTACGGCATGTCTCGCCCACATCCGAACGTTTAACTAATTCCCCGATGATATACGACGCGCATGTAATACTACGCACATACACACGGACACATCCACTGCGCGTGTCAACTGCTTCCATAAATTCGGCCATCGATGCCCCCTGCGCGTGCGCACTTTATACGTACACTCAGCCACATGTCCATGGTCACTAGTTGGAACATGGAATGCCTTTACTTTGTAACAGGAAAGACTGCGAAGGGAAATTAAGAAATTCCCAGAAAAACTTAGAATACCGAACTGCCTTAAGAATTGCTAAACGAATGGCAGTGAACAGCCGTTGGGGCTAAAGTATTCTGGAATGGCGAAATGCTTCCCAAAACGTTGATTTGTGACCTGGTGAAGTGGTGAGGGCCTCGGGAGCTCTCTAGATGATAGAAGCACAGAACCTGTCCATGTGGTGACGCTTGGGGAGGCCCACATTCAGATGTCCAGCGTAAGGCGTCTTTCAAATTGCTACCGAAATGCAGTTGACCGTACAGTGTTTTATTTAAATGAGTCGATATCGTTATCTATGTAGATACACTCATCTGTGGGCTCATCTGTATCGATACACGTTTATTATAACTGTTGGGTAACTATATTTATGTGACTTTACACGGGACTCACTGGATTGGTCCATTAATTCACTTTGGACTTGTACCTATTTGATGTCCAGATAAATATTCAAGAATTATATCGCCAATAGGAATGGAAAATTATTAAGTTGGTAATGGTAACTATGTAACTTTAAATTAAAATAAATAGATTCAGATATATTTATTAGTTAAATTCGCAGACAGATGAACTTTGGATAATAAACTAATCCGTGGTGGCTGTGAGAACCTATTGTACAAGGGTATCTGGGGTACCCAGTACTCGTGGTTTAGTTAGATACATGATTGTAATTTAAGTCTGTTTTGTGTATATTTTGCAGTTTTTGTGTCCATTGTATCTTATGATTCTTATGAATGGTTCGACGGATATGTTTGTTTAAATGCTCAGTCTTCTAAGAAGATATTTTAGTTATATTGAAAACCTTTGAAGGTGTGTGTGTGGATTGAATTGCACAAATATTTCAAGTTCGTTAGCCCAAATTTCAAGTCCACGTATAACTATCACCTGCCACATTCTACCAGAAGATTACTAAAAATATTAAATATGACAACACAAGGTCGGGGGTCAGAGCCCGCTGGATAAAATTATTCACACAAACTGTTCGAGTCACTACACAACACTAGAATCACTTTAATATCTCCATTTTATCGTTAAAATCCATCGAGCATCTTAGAGCAGTATATTAGGTGACCCGACCTCGGCCGCTGTTGCCAGCTGTGGCGTGATACGCGATCAATTAATTCTTGCACTAACAGTTTAGACAGATCATGTGTATGTAGTGACGCCCACAGCCTCGTTCACCAGATTTAGAGCTGCAGGTCAGGGGTTACAGTTTTTGTGGTCGAGTAGTAATGTTCAGTGAATGTTAGCAGCATACCGCGGCGTTGTTCGCTAAGTGATAAATAAGTTGAGAGATAACGCGAGGTGCAAGGTGCCTCGTATATTGTGGGTGACCATGTTCTTCACACTAACGTTTAAGCTGTTTTCTTGATTATGTCACAACGCCGTTAAGTCTGCTGAACCTGTTAAATGTTTTTGGACATTTACGATTATCGACTTAAAGTACATACAATTAAGAAAATAGTATTCTTTTGCTGCCTACGACCGGAGTACGGGATTGGGACTCACTCTGACGACTCCAAGGGTAGTGCTTAGATAGCTGGTATGTATGTATATAGGGTCTACAATAATGAGATGAAAGATTTGAAGAAACAGATCGCTGTATAATTACGAAGACTAGGTTCCCACGCGGCTTTCGTTATTAAACGATGCTAATGGCAGATAAAGATTAACAGAAAATAAATCGTTTTGCCAAAAAAAAACTAGAAATTAGATAGATAGGTAGGAGTTAGTCATAAATTGAGAAGATAACGGTCTTCAAATTATACCTAACTTGGTTGATTTAAAGTGTAGGCTAACATTCCCACATTCCTTGGAAACTAATAAAAAATAAATAATGAGCGAATGTTGCACAGAAAGGAACTTCCTCGCTGCTTGATAACTTGGTAATCACCGCAGTGGTTATTGTGATTACACGCAATCAGGATAACCAGGGGCTCATATTGGTATTATTGGTAATAGAACTGAGATTTCCGATAGCTCTTTAGAAGGATAGGTTGGCATATTTACGATACCTCTTTAGAAGGATAGGTTGGCATATTTACGATACCTCTTTAGAAGGATAGGTTGGCATATTTACGATAGCTCTTTAGAATGTTAGGTTGGTATATTTACGATAGCTCTTTAGAAGGTTAGGTTGGTATATTTAGGATAGCTCTTTAGAAAGTTTAGCTTGGCATATTTACGATAGCTCTAGAGAATGTTATGTCGGCATATTTACGATAGCTCTAGAGAATGTTATGTCGGTATATTTACGATAGCTCTAGAGAATGTTATGTCGGTATATTTACGATAGCTCTAGAGAATGTTATGTCGGTATATTTACGATAGCTCTAGAGAATGTTATGTCGGTATATTTACGATAGCTCTAGAGAATGTTATGTCGGTATATTTACGATAGCTCTAGAGAATGTTAACCTAACATTCTCTGCTGCTGTTTAGAATGTTAGGTTCGTATATTTCGTCAAATATAGGTTTGGTTTGGTGTGAGCTGAAAGTCTAAAGGATAAAACTTTGTAGTTGGGAAGGTTTAGATGAAAATCCATTCAGCTCAACCATTTTGAAGGGATCTGAATGAACCGATACACGCGCCACCATCAGCGAGACATTCGTGTGAGGATGACACCCTCAACTGCCCCTGCTATTTCATGTCGAAACAAGGAAACTATAAATAACATAATGGCTCCATACTCAATTACTCACATTTACAGAATTTGAGAAAAAAGTGCTCCTACTTTATATATTCCTATGAATATCTATTTGTAAAATCAGAAAAAGAAAAGTTTGTTTAAAAAGTCGTTAATTCGCATTTTCAGATCAAAAAATAAAGCTTGGATCAAATAGAAGACGTACAACAACTTGTCAGACTACGAACAATTCTCTTTTTTAAGACATAGGTTTAAATCTGAATGTAACAATAATTATTGTAAGTATATAGATAGTGTTGAGCAAAACATAAAGAAAAATGTTAAGTATTTGTGGAGCTATGTTTCTAATCGTCAATCCAATAATGGTATACCAGCTTCAGTGTCCTATAAAAGTAAAATTTCAACTGAACCATCCGTAACTTGTGACCTATTTTCAGATTATTTTCAGTCAGTCTATGAAACATCAACATTAAAAGACAGTCAATGGACACCTCCTGAAAGCTGTGCAGATAATTGTGTTGTTATAAATCGCATATCGTTTAGTCATGAACAAGTTTTAAAGGAGCTTAACTCATTCGATACAACAAAAGGGCCTGGTCCTGATGGGTTACCAACTTACTTTCTTAAGAAAGTCGCCGCGAATATTTCCGTACCGTTATGCTTCATATTTAATAAATGTATTAATGATGGGACATTCCCAGAAGTTTGGAAAATGGCTAATATAACACCAGTACACAAAGTTGGCTCTAAGCAGGATGTTGAAAATTACCGGCCTATCTCCATCTTATCTGCCTTATCGAAGATTTTTGAGAGGCTTGTACATGGCGCAATTTACCCCACACTACACAATATAATTATAGCTCAACAACATGGATTTGTCCAAAGAAGATCTACAGTTACAAATTTATTAACTTTCACCAATTACCTTTTCAATAATATAGATCTACAGATACAAACTGACGCCGTCTACACAGACTTTCAGAAGGCCTTTGATAAGGTGGATCATGAGCTACTTCTTGAAAAGCTGGCATATAACGGGATTCGCGGAGACTTACTTCGCTGGTTTATTTCGTATGTAACAAACAGAACACAACGAGTCGTAATTAGGGGGTATCAATCCAAATCAATCACAGTGTCCTCTGGCGTGCCCCAGGGCTCAATTTTAGGACCTTTACTTTTTATTATATTTATAAATGATGTATGGAATTGTTTTTTGCACTCAAAATTCTTACTTTACGCTGACGATCTCAAAATATACAGAACAATACGCACTCTTGCGGACTGTGAATTACTTCAGGACGACTTAAATAGATTTCATGCGTATTGTATTAAGAACAAAATTCAATTAAGCACTTCCAAATGTGTTGCAATAACTTTCACAAAAAACAAAAATATTATAAAACGTCCGTATATTTTAAGCGGTGCTCCTCTCAGCGAAGTTACGTCGGTGAAAGATCTGGGGGTAATATTAGATAGTAAGCTCCATCTTGATCAACATATTCATAAAATAGTAAATAACGCATATCGAATGTATGGTTTTGTGATGAGAACTACTTCAGACTTTAAGCGTCCTGATACGTACATACATCTTTATAAGTCACGTATTAGGTCACAACTTGAATACGCTGTACTAATATGGAATCCGTTATATAAAAAATACGTAGAAATCCTGGAAAATGTTCAATGCAAATTTCTCAAAGCAGTGCGATACCGTTGTCAGCATGTCTTAACCCCTAATGACTCCCGTAGGGCTGTTAAATTGATGGATTTGAAGTCTAGACGCCTTTTCCTAGAAATGATGTTTCTTTATGACATATGTAGCGGCAGATATGACTGCTCAGATCTGGTAAATAAATTAAGTTATGTGGTACCTAGGACTGTTAGAAGACGCGAGGTGCGCGCACGCCCACTATTCGCCATTCCATCTTGCCGTACCAATGCTGGAGTTCGCGCACCTCTACGTCGCATGGCAAATAATTATAACACATTTTTTTCAGACATAGATCTATTTAAACTTTCGCCTAATGTAATTCGAAATACTGTAATCCAAAAATTAACAAACTAAATCTAAATTATAACTGATTATGTTTAAACGTGCAACTAAATGTAATTTCACTCGCATGCCTAGTTAGTTCGTGTATACATATTTAAGGTAACATGTGGATAACGTCGTGAGTTACACTCACATTATATACTTTATATATTAAGGTTTATTAACTAAGAAACTTGTGTGTAGCTGTTTGTTCTCCCAAATGAATAAATAAATAAAACATAATATAGGAAGTACCGAATATTATTATTACAAGACATAATAAAGGGTGAGCATCTCTTCCAAATATAAAACCTAATTAGTGGAACCAAGCGGCTGAGGCTGTGGAGCAGGACCGGCATTATTAATAATAGGATTATAGAATAGATATTAGGCTTGTTTATTGAGAAGCATAGGACAGTTAATTAATTCCACTAGATTCTCATCTCCCTATTAGAAGCTCGCCGGCCAATTGAACGTAACATTCCTCCTCCAGACTCCTCCGGAACAATCCTCCAGCTCCCAGCGTATAACTCACAAATATGATACTTAGTAATTAAAGCCGTAACTGTATCCTTGTTCGAGGGCATTTCATTAACCCTGCGATGCTATCGTCTAATTGGCTGCGGACGCGCAGGCCGCGCGCTACAGGCTACAGACTACAGGCTACACACACAGGCTACAGGCTACACTTCCTAGGTATAAACTAACCCGGCTATGTGCGCGCGACGGACATTAAATTCATTAAGATACCGATCGCAGTAGAGGGTGCGTGCGCGCAGGTTGTTGGAGCAAGCTAATTAGGTTGCTGGGTTTAAGGAACCGTTAGTTGTGGATTAATTATGGTCCGTCAACCCTTTAGTATTACAAGTGTTACGGTTTTATTAAAGACGAATCTATTAAATCTATTTATCTTTATGGTATATTTCCGCATAGCAAGACACCGATCGATACAGTGGTACCACGTTTTAAATAAAATAATAAAATGTTTTTTTTTAAATAGAGAAAAATGTAGATAGAGAGAAATGATAACCAGCTACTAAAACACAGCCCGGTCCCTGTCCATACATTACTTCAAAATCATTATTTGTGTCGCAACTTCTTTGTAACCCATACGTTCATTTATCTCGACAAACCGTAGGAAGTCGCCCGGCGAAGTCGATAAGAGAGCGACTTCCAATTATCTCGACGAGATATGTAACAATACACACGGGCGACAAGGATGCCACGCTGTAAGACAATAAATCGTCCGTGTGTATCGACAATTAGTTATCTGTCGCAGTCGCATGAGTTTGTCGCACTAAATTATCGCATCTCGCTTATCGGACGCTGTTCTTAAATAGTCTCAAGATTGGGTAAGGCTGTTTATGATGTGACTGGTAAGTGTTGGGTTCAACAGTTCGTCGTCCAACACTCGAAATTACAGCTCACTTAACTGATGAACAACTTAGGGTATTGCATCCTTAGGATTGTACGTGAGACCCTACACGACTAGCGCCCACGCGATGTAGAAGCAAAGTATTCTAAAGTAATTCATACAACATGTTTGTAAAAATCTACAAAGAAATGCCAAAAATAATAACAGAGCGACCATTTTATTATTTCTAAAATAAACTAAACAAGTGGCTCAACAACAACTTGTTTTATACTTTAGGTAAGCGATATTGAGGGTTCCGTAGTCAACCAGAAACCCTTATAGTTTCGCCATGTCCGTCTATGAGGAATATCGAAAAACACTGAAAGGAGTCTCGAGCCCGAGTTTGGTGAAAACTAAAGCTGCATTATTGGATTTTTGAAAAATCGGTTTGCCTAGCCAGGAATCGAACCAGGTTTGATTTGAAAAAAAAAAAAAACACCCTGTATTATTATACCATCCGAAAGTGTCGCTGACAAGGGTAAAATTTTGGGAAGTAATAATATATGGCAAAGTAAAGACAAGACCTCATCTTTAACAAAACAATTTTTGATTTCAAAAATAACTATAACTGACAAATCAACCTATCTATATATCCAACAACTGACAAGAAATCTATGATGACGATTTAGTTTTCATCAACATTGGGCCCGAGAATCAGCAACTGCATCATTGGAGTTTTGAAAAAATATCAGTTACAGTTTAGGTGAGTTCGTTTAGTCAGAAATCTAAAAAGCTATTTTTTTTAGTCATACACGGATGAGGGGCATATGTTGTAGTGCGTTGATGGGGCTGGACGGTGTTGTGACTTGGAGGGCTCGAGACCATAATGTATTCAGTTTAAGAACGGTACTTATTCATTTAACCTTTCATTACGAGATTAACGCTTTCCAACTTATAGATCTCATCGTGTAGATTGTGTGGGTACATCCCAATTTGTCGCGCATGTCGCCACATTACTTACGGATGTTGCCCAGTTATTTATGCCCAGCAGTGCGCATAACTGCGCCGTGTAGCTAATTGATCGCTGTAGTATCTCTGTTAATTGATGGCGTGTACTGAGGTACCTGTGGACACGACATATTTATGTTTGCTTGTGTTATCTCATTAGTCATCGATTGTTTCCATTATTGTGATCTATGAGTGTAAGTGACTATGTTTTTGGTTGTTTTTAATAGATTTTTTTAGAGTTGGTGGTGACAATTGTTTGTTGCTGCATCAACTGAGGCTATATGGGTAGGCGTTTAAACTTAAATGATGACTTGTGTACTATCACTACAATACATTAAATACTGTTGTCAGATTCCCAATGGAAAAGCTTTCACCACTAATTTGTAAGTCAAACCTCTGTAACTGTTCTGTTTAACAGAACATCTAGAAAAGTTCAATTCAAAACAAAGTTAAAGCAACAAGCTTTGTTGTAAGTTTAGTTTATTTATATACATACATTTAGTACCTAAGGATTAGTAAAGAAATAATAAATACGAGCTTTGAGCAAATTTTACTAATATTAATATTTTGTTTAATAATTACGTCCTATTTTCGTCCCTTTGCGCGACTATATCTCTAAGATTTTAATGTGTTTTGTCAGAAAGGGACTCTCATGAAGTCACGGTTCAGGAAATTCCACTCCTAAGTGTAGCCAAGTGCGTCTTCTATCTCACTAAGAACTGTACCTAAACAGGTACAGCAGTTACTACCTACGTAAGAAAGATTCGTTATATGTATTGCAATATTCGTAAGTGTAATGGATCTTCTGCCCTTCCTGTTGATATTAACTGACGCAAGTCTAGTAAGGGGGGATGCAGGGGGGGGGTGTATACGGCCAAACAAGTGCCCAATAAAGTGCGCAGTGAATGGTTGTCGCAGTGTTTGGATGAGTATAAGGAGCAAACACCGCCAGTGCGCCCACGCCGACTGCGCACACGCAGCACGTAGGGCTGGCCGTAGTAAAGTTACTCAATGAGCGAAATAGTATAATTGGAAGTGGACAAACTTTGTCACTGGAACTGAGGCGGAATAGGCACCCGAGATGAGAGGATGCAATGACGTAATGTAATGTTTAGTAACCATTATTTTGACCATTGTCTATCTACAGGTATGTAAGGGTGTTTGTAACCTTTGCGAGAAACAGTGTTTATATGAGCGTTCTAACGCTTTCCATCTATTTTATCTTCTGCTTGCTTGTTTCGCTTTACATTTGACCTACGCTTGTGCCAGTTTAACATCTTCTAATGACTGCTACACTGCTCCACAGTGCTTGAAACTTCATTTACAGAGCTTTCGGTTGAGTGTTTCAGAAAAAGCTCTATTATTGTTGTCTCCAATGACTTATACTGAGTAAAGAGTACCTACCGTAGTATAATGAACAGGATCACCACCACCGCACCACACCTACAGACTCGCGACAGCCCTAGCTATAGGTACCACCGTTTACCCAGTGACCGGTCGGATCCGTCTCGAGCGTGTTTGTGGAGCAGCTTGGCCCGTCATCCAGCGGTGATCACCTACGTCTGCGCGACGTGTGTGCTCACCACGCTACGTCCACAAGACGTGCCGGCCGCCTACAATAACACGCGGGGCTCCACTTGTTATTCTAGCTGAGTGAAAGCAGGCTTGTGTTTGTAATGGGCTTTTAATTTTGGATGTCCTGAGTATTGGTCCTCGCTATGGTATGCGTGTGTGAAAACATTGGGAGGGAATCTGGGCTAAGGTTTGGGGATTCGTAGCGTGATAATGAATGCTGCGTTTCGTCCATGATTAGTAGACGACGTGGCTGGTTTGTTATTATAAGGTACTATAAGTCAGGACTAGGCGATTTTATTTGACTTTTAAGGTGACCAGAGGCGATTAGGTTGGATCTGTGTTGGTAGGTAGGTTGTTGGATCTTATTTGAATACAGCCGTAAACATCAACAAATATCCCAAAAATTACATGCACACAGTCCTACGAAATAACAATAAATCTTCGAATTGTATCTGCAGCCTCATCGGCGATGGTTATCTGTAACTTTATCAGTAGTAAACAAGCCGATAGGTACCTCTAACCCGCGGCATAGAGCGTGATGTACGCGCGCTAGTGTGTCGCGTGCCCTTTACCCCCCAGTGGCGGATTCCTACCGCAAATGTTAATTAGAAATCGCGCACAATTGTAATTAATAAACCAGTTATTGGATTTATCAGATGGTTGCTGTAAGTGCTGTACCGGTAAATTTACGAGGATGGTAGCAAAGGTCTTATCTTTGACTGCAGAACAAGCTTTCCTTTTGTCCATTTTCACTTGATGTGGTCGTAAAAAAGGGAAAGTAACTGAAGAAATATGTGCGCAAATTTAAGTAATTCTAGTAGTTTTTGTCCACGGTTTCGCAAAAAAAACCATCTCCAGGATCCCTTCTATCTCTGTACCAAAATTCATCAAAATTTGTTCAGCGATATAGGCGTGAAAGCGTAGCAAACAAATAAACTCTGAAAAAACTTAGGATTTATATAAGGATGCTGTTTTATTTTGTGTTAGAGTTGTCTCTGGCTCTCTTTCTTTTATAAATCTTGTTTGACGGTTCTTCCCCTGCAATAGTTTAATGGTAATGACAGCGGCGTATGATGGATGTATATCCATCATACGCCGCTGTCATTACCATTAAACTAAAGATCCCAGATAAACTAAGAGCTTATATTTAACTGATTATGACGACTAAAAGTCAGTAGTTATGACCTGAAATTAATCCGAAATTACCCAATGTCAAAGTACCATGATAGTTGCATTATTTGGCACGAATGATGCCAAACCTCATTTGAATGGCCACTTTTTTGAGAACACCAATTAAATAGACGCGGGCACCGTCTTTCTGATTTTACTAGCATTGCCCGCGGCTTCGCCCGCCTTCGATTTTATTCTCCAAACAATTTCCATCATGCAATGTTTATCTTGATACTCGCAATATTACCTACATTCCAGGACTAACATGTTCCGCGGCCATAGGACCGTGTAGATGTGCATACGCGCCGCTCTCACGCGATGCTGCGTCTGCGCAGCGCGGTGAACACGATGCGCAAACAAACTGAGCAGCCAATGATGAATAGACTTGTGCTGGTGAAGTTATGGGGAATGCTCAAGTAGTGGCGTTTAAGTTGAGAATGTTTAAGAGGAGGATTACATGTTGATGGAAAGCAGGAGTAGAAGAGGTGGTAAAGTCTCGATCTAAGATGAGATACAAATGAGTCCCAGCATCATGCTGAGCGATGGCCTTTTTGCTGTCGTTGGAAACATATTTTCCCAACCTGTATAATCAACTAATTTCAATTCTTTTGTTATGCTTATGATATGCTACTTGATGCAAATAAACACATTTCTTTCCTTCTTTCTCTTTCTGTTTCCGCTCGGTCAGATTGCAGTTTAGTACTGGCTAGAGTGTTATTAATACGGTTAGGAAAGAAATGCTAGAAGTTGAGGTATGGACGAGAGTCCAAAGATAATAATGTTCTGATCAAAAAGTATTGGTTATGCTATAACATTTCTTATTTTAATATTTTATTAAATTACGAGTAGAGAATCATTTAAAGGATCCATAAGCGTTGATCCCACACGTACAGACGCCAGCACATCAAGCTACCTGAAACTGTCAAATTTTCCCAATCAACCTTGAATCTAAAACTGTTACACACTCAAAGTTCAAAAGAATGGCTATTGAATCTTTGAAATAGTTACCTACTTTACTGCCGCCTAATATTATCCCTAAAGTACCTACGAGTACCTACTTTTCTGTAAAATTAACGCACTCTTTTAATTACATAAGTAGTTCGTAACCATTATTTCGCGGACATTTGTGTGGGTTACACGTTTACCTAGTTTATTTTTTTTTTCAGGCATAGCTTTTTTTGTAATGTGTAACTGTTATTACTTTACTTTATTGGGACATACCCAATGAAGTAAAGTTAAGTAGAAGACAGATTGTTGTAGCTTGATGTGCGGCGTCTGTACAATCGCAGACAGGACATCGTTCCCGGAGTACAGTCAGGCACACCAGCGACTCGATACACCAGTCGATACCTGTAACGCTAAACAAATTTTTGTGATTTTGGATCATGTTAATGTGATGGGAGAGTTTTGGAGAAATAAAATCTAAAGTTTTTTAGTACACGGGGAAAACCGACCCTGACACTAAATATAGCATAGTTTTATCAGCCTTTTTATGTGAGTGTTAGTGAAGTAGATTCCCGACAGTGCTGTACTAAGAATGGTTTGGTTTAGAAGAACTACTTTGGGAAAATTCTTGGAAAGCAAATGAGCACACAATTAATTATGATTTGCTCAAATCAATAACAGCTACAAATATGCAGTTTGAGTATACCATAACCATAGTGTACCTTTAACTAGAAAAACACAGATGATAATTTTCGACGTGTCTTCTCTCACTAGGCAAATTAACATGCGAGCAAGTACTCTCTAAACATACACTCCAACCAACCCCAACACACGGGGCCAATTTAAATAATACCATAATAGTCGTGCTGGCTCGTAGCGGCGCGGGCGCAGGGTCGCCCTGTGCACGGGCGCAGCTCGGCGGCCATTGCACGCCGCGCCGGCTCGTAATGTGCGGTCTCACTGCTGCACTGGACAGCGGCTTGTCTTGACCGCAGAATGTACACAGGGAGTGTGGTTTTTGAGCGAGAAAATGTTACAATTTAAACAGGCTTGAATAACGTGCAATGGAAACAAAAATACAGTAAGAATTAAAAAACCCGAACGCAAAACCCTCTAAAAAATTCCAATCAAGTGACTTTTCAAGGAATCAATTATTTTAGTTAAATTACAGATTAGATGCCACCAAGTCCACTGAAACACTACTTTGCGTCGCGTGGTTGGATAAAAATAATGAAGAGAAAAATTTCAAAGTTAAATAGAGATCTTTCATCTCTATTTAACTTTGAAATTATGCTTTTCAGTAGGCAGTAAACATGGTTGTTATTCCTGTAGAAGTTGGATAGATAAAATAGTTATCCCAAATTGGAATAAATGAAATGAGTAATAAAATAAACTATTTGGGTTGATATGAAAGAAAACAACAAAAGGAGTTTAATGCCACTCGTTATTAGGAGTAGCCATTTTGCCCCATTTCATTTTGTGGTCAAACTATCAGGCCGGCTGGCAGCTGCGGAAGGTCTGACCGCAACGGTTGCGGTGGTCGCAGTAAATGACGGACATGCTCAGATAAATGAACCGTTTTAATGAAATGTTTTGTTTTTTGTGCTTTTCCTTCGCGAGAATCGGGATCTTTATTTATCGAAAATCTAAATGTTGCAAATAACCATCTTTGCCATTACACTATGTATTCCAAGTTGGATTAGATTTACAAGTTCATTAAATTTGCATCTTTAAAACGAACTCAGAGCAATCTCACAAATAAGATATAAATAACATTCACGAATACATTAGTCAAGTGTATCTGCACTAACGGAACCGCCCGTATCTTTAGTATCTCCTCATCTACGTGCACGGTGCGCCGGCGCCGACACCTCGTAAATACGCGTCATGAAGCATGCGATCCGACACGAGTTCGCACGGACCCCGCCGAACAGCGCCGAAGTTAGCCGATGTACAAGTACCCGCAAACACACTAAATCACGCTACAGGTGGAACGATGCATGGGATTATGCGTCCTGTGTCACGTAATAGTTTTGAATGGCTGAAATGAACAGCGGTTATGATAATATTGAATATTGTAGCAGCAAGCTTGGCAGATGAAGCTGTAAACTGTTGGTAGGCACTGCCGCATGCCGGGTCTGTGTTGTAACGTTGTTAGCTCGTAATGTATTGAAACTAATGATACTAAAGTTCAAAATAGAATTGATCAGAAGGATATCACAGTGGTCACACAAAATCTTTTCATCGCTTTTATTAAGCGGCTGTTTTAGCAATGCCTTTGTGCCTCGTTCATTAAGTTGATTTGGAAACTTACCTATTGGACGATAATTAAATATTACGTTAAGTAGGTACGTAGGTACCTAATCTAATATAAACAAACATGATTTTCCTAGTAAGGTTATGCTTAAATTATTCAGTGGTTAGAGTGGTCGAGTCCGTGCGCCGCGGCGCCGGGAGTCGTGATGCGGCTGAATGATGGGGTTGCGGGTTCGATGCCTGATCGGCGCCCGCTACAACTTGTGATAACCGTGCAGCGCTCTGTTCGCGAGAAACGGTGATAAATACTGATTTACACGATTTAACTAGTGATAGAAAGATTTAGTACACTCCATGCAAAGATACGGCGGAGGGATTCAATAGTCGATGTATATTTTTTATTTTCATTGCTTTTAAATACCATCGAGGCGAGAATACTATGAAGGCGAGAGAGTAGCGCATAGTTCCTTTAAATATTAAAATAGTTAAGCAATTATAGACTTTTTAAATTACAGTGGTGGTGTCTTTTTAAGAAACCTATGTATGTCACTGGTATCAAATTAATTTAAAATTACATGAAATATTTTTATCTTCGTTACTCAATTATATCGCAGCTCTCAAACGAATTAAATGAAATTTCGTAAAACATGACAAGATGTGCAGCGCATGAACTGACTGCAATAACTTAACTGGTTTAAGAGCGACACGTCTTTCCTTAACGAAGCACACAGTAGGCACGTAAGTTAACTCGTGTGAAAGAAATCAGATGAGACCGGATCCCACTCCAGTAATAATGACAGCCTCCCGAATGACAGCAGGTGTCAAGCACAGCCGTCAGACGCCGTCAGATATGTGATTCTTACAAGATTCTTATCAAAATATACGTACAAATGATTATTATTACGACTGAGCGATAAACTTCTCCGCAGGGCGCTTTTATTTTATTTTGCACATTTGTATAATATTTTAACGAGCGGTCCTGCTGGCGCGATGGATTCCGAATGGAGGCCCGATGGATTCCGAATGGAAATTGAATGATTTACATAGTGATTTGGAGGAATTGGCGTGTGATCTTCCCGTGAGTGAGCAGATCAAGCGGCTCGGTCACGGCTTCCAGCCGCGGTGATCGAGGAACATGCTTCGACAAATAATCTCGTCAGTTCTACCTGACTTTTTTAACTCATAAACAAGGCATAATCGATCGTGACGTTGATATTCTTCTTTAGACAGAATGTATGAACGTCGTTTAGAGGTAGCGAGGGCTCACAACACTGCAATCAATCTCTGGAGGAACTTCACAACTATGCTGGGGTCGGCTTCCAGTCCCACCACATGCAGCTGAGTACCAGTGTGTCACTTGGAGTGGAGCGACTGCCTATCTGACGTCCACTACCCAGTATCTGGGTAACACGATACCCCGGAGACTAGACTGGAGCCAGAATTTCTGTATTCTGACTATCCGTAACGACTGTCAAAGATCTTCAAATGACAACCGAGAGATACCAACGGCTTAACGTGCTTTTCGAGGCACGGAGGAGTCTTGGTATGCATTGCTCGACCTTGAAGTCCCGTGAGACTGTGATTATCTAGCCGCGAGCTCAACATATCAAAACGGCTCAAAACACTTGAAATAGCAAGCCGACTTCCGCAAACTTAGACGTATCTCAGCTCTTGTCCGCCGCAACATGTTCTTGTCTGCTCCATCTGCGGGCTGTATCGCATCGATATCAAGACATTACCATGAGCCAGGGATGGGATCGTATCGACGCTAGTGATGCTATCGCCGTCGTAAAACATGCTGTAACTGTGCGCCGGCGCAGCTTGGCTATATCCTGCCGGTGACGGCTGGCGCATCTCCAGATCAAACGGAGATGCGTGGGCCAACGGTTATGTAACAAACGGAGTAATAATAGGCATGTTTAATTACAATTATTAGTTGCAAACAGTCATGAGATTTTACCTAAACATGAATAAAACGCCGTAGGTGCCTGGTTACTTTTTTTTTTTTTTTAAGTATGGGAAATCATCAAATGACTTCTTACTTCTACCTGCCTGGTTACTACCTGGTTTTTTTTCCTGTTGTTAAAAAAGTAATGATAATAATAATAATTTATTTCAAAACATAATTCCATATAAAATTATTAGTAATATGAATTTAGAATTTCATCTGTCGTTGTTGTTACCAGGTAACCCATAGCATTACGAACATTGTGAGGGAGTTGTATTACAATTCTGGTGTGTGCGAATCTTTACTAATAAAATATTAGTAAAGATTATACCAGTTTGAGAAAAATCTGTATAAATGAAAAATAAAATGAGCGAAGCCGCTCGCAAAAGCCAGTACTTAATCAATAAAGTATTATCTTTCTAAAATAACAATTTAATATTCACAGACACAGCTTGGTGAATGACTCCGTTTGCTAACTGCTCCGTGTCACGGACGCATAAACTTGGTTTGATGTATCCGCGAGAGGATTTGTGTGAATATTTGTAAATAAATTATGTTAATTACTGTCTGTGCTGAATGAACGGTACGTCGGTATGTGCGGGTGAAGAGTCGGGGTTAAGGTCAGCCATATTGTGAATGAGAATGAAAAACCCCGTTAATACTGTATTAATAATGACATGTTAGTAAAATCCGTCTGCAATGGCTACCTCATCGGCTCATCCGATTTCATTCAGACTCTAATTTTGCTTCGTCGAGATCGGGTAAAAAGGCGTTCAAATATAAGATATGCAATATTAGCTCATTTTAGACATTCGCTGTCAAATTGTGAGCTAATATTTAGCTCACAATTTGACAGCGAATGTCTAAAACTTGTCAACATTTAGGGAAATTACAGGTGAACAGCCAGTACATTCTGTCAACGTCTCACTCTGTAAACTTGAACATGACGTGAACTTCTTTGTATGGATTGAGTTTACGGAATCGTACTGCTGGGCAGTTTGCAAAAGCGATTAAACTAGCGATACCAGGCCGCCCATAGCGTCACTCTATGTAATGTTTTCTTCATCTATATTTTCTGTAACTAATATGGTGTACATAATAAAGAGTATTTATTCTATTCTATTCTGCAGTTAACGGCTGAAGGGATTTGGATGGCACACGTGTAGACCATGTCCTGGAACAGGACACAGGGTACTTATCACCTCGGTAGTAGGTTTCCTGGAGATAGATTTTCAACAGCCACGCGGGCGAAACCGCTGGCTGAAGATAGCATTTTATACTTTTTCGTTTTATGTTTTTTTTTTTATTTACTTTATAATAAATAACACCCTGGTGTTGGGTGTTATGTTTGAGTCCCTATTCAACTCTTTGTAGTTCTGATTTCGTTGCTTCTCAACGACGCAGTTTTTTCTTTAAAAATAGTCGTTTATTAGCAGTGACCGATAGTTAAAAAGATAAAGGAAAAGATTTTTTAAAGAGAAATTGCAACTTACGTTTTGAGCGGTTAATGATAATTAATATATTGTGATGGGTAAGTATTGAAACTGAGCACGTAATACCTACCTCTGCGTGGTACAGGCACCAAGTTAATAAGCAGTTAAGTCAAGTTATCAGTTGGGATAAGTTACCGCTCATAGTCGGGGAGCCAGCACTCAGTGATGGCTCCAGCACTATGTTTAGACCCCGTTAACTTAATGCCGTAATACACGGTAAGAATACAATCTGCAAGTTATAGGTTCACTATGTGCCGATATTGGTGTTTGGAAAATAAATATAATAAGCAAACAAGCTGGGAAAAATCAACACAAAAGACGGTTTTTTTGTAAATTTTTATTATAGTGCCCGATTCCTATTTCATAACAGGTAATAAATTGGAAAATAGAAAAATAATTGCGACAAAAAACACACAGCCAGACATGTAATAATTCTTTAATTAAAAGAATGTCGACTACTACTTGAATTAATCGACCTCCAAACTCTAATATGCGCAAGAGTTTAACGGATGCTGTTAACAATATGTAAATATTGACTAGTTAATTACAATTGATAGTAATCTCTGATTTACGGCGCAGCTTCCCCCGCCGCCCGGCAGAGGGCGCCATTAATATTTGTGACAAGTATTCAAATCATGCGCCTGCGCATGCACAGATTTATCTCAGGAGATTACCGCTTTCACAAGTGTCGTGAGCAAGACTGTTTCTGATCTCATTCACTTTGTATAGCCATGTCACTGCATAGATATACAGATAGAAGATCAATCTTTAGAAAATGGTTGAAAAGTTTCAAAAATAGTCTTGTCTTTTTAACCCAAAGGTTGACCGGTGGTGACCGCCTTGTTGTTGTTACATTAAGTCTGCCTTTGTACAACTACTAAATTAACACAAGCTAGACAAAAACAAATATGATTTGCGACTCTGTAGGTGGTGTTTTGGCCTGCGGGCATGCTTTATTTTAATTTAAAAAATATAGCGACAGTTTACACGATTTCAATTAGCTATGCGGTAAAATTACATAAAATCGAAGTGTCAATGACCACATTCCAGTACTTAGAAAATATTATGTCCGGATTACTTGAGGCTTTTTTTTCAATCAAGTTATCTTTGATAACTATGTATGTGCTAGCAATCTAGTCACTGTGACCTCTGGTGCACAGAGCCATGCTCATTTGGTGGCAGGTATGTGCCAAGCGTGCATATATTATTAAACTTGCTTGCTTCAAATTTTCAGTTACAAATTTTTCTTGTCCATGTAACTCATCTCTTGTTGGGAGTGATCCTTCTCTACCTTGCTGATACCTCTTGATGTTCGACTCAGACGCACGCGTGGGATGGCTAAAGGGGTGGGGTGCGGGACGAGGGGTATTTGTCGGGGGTTGACGAGACGCAGATAAGCGCGAGCGGGTTGCGCGCGCGCCGAATACTGATCAGCACACGACTGACGCAGCCGAGATAACTGCAGTACCGTTAGCGGTTCGTCAGTCGCTACAGCTAGATACATACTGTAAATGTGAAATAGACTTATACCTACATATTTTTAATTGAATTATGTTGCTGAGTCATAGTATATTTCAATCTCTTATCTTTGTTGGTAGCCTTAGGTTGAAGGCGCAGATGAGGGAAGCATGGGACTATTTTTAGAGGGAAGGCCTAACGAGAGGGTTGACGTCTTTTAGTGGAATGCTGATGTAATCTGATTAGTAATAATTCATAATAATAATTCTTTATTTAACCAAAAGCCATAACAGTACAAGAACTAAAAACTAAGTGCACATAAGGCTTATAACTAGGTCACAATAATTTTAATTTCCTGACTCCTAAACTAGGTGTATGTGCCTGTGTCTTAGGAGTCAGTGATTCTCCGAAACAAACTAGACAAAGCCATAATATAATAAATCAGGACGTTACTACAATCAACAAATGGTCTCAAAGAAAACAGAATATGATCTATATAAAGCACGAAACGAAAAACGTTCAACTGTGTGGTGAGGTGAATAAGTGTAGGGTCCGAGCGTGTGTGTGCGTGTGTGTGTGAAGTGAGAAAGAATAGGGTGAAACCAGTAAAATATCCATATTTGGTTAGATTTAGACTAATATTTATATGTATAATTCCTTATCATTGTAAGTTACCCAGCAAAAGATCCTCAGTGTCATCATAACTCAGTGTTTGTAGATAATCTCTAAGTAAGTTTTTGCATTTATATTTAGGACACGAATACATTTTTAACTTTTTATTTAGGACGTTGTACATAGTAATGCTATTAACGTAGAATTGGCATTTGGCAAAGGCAATTCTATGGCGTTCGCGAGGAAAAACGTTATGCTTAAGCCTACCAGTAGGTTCCTTTGGAGGGCGAGCAGAGTGTTTGCGTAGAGTTGACAGGAGTACATAAAGTTGCCTGACAGTGAGTACCTTGCAATCGGAATAGAGCTGCACAGTGGGATACCTACGGGGAAGAGAGAGCATTACCTAAGGACAGCTCTCTGGGCTCTCTCAAGGCGGATAAAAACATTTTGGGTGGCACCACCCCAGACGGGTAAGCAGTACGTTAGGACAGGTAGGGCAAAATATACTAATTTTAGCGTTTCATTGTCAGCAGAGTTACGTAACTTCTTGAAAACATAATATATCAGCTTTCGTATGCGGGACGTGACTTTTGCTATATGGGGGTGCCAGTTGAGATGCTGATCGATGAGTACTCCTAGATAACTTACGCAAGCGGATTTGGCAAGGAAGTGGCAGCTATACTGTGTTAAGGGTCCGCAAGCATGCGCTTTTAGGGTAAAAGAGTTGAAGGCGCAGATGAGGGAAGCATGGGACTATTTTTAGAGGGAAGGCCTAACGAGAGGGATGACGTCTTTTGGTGGAATGCTGATGTAATCTGATTAGTAGGCAGACCAGAGTAAATAGGTGGCCGATACTGATAAGTCACAATCACGTCTTACATGTAGTAACGCTATTAAAGAGTAATGCAACTACTCTAGACGATACAGCTGGAAATGTGGCGATGGTGACTTAATTATGAGTGTCGGCAATTTGAGATAGGTATTTGAAAGATGAAGGGATGACATGCGGCGACCAAATGGATTAGAGCAGGGACTGTAGGATTTTGATGGTTGGCAATCGCAGTTAGGGACTGCGATTGCACAACCATCAAAATCGCTCGAACTTGTCAGTTATCTAACTGAATGTTGTTATACAGTGTCGCGGTTTTCAGTGCCGCCTAGCTGCGCGCGCGCAGATCAACGGTCACGTAGCGGTACGTAGATCGCTGCAACTCTCGCGCATCCACTTAGCTGTTTGTTTTACAGTACTCTACAGGTCTACTTAACATTCTATTGAAGTTTTGTGCTCATAAGATAATAAAAATGACATTTAATTTTGTAAATGTAGAGATATGCAATCGGATAGTTAGGTACAGTCAGCAGCAAAAGTGAGTCACTTTGAATTTCTAAATCGTAATTATTGAGCAAAAAATAATTTTAAAACGGAATCGAATATTGACTCCTAGCTGTGATATAAAATGGTTAATGGCAAATTATCGTATCATATTGGTGTCAATTTAAATGATTTGTAAAAGTAGTAGTGTTCATCAATATTTGTTGCTGGCCTTACATACTTACTTATTGGTATAGGTTCTCGTTTCATGAAGTTTCATGGGATAACTCTACAATCCTAAAACAACTAACAAGTTTTCATAAATAATATCATTAGACTTAATCTACATTTATTTAAATGCCATCTATAAATACAGTAACATGATTAATCAAAATAATATGATTAGGTGCGGGTATCATGAGCGCAATTAATAGTTAATTGGGCGCAGTTATCTACGCGCGGATCTAACGGCGGCTGATGATCGTACCTCTGTAGTGCGGCACGAGCGTGGGGCTCACTCGCATCACTTGCTACAGTGGAGTGCCAATATTAATGATACAGCCATCTTGATTTATATTAATACAAGCTAGAAAAGTAATTGAGCTCATAAATCAAACTTTGAAAAGTCTGTATCCTTACTAATGTTATAAACACGACAGTTAGTTTGTTTATTTGTTTCGCTTTCACACCCGACGTACCCCGATATACCCGAACCGATTTGAATGATTATGGTAAGACAGGTCGCTGGAGACGGTTGTAGGCAAAAGCTAGTTTATTAGAATGTCCTCTGTTCTGTGCCGTAGCAAGCAGGAACTGTTGCTCCCGGCTGTCACTTACATATAGATCTTTGACAGTCGTATCAGATAGGTAGAATACCGAAAGTCGTTTTCTTATGGATGGGAAATCATCAAATGACTGCTGAGTGCTGAGTGTCAGACTCTTACTAAGACCCATCCGTGTTCCTCGTTAAGCCCGACGCGTTCCAGGGCCACGGTGACTCTTTCGAACAAATTCCGCAACTCTGGCAGGCACTGGCCTTAGCAGGCCCCGTCTCCCATGCTGACATCTCTATATACATATTAAGGCCGCCACAGGCAAGTCCGGGTAAGCAGTCGACAACCTCCTAGGTTGAACTGCATGAGGCCACTCACGAAACAAAAATAAACTATTACTATTCACTAGCATTAGTGAATGCTAGATAATAAGATGTTTTTTAAGACACAGATTTTCCTAGTTTGAAGTGAAGGAGTGCTACCTACTCAATAGTAATAGTCATACATAGTCATTCGTGTAGTGCTTACCTAACATCATTTATGTAACCTGGACTTATCGTTTAACTCAATCAATGATCATTTACTTGGTTTTCTGGAGAACCAGCAAAGTATGGTACAAATCTACTTGATAGGAATTGGTTGCTGTCGATGTCGCAATAAGTGGGGATCTAAATCGTGACCTAGCGGACGCCAAGGAGTCAGCTACAGCCCAGCCATACCTACATTGTGAAACGCAATATATTTTATGCAAGTAGGTACCTACCTTTAACAGTCCGTCTTCTATTTGAGACATTATACCGTCATCATATACCCTTAATAGTAGAAACAAGGATGGCTTAAAAGTCAAATCGTTTGGAAACACGCATAGGTACTGTCAACAAGGAAATTGGCGGACATATTGAAATGTCAACGCTTTTTCGACTCCGGACATTTTGGACCCTTCACAGTTACAAGTTGTTATTAAGTGCAATTTACTCGGAGTTGTTCATAGAAACCTTCAGAGCGAAGGCAGTTCTGTACAATTACGCGGTTGCCACAATAATTGTTGGTTAAACAGCGGGTGTGTCTGCTGAGTGATTGGCGTTTTGGCTATTTATAGATTCCTTGTTTTTTTGGGCACAAAAACTGGATCGGCTAGTCTTGTTAAAAGGAAATTGTTGACCTGTGGCTGTTGTGGGGCAATGCTCTATATTAAAGGAGCGTTCGTAGTCGCATACTGACAAAAACACTTGAAATTTTTTGTCAAGTTTGTGATATTTATTGTCGCTGAGATAACTTTAATTTAAACGCTTTTTCAATATGAGAATTGATCACATTATTAATACTAGAGGGCAATATATGTTTTTAGTCTTATAAAGGATAGACCAAAAAAGCTCGCAAATGACGATGAATAAGTCGGACCCTTTGGCATTCCCTTGGTAGCCGCGGAACCAACCTTGTTGATTGGCTTGTCTTCTTACTACATCACCAGTTATTCTTGTTTTACTTGTATTAATAGTAGATTACATTATATTTGAGTGGTCGGCGGGTGGTGCTCCGGCGGAAGTGCTGCCCTACTCCACTCCGTCAACACATCATTACTCTATTTGTTTATCGATTTTATTGGCGTTTCACTTTCGGCTCTTCTATTAACAAGTTGCCACATTCTCCTCAAATCTAGTTCAATTACCTGCGCGGTCCAGTTCGGTGGGAAGCGGGTGACCTCCACGTCCATCATATCGCTGGTAATTAGTTACAAGATGAGCAGCGGCCCTGACTTTTAGACCAGCATGTAGTGCTAGACTGTGAGAGCCTGGGAGTCTGCGACTGCCTCGTAACCTTACACTCCATGTGGTTGGTTGCACAACACGCTGTGTTGAACTAGATCGGTGCTGAGATTCTAATCTAAGAAGCATTAATTTTGCAACTATTCTATGGTTGCGTTTCACCATGGTTGGATTTCTTGTAAAAGTAGCATGAGATAGTTACGGTATTCTAAATGATTGAGATCTCCTCTTTGTCAGATTTTTTACACTACTTGTAATGCCATCCAGGGAAGTCAATAGGTTTGTGTGGATTCACTAGAAGTATTTAAGCATTATATCTTGTAGATGCTCCTCGGCGTCTTAGGTCCATTTGTGTCAAAAACTTAACACACAGCTGTGGCTAACACGAGGTGTGATAAATGATAGCAGCTGACTTGGAGTTAAAACATAACTCTGATTGTGCAAGCGGACTTTATAGTGTTCATGAACTTCCTCCATAGACTTTTTCAACTTCAATGTGCGTACAGCTAATTAATACAGCGAATTCCCTGTCAGAGTCTGTGTTTCCTGATAGCTACAACCTGGGAGTCTTTAAGTCAAAAGCATGCTCCATCGTCGACCACATCGTCGCTTACCATCAGGTGGTCAAACGCGTGACTATCAATGGTAACAAAAACAAAAAACACCAGGGAACTGTTGTTTTCACAGCCTCACAATCTGCTATTCCCAAAGTTTCCTATGGCATTGCTAACTCTTATTGAATATTAAGCCTGTCAGATTGCCATGGAACCATTATTCTTAATTGAGTTCACATGACGTCGGCGCGAAGATTCATCAAGCGGTTATCATTCGCACCAGTTCCCACACTCACTTCACTAATGCTGGTACTAAACGAGACTAATTCGCGGTCGCCACTCGCGCTCGCTCGTCGCCACTCGTTACCATTATATTGCGTTTTTAATTCAGCACACACACATGACGTCATGTGGAAGAACAGATGCAGTAAGCTTACTCTTTAACGATTTCAAAAATCTTAGTAAATGAATGAATGCTAGTTGCTTAATTCTCAATATTTGGAACAATTATAAAAGCTCAATATTTGAATCAGTCCTGAATTCTCAGTTTTTGAAGCATTCATAAATTTCCTTTATTGTAACAATCATGAATTCTGAGTATTTGGGACTCAACTATTCTATGTATTTGAAACATTCATGAATTCTCAGTATTTGAAACAGTCATAAATATCGAGTATTTGAAAGTCATAAATTTTCAAATTTTGGAATAGTGAGGAATTTGCAGTATTCAGAACAGTAATGAATTTTTAAACGTATAATAATAAACCATTTATTTTTAGGTTACAAAGACCCTTAGATACATAATAAATTAATAGTAATAATATAGTTGCTGTTATAGTTTGTTAGGTATATGTAGTAGTAGTAATTCAGTTGATATGCTGTATGTATCTGTGTTATGTTTGACACATAGTACGTATTTAATTTGACAAATTGAGTGTTGTACTGCTGGCAGGTAGGTACCGGCGGCGACTGACCCGAATTACTTGCCTACATTATAAAATGTAGTGCGGCGTTAATGGCCATCATTAAAATATAGCTCCACTTCGAACTACAGAGGAATTTGTGAAGGGTTAATAATTCAGTTTTAAATTATTACTTCATAAATCATTGTAGGTATGGTATCTTCATTTTGACATGCAAGCATAATTATATCATCAATATAGTCAAGAAGTGTGTATATTACAAAATACTGCTGAGATGTATAGAGAACGTACAGAAACTATAGGTGGCAATACATAAGTGTCAGTGTCAAGTATTTTTAAAGTCAAAGTTTCAAATTTGCAACACTAGATGGCATAACTCTATGCCGTGCACGTTCCTTATAAGTGATTAAATTTCTTGCAAAGGGAAAAATAATTGCAGGATTTAATTTTCTCTAATGCTGGGATAATTATTTTACGCAAGTTTTTTTTTCTGCATCGCCGTATTACTTTGCAAGATCCATATAATGTTAGTAGTGTGCAATAAATAGCTACCTACCTATGTATTACAGGTTACTGTTAGTTAAAACTATAATTGAGTTAGAAAGTAGTCAGTGAGATACGATGCGATCTAGTTATTAACCGGATCACTGGGCGTGCACGAATTATCTGACAAGTGCGAGCTGGCAATTATTGAGCTGGGGTTCTTCATCTTTATAGATGTAATGACGAGAGCTATGTTTGTTGTACTTCTATCTCCATTACTGTCATGTAAACTACAATAGATGTTGGGAAAATATAGTCTGGAATAGGTTAATCCTACGCAACTTTTCCGGCTGTCAGTGTCAAAGTCGCTCTATAGATAACACAGCTATAGAGCGACTTGACACTGACAAAGTGTGAAAGATGATAACGCTGTGTATACAGGATGATAACTGAAAACACGGCTGACAAACTCATTTGGAGCAATGAAGAACATACTTGATCATCTCCAAATAAATTGGAGACTAAATTGGATTGGGCTGGAGAAGAATTGAGGATTATAAGACCCTTTTAGAGTGTGCCTACGACGGACTGTAATAACTAACCCAACAAACCCTAAAGGAAACGGATTGTACGGATCCCCAACAAGCGGCATGGTCCAGCGTGGGCGATTAACCACAATTACAGTAGGTTCGTGACCGCAGCTAGAAGCTTGCAGATATTATTACATTCATTACGAGCACTTGAGCTGCGTCGGATCAGTCTGCCATCGACTGTAGCATCGCCCTACATTTGCAACATCTTTTATTTTTATATTGCATGGCCGTACGTCGGCTCAAGCGATTAAGTGTCTATTCTTTGTTTTGGTCACGAATTAATAAACTTGTTCTATTTGTTTCATCATCTTATATTGATGAACTCTTATTTGTACAAGTAGTTCTTGACGCTGGCGGTTTCACTCTACATTTCAGTTTAGCCGACTGGTTATAATTATTTGACCGGATATTATTGTTATTCCTAATTTACCACTTTAAGTAGAATAATAGAAAAAGAAATATAATCTTTCCACATGTTAATGCCTCCATGAGTTAGCAAAAGCTTATCAATCACAGGCTTTTTAAGAATACGTTATTTTGCTTGGTGTGCGCCGTCTACTATCCTGTAAGCTTGACAGAGGACTAGACGCCAGTAAAAATAGTGCAGTAGCGGCTTCCCACACAAATCGCGCGCGACATATCTTACAGCTAACATTTCACGATTGTCGCGGCTAAGGCGCGCATTAAGCTCGGCCGCGCGGTCATCTGTCTCGCGTCGCGTCGCGCGGCTGCGGCGGCCCTACTTGGCGCGGCGCGGCTGCCCGCCGCCGGTTAGTTACCGCCGCCTATCGATCGCAGTAAATCCTGGTAACGGTCGCCTACGCAATCACTTGTCGCGCGTGAATTGTCCGCTTTATTGTAACTGCAGTTCGCATCGTCACATCGTCGGGTGCGAGTCTAGCTTGAGATATATAGTAATGCGTGCGCTTCGCCGAGTTATTGCTGTAATTTATTTTCCGTATCAGGGAATTGGTCGCAGACTACGCTCGTACACTGACACACATACCGCTACGTTTGATCTCCCATACAACTTCTTGATAAGTGCCGAATACTCTCCTAGATCGATTAATGAAAGCGCTTGGCTATATTTAACTTCTTACTCCAGAACAGTAAAAAATAATATACCCTACCTACGTCCTGAACCTTGATATCTATGTAAATGTATTACCGTTATCAATGAAACGGTCGACTTTGTAACTGCGAAAACCAGCAGATCATGTATCACGTGTGAGCTCGCAGCACGTAAAGCAGTTGCGAATGTAACATTAGTCCAGTAAGTGGCACTACGCATGTCGCGGCGCGATCGCGGCGCTAACAGGATCATACTTTTCGACTTTCCATTATAACGTCGGCTGATATGTATGGCTAACACGCGTGTTCACTAGTGTTTACTCGTCTATTGAGTAGCTCTGAAGGTATGTGCTTACAAACATGTAAACTAACGGCATGTGCAGTACACTCATTTAAGACATCTTTATTTTCAGAATTCGCTATTACCTACTTCTGTCAGTTTTTTTTGGAGATGATGATTTCTTGTTTCACTCAAGATGTTATTGTTTCCGCGTAATTCCGTTTCAATGACTTCTCAAGACTGAATAACTGTTCCTATATCTAACCACCAGCAACCTGTCATAAGCAATACTAGAACGAAGCCTTATCTTCGTCACGTATCACAGTATCCTTAACCAGCACGAACCACTGCCGCAATGTTAAAGTAACAAGCCGTGCTACACTTGCACAGTTATGGTTAACAAACAAGGGTGTAGGCTGTCGCCAATAAATCTAGGCGAGTCAGTTTAGGCGCTGTAATGAGACGTCGGTGCGCCGGTGCAGGTAGCCACACGGCGTGAACACGGCGAACTGTCCGGAGTAATCTATAGCTGGGAAGTTGCGTCGTCACAATGGGGAGCTGAATATGCGTGAGGATATGGTGTTAGAAACGAGGTCAGTAGTGGAACAAGTGGGTGGCGTACAAGGGGATTATGTCGGCGAGATAGGTAGTTGAGGTATCGGGAATGAGGTGAGTAGGAATGAAACAGGTGGGTGTCAAACACGGCGAACCTCTTGCATGGTGAATAAGAAACGATTGCCTGAAGGAATAACTAAATTCTAAGTGACACTATAGTGACATGCGTGAGTGAAGAGATAACCAGAACCAGTGGTACACAAGGGCAACAGCGTTTTCTCCAAGTGTAGGGCAGTCAGAACTGTTCAAGCTACTGCTTACCCTCGACTGCGGTGTGGGGACATCTCAGTGATATATGATGGCACTGGAGAGATTGACAGTGACACCCGAATGACACAAGGTAATGAAGTAGTGAATACCTGATCTCAATATATAATCAAACAAACCCTCACAAAATAAAACGGGCCTCTCAAATGGCACTACATGGCATGGTGAGTCCGATCAGCAACCAGACGGTCTTAATATTCTGCTCACCTCTGCGTTACATTTACCACCAGCAACACAGCGACATCTACAGATCTCGGTGATATTAGTGTCTGCGGTGTCCCGACACCCGATACCATCAACCGCACAATGCAGCACATTTGGAAGTAAAAACAGCCAGCCATTGCTCGTATTGTTATTTACTGCGATCTGATTGGCGCAGCCGTGACGCGGCGTCGTGCAGCATGCGTTAGATGCGCTGATAGGCTGATGCCGGTCGTATAATGCCGCAGTTAGGTGCGACATGGCCGAGCATTTGTTAGGGGCGGTGAGTGATCTAGATCGATGTTGGATTTATTAGCTGTGAAGTGCAACTAGTGGCTTGTGTTAACAGGCACTATTACGTTGAGAATTGGAGAGACGTTGGCTTCTGTGAGTATTTTGTAGCAGCAGGTTTTCACAGAGCTGTGACCTGACAGGTCAGGTGCGGTAGGTGAGGTCAGTAAGATCATGGTTATGTAAAGGTTGTAGCGGGTGACGTTTTGTAGTTTCTGCCTACCCCCATTGAAAAAGACATGGGTTAGTGTATGTGGTTCCCAGTGTGTAACAGCGAAGGGTGACGTGCGGAAGGTTTGAGAATAAACACTGAAACATTGAGTAAATTTATGTAGGCTTTGCATTGTTTCTGCTAATACTTTACACCTTAACAGTTTGAATCCTTTGAAGGAGTTGCGTTTCCGTCTCGTTTACGAGTAGCGGACGTGAATGCGGTGCGGGCTGGCGGGCTGGCGGGCTGGCGGGCTGGCGGGCTTTCAGTCATGGTTGTGAGGTGAATAATAGTGAATAGAGGAGATGCTTCGGCATAAGTTTCCATAATTAACCTAAATACATGTGATGAATGGAAAACTGAATAATAAATGGTATTTCCGCGACTTCCATTGTTTTTTTTTTTTTTTTTTTTTTAAACTATAAAACTATGTACGCCATCCATGCAAATGATTTTCTGTAGAAGTCGCCTCTGACAAGTTACGACTAGTTACTTTAATATCAACAATGTGTAGCTGCTACTTAACTTATTCGTGTTGCAACTCTGCATGACAGTTTATGCAAATTCTTATAAAATGGAGAAAGAGTCTGTAACTGATTCTTGCCACCGGTGTTGTGAGTAGCACGTGTGTCTAGAGTATTTTTAGCTTTTCTGTGTAATTATTGTTTTTTTGGAACTTGATATACCTAAATTAAGTGTGTTGTCCTTGTGCTCGTTACCAGGTTCGTATAGTGTTTGTCGTATTTTATCCTAGTTCCATCCAAAATGGATAGGAATAAACCACCCGATCCTGATCCCCCTGACATCCCAGCTTCCCTATCTTCTTTCCCTCCCACTCCGAACAGCCCGAACCCATTATCACAGTTTGCTGATGTAGTCTGTAGTGTCACAGAGATGGAGGTGACACAATCCCAACAAAATACTCGCAAACGTCCCGGTCACGAAGAGATCATTATTCCTTCACCTCCAAGCAAGCAGCCAAGAAGCCAAATCGGCCGAATTAAATATTCCGTTATGGATAAGGCTCCATACTTAGTTCACGTCTCTCGGATTGAAACCCAATTAAATTCAGGCACTACACTACATCCCGTAAATTTTGGCAAGTTTTTAATTCTTAACCGTATTGCTAACGTAGTCCGTGATGGAGTAAACAGAGTAGGCAGGAATCGAGTTTCTGTAGAATTCACATCCCCACAGGATGCTAATTCTTTCTTATTAAACAGTCTGCTACCTAAACATGGCTATACTGCATCAATACCTACTTATAATATCACAAGGATGGGTGTTGTGACCGGTGTTCCCTGTGATATTACTGAAGAAGAGGCTATAACGTATTTATCTGTACCTGCGGGATGTGGTCAAATTTTAAAAGTACGTCGTATTAATCGGAAAGTGCAGAGAGAAGATATAACTGAGTGGAAACCTACTGAAACATGTGTCATTACTTTCGATGGTCAAGTTTTACCAAAGAGGATTTTCTGCTGCTACACATCCCTTCCTGTAGAGCAGTACATCTATCCAACTATCCAATGTCGTAAGTGTTGCCGATTTGGCCATGTTGCTAACCTATGTAGGTCGAAACCACGCTGCAGTAGATGTGGCCACGAACACCCCGGTGATGGTTGCAACATCTCTGAGAGCGAGGCATTTTGTGTACTTTGTTCGGGTAATCACTTTGCTAATAGCAAGTCATGCCCTGAGCATGGTAGGCAGAAGGCCATTAAGACAGTTATGGCTGAGAAATGTATTTCTTACACTGACGCTTGCAAAGTAGTCCCATTAACTTCAAGCAATTATGCGAATATCACTAGAACCCCTGTATCTTATAGGAAAACAGTTACACTCAAGCCCAAGACCCATGCCCCACTTTCACCATCCTATGATAAAGCTGCCCATCAACAAATTGTTAGTATCCCTCTGCCTTCACAGCCTAATGGTTGTGCCCTAAATAATAATAACATCCCCTTCAACAATACTGAATCCGTTATTGAACTATTAATAAAACTTATACCAATTATTATCTCTTCATCTTCTAGTACTTCGAAATCACCGTCCAACGTTGCCGACCAACTTATTTCACTTCTTTTACAAATTAAAAATGGCGTCCAGCCAAGTATTCCTTCAGTGGAATGTGAGGAGCGTGTGGCATAAAAAGCACGACCTCATATTCCTTCTTAACAAATACAAGCCATTAGCTTGTTCTATAGCTGAGACTTGGCTCACGCCAAATCTTAGCTTCCGCATGCCACTTTACAATATCCTCAGATGTGACAGATCCGATGGGTATGGAGGGTCGGCTCTGTTCATTAATAATCGTGTTCCATTTTCACCCATATCCTTGGCCTCACTCCAGGATAATTTGAGCATTACAGCAGGAAAGGTTGAGGGTATCACAGTGTTTTCTATTTATATTGCCCACCCTCACCCTGATTTTTTAGTTATTTTAAAAAACATTTTTTCTAACGTTCATGGTCCATTGCTAGTCATGGGTGATTTTAACTGCCATCACTACAGATGGGGTTCGGAACGCTGTGATGCCTTCGGCATGACTTTGGTGGAGATTTTGGATGATTTAGACCTCTGCGTTCTGAACAATGGTTGTCCAACTCGTAGAACCCCTCCCGGGCAGCAGAAGAGTTGTGTTGACCTTACATTCTGTTCGGTTGACCTGGCAGCATCAGCTCACTGGGAATGTACAACCTTGTCGCATGGTAGTGACCATTACCCTATAGTTATATCTTTAGCTAATAAGACTTATTTAGAAAAAACTTCTCCTCCACTTTTGAAATATAATCTGTCCAAACCAGACTGGACAAAATTCGTATCACTATTGGAGGACAAAATTGACAATCTTCCAAATTTAAATTCATGTTTACCAAATACTAATGGTCACCACCATGCCAAGAGCTGCTATGAGAGTTTTGTTTCCGCCGTTACCTCTAGTGCAGATTCTTGCTTCCCATTAAAAAACAGTGCCCAAAACAAAATCCCTTCACCTCCATGGTGGGATCCAGAATGCACGTCGGTTGTTAGGGCAAGAAATGAAGCTGAAGTATGTTACAATGTAGCTATGAACACCGAAAACCTCTTGGCATATTTGCAGTGTAATGCCAAAGCCAAACGTCTTCTTCGCAAGAAGAAACGTGCGGGTTGGGTGAAGTACTGCACTGCCCTATCTCCCTCCACTCCAATCTCAGAAGTCTGGAAAAATATTAACAGATTTAGACGTGGGTGTCGCCCTTCAATTGTTTCACCCATAGCTAGGGAAACAGCTGAACTCTTTTTCGACAAAATTGCACCACCATATGTTCCACTTCCATCTGAATGTGAAAATATACCCCTGCTTAGGTTAACCAACGATCCTTTTGATGTGCCATTCACTTTGCATGAACTGAATGTGGTTCTTAGTCAGGTCCGGGACTCAGCTCCTGGCATTGACGGTGTGCCATATTCCTTTATCTGTCGTGCAGGTGAAAAGGCTAAATTGTATTTCTTGAGCATTATAAACTTTTGCTATAATCAGGGTTGGGTACCAGATCAGTGGAAGGTACAAATCATTATTCCCCTAGTCAAACCTGGCAAACCTCCGGATGATCCGAATGGTCTTAGACCTATTGCCTTATCTTCAGTCTTAGCCAAACTACTGGAACACCTAATTAAAAATCGTCTGGAGTGGATAGTTGAATCGAGAAACTTACTGCCGAATTCCCAATTTGGCTTTAGGAAAGGACTTAGTACAATGGACAGTGTTGGTGTCCTGATAACGGATATTCGTCTGGCCTTTTCAAAAAACCAATCCGTTGTTGCCACTTTCCTCGACATCTCCTCCGCATATGACAACGTACTTCTTCCTGTTCTCAGGCAAAAATTGCAACAGCTGAGTCTTCCGGCTAAGATGATACAATGCATATGTGGACTTCTCGCGTCCCGGTCATTGGTTCTGAGAGTACAGGGAGAGGAGTTTACCGATCGGCAGACGTGGAGGGGTCTCCCTCAAGGCTTGGTCCTCAGTCCATTGTTATACAATCTATATACGGCCGATATTGGGTCCTGCCTTAATAATAACTGTCAGATCTTGCAATATGCCGATGACATAGTATTGTATGTGACAGACTCCTCCATAGTTAACGCTGCCGCTTCTCTATGCCTCTCTTTGGACTCTTTGAACCACTGGCTTTTAAGCCATGGCCAGTCGCTTTCCGCTCCCAAAAGTTCGGCAGTAATTTTCTCCCGGAAAAGACAAAATCCCCAGATTTCAGTAAGCATTTCAGGACACAATATTCCTATAGTGAATAAAGTTAAGTTTTTGGGCGTTCTTTTGGATTCAAAATTAACAGGTAAACAACACATAAATTTCCTGATTCAAAAATGTGAAAGGGTAATTTCAATTTTAAAAGTTCTTGCGGGTGTTTGGTGGGGGGCTCATCCCTACACCATGAAACTAGTATACAACGCACTAGTTCGTAGCGTTCTAGACTATGGAACATATCACCTGATTCCGTGTAATAAAGGTGCTTTGGCGGGGCTGGATAGGGTTCAGGCCAAGTGTCTTCGGATCATCTCTGGTTGTATGAAGTCCTCTCCCATTAACGCATTGCAGGTTGAGTGCGCTGAACCTCCTCTGGCCCTAAGGCGGCAATATCTGGCCTCCCGCTTTTTGTTCAGGTTAATTTCCAGATCATCCCATCCTCTAATAGCAAGACTAAATAAGCTAGATGCTTTATGCAGAAGCTCAAATTATTGGAGAAATAAAGATATTCCATTAATTTTAAAATCGTTTCGACAATCCCAAAATTTTGACTGCCCGATTTTCCAGTGTCCTAAACTACCTCTTTATAACTTCACCTACGAAGTTATTTGCTTTACCCCAAAAATCTTCTATAATATTGGTATATCCAAAAAGTCCTCTGCAGCGAATTCGGCCTTCAATGCGGCGGTGGGCGAGCGATGGAATGGTTATCAAGTATTTTTCACTGACGCTTCGAAATTGAACGACGTCAATAACACTGGAGCAGCGGTTTATTACCAAAGCTCCAGAATTATTCTACAGTTTAAATGTCCTAAAGAGTCTTCCGTATTTACTGGTGAGTGTGTGGCTATATTAGAAGCTTGCCGTTTTATAGAGTCGCACGCTAACATTGAGAAAGCTGTTATTTTCACAGATTCTCTTAGCTGTTTGCAGGCGTTAGCTCAAAATCCCTTTAAAAGCAAATCACACAATCCCCTTATTTTTGAAATTAAGAAGTCCCTGCTATCCTGTACCAACTTTCAAAAAGATGTTCAGCTAGTTTGGATACCTAGCCATTGTGGTATTAAGGGTAACGAATGTGTTGATGCCCTGGCTAAAGATGCGTGCACATCCGTAACGGCTGATCTCTCAAACAATACCCACCAAAGTTACGACCTGCTGTTTCTCCCGAAAACGAATCTTCGGTGTTCCTGGCAGGAACAGTGGAATGAGTCTAGCAAAAAGAGAGGAAGGTTTTTCTATGCCGTTCAACCCACTATAAACTCAAAACCATGGTTCAATGGCTTCAGAAAGGTCTCTAAAACTGTTGTATCTGTTCTCTGCAGAATCCGCTTAGGTTTTTGCTGTACCCCCGTCTTCCTTCATAAAATCCACATACGCGACTCCTCCCTCTGCGAGTGCGGATTGGCAGAGGGTACTTTAGACCATATATTTTTTGAATGCCAAAACAACGTCCCCCCTCTTGATTTATATAGTCGTCTCCCTAAATTTAAGATCCCTCTTCCAATTAATTTCCCCTCTCTTTTAACATTTTCCTCTCCTGACCTGCTTGTGGCGTTGATGACTTTCATCCGCCACAATAGCATAAAACTATAAGCCCTCTCCAAATCATTGTCTGTATCGATGTGGCATGCAATAATATATATTTATTTTAAGTAATTAATGTTTTAACACTTATATGTTTGTTTCAGTCCCGTACTAACACATCAAGTACCTGATCAACTGTATCCATAGAAGAATCGAATTATTTTCTGCATCAATCGTCGTTTTCTCCTAATCATTAAAATATTGCACACTTGCTTCTCCAATTTACTTGGGACATTGGCAGAATAGTCGACATCGGCTTTGTTTGCCATATATTAAAAATAGAATAGAATAGAGTCTGTAACTGCGTCCATTTCGCAAAGACCCAACACACCCGCTGAGCGACATAATCCTGATTCATGTTGTGAAAACACATCTTTATCACACAAATCAACACATTTGATAACTTAGCGCTGGAATAGAATAAATTAGGGATAAATTATAATTAGTTGTCGCCCTATGTACTATGTATCACGCTGAGCTGTGGGGTACAATGCGCGGGCGTCGCTTCGGGGCGTACTTACGAAGTACAGTGTAGTAAGAGTAGCTCTTAGGAAGTAGCAGTGTAGCGTGCGGTGTGCTGTTGTCATGCTAATGTGAGTCGAAAAGGCGCTCTTGTGATACGAGTGGTACCATGTTACTAAGTTCCACGGTGGACTTTCCTGCATGCGTGTTGCGACCATTTTGTATCTACTCTATGCAAAAACCGGCCAAAAGCGAGTCGGACTCGCTCTCGAAGGGTACCATTATCTATAAAAACGGCAAAAAAACACGTTTGTTGTAAGGGCCCCTTAAATTTGTAAAAATTAATAGTTATTTATTTTTTAAGTAAATATAAATATATCTACCTGTTGCCATTATGAATATCGAGCAAAAACGAGCAAAATAATCACGTTTGTTTTATGGGAGCCCCCTTAAATATTTATTTCATTGTTTTTTAGTATTTGTTGTTATAGCGGCAACAACAATTTCAACTGTCTAACTATCACGGTTCATGAGATATAGCCTGGTGACAAACGGATAGACAAACAGACGGACGGACATCGGAGTCTTAGTAACAGGGTCCCGTTTTACCCTTTGGGTACGGAACCCTAAAAAGACACAGATAAGTAGATCTCTTTCTATACCTAATAAATATTGTAATATTTATTTTCCTATATATATGTATATTATCTTTGACATCACATCTTAGAAATCTTTCTAAAGTCTCATTTTGTCTTTTGCGTGCTGATCCTATCTGAAATGGAAATCGTTCAACAACAAAACGAAATAACGCATCGACATAATAATTTATCCTGCCAATAAAATTAAAAAGAGTCATAAACAAAAAAACTACTTTTTTATCAAAGTTTTCTTTTGACCCAAATATGAAAGTACATATCTACCTAAAAACGATAACATTTTCTTGAATAATCTTCGTAAACGTCCCAAATGAAGTTAGTTCACACCTCATTCTCATTCAAATGAGTTAGTGACGCCCGCAGCCGCGCAGGCAGGCCGCGCCAGGAGGCTGCTGATGTTATGGAAATCCTAACTTCTTAGATCTTAAGCCGATCCTAATGAATGCGGGGAGATTAGTGGTTCATAGTGGTGGTGCTGAGCAAAGTCCAGAACTGCTATGACATCTATGCTGTGTATGCAGAATCTTTTCGGGTTCGTAGTAACTTCACTACGTTTTATGTGTCCATAACTAGACAAAATGTAGTAAACAGCTGATATTTTTTTCAAGTTTTCAGGATTGGTCTCATATAAAAGTGCGTCGAACTTTGGTTTACAATCATGTGTACTTTCAGCCCCAAGAAGGTTGTTAGTATTACACAAATAACCCTGTATAATTACCCTAGTTAGTAAAATGTATCGTCACAGTTATCTCTGATGGAGTTTCTTTATGATGTAAAATGACATTGCACATCTAAACCATCCTGGCTAGCCGGCTCAGCGTCTGCGCAAGTGTTGCGGTACGCGGCTGGCGTCGACGTCCCGCTGCGCAGACATTTGCGCAGGAGTCACGCAAGATATATTAAAGGGGGGCATTAGGGGGACTGGACAAACAAATATGTATATTCAGAACGACCTTACAGTTTATGAACTTATACGTGAGATCATCTACTACCACGTGGATGCATTTTTATGGGAAAAATATATTTTTATCAACAAAACACAAATTAAACCAAATAAAATTATCCATCTATGATACACATTTCTGTTTGTCTAAATGGAGTATTATAATTTATAATTAACAAAGACACTACTACACTGTGTTACAAATGTCACATAACATAAGTTCACTCATATTTTCCGGAGGGTTGGGCGGAGGTGTTCCTATGGGACACGCACATTTCGCCAGTTATGCTTAAGTGCCATGTCTAGAAGGTCGACTGCTCGATCAACGCAGTGACACATTTATTCCGTCGAACTTTCAAAACGAAAGCAATTAAGGTAGCTGATGTTCGTTGATTTCCAGTAGCCATGTCCGTAATTCCGGGTTGCTAGGCAGGCTGCTAATTACGTGGCCGGCCAGGCCGGGCCAGTGTTCCCATGCTGGTGACCAGGCTGGCGGGTGACGCGCGTGATTGATGCACGGTGCGCGCGCGCATGTCCCTGTCAATTACACGCGCGCGCATCCATCACCGCGGTGACGACCACCGGCGCAGACGCAGACGTCACGATGAGCTGATTTTTGTATCTTCATGGTCAGTATTAAGGTATTCGCTAGGGTAGCCTGCAATTTGAATTTTCCAACGTATATTTTTCGTAATTTTGCAGCTCCAAGTTACTTTTGCATATCCCCCTACAAGTGAAGAGTTTAAAACGGAACCAGTTCACTGTGGGAGAGCTAAGTGGTGCAATTAAATAATAGCAACAGACAGAATTAAACTTACCAAATTACTATTTCTATACTAAATACTAAGTTGTTAGAGGCTAGCTTTCATAGGGTCTTTTACTTGAACTGAACAGACCTAAAATATTAATTATGATTCTTATGAATAGTTTTAGCTTGGATCCACATACATTAACATCTTGTAAATAGTTGTAATTTTAATCAACAAACTCCCCGTTTTTCCAACTCCACAACATCGTTCTTGCTTGTCAAACGCTTGAGGCTAGTTCGTCAGGCTGCGCCGGCGCACGCTCGCGTTCATTTGCGAAAAGCAAAAACGTCTCACGCGCTCTCTAACATAACGTATTCCACGCTGGGCGCATGCGCAGCTAACGAGCACCCAATGAACATAGTTTGCACCTACAGTGGACCGAGCTCCTACCAGGTGATACACCTAGCCATTCATTATTGAAGAAATGCCGACGAGATAGAACTTGATCCAGTGGGAGATATGCTGCAGTTTTTAGGAAGCTATTTTATATATTTTGTAATATGAGTCCATCGATATTTCACCAAATTACACATGTATCTCTATCTATACACATGAGTGTATAGATAGAGATAGAGAATCTATGAAGATTGTTGCTTGTCACTTACAGTCTAGCTACGAGTACATACTATACAATGTACCTATTGCTACCTTGTTTCTGTGCTTCGCCATTCGCTTGTTGGGACAGTTTCGCAAGTTGAAGTTGTCTCTTAGCTTCAGTTCCTCCGTGTTGGTGATGGCCCTCTCCTCACACAATTCTTTCGCGTCTTTGTTTTCCCATCATCTGATCGCAAGCTCTTCCTTACCAAGGGACGTCAAGTATTGCTATAACCTATGCTTTTCATTGCAAACTAAAAATTACTTAATGTTTGGGTTTTACTAACAAACATATGGACATATATATATATTTTTTTTTTGATATGGGTTTGCTCTTGACTATACTTACTTACTTTGATACTTGACTTGATATAGTTGGTATCCGAAGTAAATAAATAAATTAAACATTCGCCTATCCGTCGCGTATCTCTGACCATGGTTACAGCCTATGCGCTCGCATCTTTTCACCATTACTTCATTCAGTTGTTTTTCCTTCAGTTTCTATAATGAACCCTGATGTCCGCATCCCGCGTTGTGTTACGGCCATAACACTTGACACTTATGAATGGTACAGGTACATACTTTCGCCACTGCTATCAATACTTCAAGATTAATGAACTGGAAAAGACAATATTTTTACGAAAAGTAAGTCCGTACCTATGTCTGTCTAGTGTTGCGGACTTTGTTTGAAAGAGTCACCGCGGCCCTGGAACGCAAAGGGCTTTAGAAGGAACACGGATGGGTTTTAGTCAGTAAGAGTCTGACACGCCCTTCCGCTCCACCCAGAGCGGAAGAAGTCATTTGATGATTTACCATCCTTAAAAAAAAGATCTGTGTCTAGTAGATTTTTTACTAAAATGAGGCCAAGAAAACATACTTTAACAATTATGATTCTGCCTATAACAGGCTCACAATCTGAATACCTGTACATCATTAATTAGTCAACTTCTGCAAATTATGAATTTACAGTATCCTTCTAAAACGTAGCTATATTGTAATTGACTCTTCCCCAATCAGTGTATAAACAGTTAGTAAATATTTATTAATGGAGGGCTGCCTAACGAGTCCACATTGTATGAACTGGAACTAAATTTGTCATTAAGTTGAGTCAATTCAGAATTTATGTCACAATATTATTAGTTTATGTTAATTTCACGCTAATTAAGTTTACTTATGTTAATTAGTGTTTTGCATATTAGATTATTGAATCGATTCAATTAATCATGATTGTCATATTGATTGTTGGCCTACTACAGATTGGCTACTCTCGAATGCTCATAATGATATTTTAAACATCAATCTTAACTCTTAATTTTTTTACATGTTGTCAAAGAAACGGTGAAGCTATTTGAAACTGCTTAGATGGATAAATAATGATTTTTTGATGGCTGAAACGGAAATGCTTAGGATTAGGAGCATTTTTGAATTACCAAGTAGCGGATCAAAACTATAATAAAATTAATACACAGAAGGAATCTTGATGTTAACTTCTTTTTCTTTTCAAGTAAATGGTTAACTGTTACTGATGTTACCCTATGGACGGAAAGGATTAAATTTAAGGATTAGCTTCGATTTGGTCATTCAACTGAAGTAGTCCGTTCTGCTCCTGATTGCTAAACTTATGAGCGAAGCGAAGTGTCACTATGTATCTGTCACAAGAATGTCATAAACAACGCAATAATCCGGCGCTGACGTCACTCAGTCCGCTGAGCACATGCTCACTGCTCACTGGACTTACACAGCTCCTTACAATTAACCAATTAACATCAATTAAACACGCGGTCCATCGCCCCCGGCTGCGACCTGACAACAAACACTAATCCCATACTATTCTATAAGCGGTATGACTCACAACACAAGGCTGATTTTGGCATGGCTAGTTTAAGAAGACCAATTTATTCTATGCTCTTTCTAAAAACTGTATGAGGAAATTCGTAAGGGCTATTTTTGCTTGGCATTAGGTTTGTAGTTCTTGGTTCACCAAAGCACGTAACTGTGGAATTAAATTGGGATAGAAGCGTTAAATGAGATGAGTTTCGGAGGCGGGCCAGGTTTTTGTGGCCCTGGGCCCCGGCAGCTAGTGACGGGCAGCCACTGGCGCTGTAGACCGTTATTTTTATAAATAGATGTTAATTCGTAAATTGTTGCTGTCAAAATATATTTTATGTTCATTTCGTCAGTTGGAAATGGGAATGGGAGCAGGATTCGATGAGTGTTTCCTGTTTATAGGCAGTGTGTACCTAACTTTCTTTTTAGTGTGAGGTGAGAAGCTAGAGCAAACAGAGAGAGTACAATTATGAATGATAAATAAACTGTACGCAAGTATGTCTGTAAGTCCAATTGTCTTAGTAACTAGCTCCTGGCGGTGGCTTCGCCCGCGAACCTCGGAAATTGTCCCATAGGAACATACTCCGGGGATACAAAGTATTGTCAAGCATTGTCCAGATCCGTGCAACCGTTCTGGTGTCATTTAGTAACATACATCCATCATCCATCCATCCCAACCTTCGCATTTATGACAGCAATGATAGTAGTACATAGTAGGATAGCAGTTCTGCCAAGCATGCTTGTTGCTGCTGATTCAACAAGCTAGGCTGGAGCTACACGAAAAATATAGTCATATATCCCTAGTTGCAACCTGGGGGAGGTTGAAACTATCAGGCATCACAGACTCCGGCCAGGAGTTCTCTCCTACCTATTTTAGGATTCGGCCTCTGACCTGAAAAAAAAACGAAACCTTTGTAAGATCAGCTTATGTTCATGTTCAGCTTATGTTTCTAAGAATTACTAACTAAAGTAAACCAATAAATGATTACCTTGTAGTGGACCACATCCCTAGCTGGCCTAGCACGGTAGCGTCAAGTCATGCGCGGTAATGGCGGTCCCGAATTAATCGCCTCTAACCTGCGCGCGCGCAGCCCCCGCCTCTTCAACCGTGCCCCGCTCGTCACACTAACATCAAGAATTAAGGTACAGAAGGTCAAAATCATAGCCAAACAATACAAGCCCTTGCTGGACGTAACACTCTCCTCAACTTTGGGACCTGCACCACCAACCTTTTAACCAAAGCTTTTCATCATAGTCCTCTGGTGTCGCCAGCTATGCCTTGCTCGTCAGCTGTTCTTGCATTGTCTTCTCTAGAAAGCTACGAAATCGACGACGTTCGTTGAGTGAGGAAACTGGATGAACCGCCCTTTCCTCGTTTGGTGCAGAACTAACGCGGACTTGGCTTGCACAATATCCTGGAACAACAACAACTGGATGATGAACAACATCCGTACTACGGACATAATAAAAGAAGGAGAAAATAATCTGTCTGTATGACTGTTTGTTACTACTTCACGTCTTAACAGCTGAACGGATCTAGATGAAACTTGGCAAAACAGTAGAACATGCCCTGGATTACGACAAAGAACAATTTTGACTTGGGAGAAGCCACCGGCACAAACTAGTCAATTGTAAGTACTCAACTCAGTGCGCACATTTTCAACTTTGTTGATTCACTGGAAAAGTCATTTGTAAGCAGTTGAACTTCTGCCTTCCCTGACTACCAGCGGCTACCGAGATTACGAAGATTACCGGCAATTATATCAAACCGCTGTGCCGGAGTTTTTTATCAAACATTGTTGAATAAATTAAGTTTGGGCAGCACTCATTGATTATATTATTATGAAAGTCATGCTTCTTGTGCTCGCCGTAACTAACATAAAGGATTGCAGTCATTCAATTACGGCAGATACTGGACTTAATTTTGGGTGTGATGTAATGAATGGGGGCGTGTGATGACACGGATTTTCCAGACTTCGAAAAAAGTTCTTTGGTCGGAAATTAATAGGCATACAGAAGCTATACTTTAGAAATACGAAGGTTTCTAGGAGTTATCTTGGTCAGAAATGACAATGGAATCTATTTCGTTGTCTATTAGTTTAGCACTCCGGTAAGTACGTGTGCCTTGGTCAGTGTTACATTGTTGTACAAGCAATACCGAACACGTTACATTGTAGCCGTAGCGTATAATTTGCAGACATTCATCAGAGTAGTTTATCGCTCGACTACTTACTGTAATCATACCTAAACATGATAACGTAACGTTAATACATTTGCTGTGAAGAGGTGCAATTGCTGTTACTCTACTTTGTTGCTCCTTTTAAAGAAAACCCTTCATCATCATTATTTCTTTTGTTCCAATTAATGTGGTGGTCGGTCAAACTAGTCTTCTTACTCCACACATCTCTACTGGCCGTCGTTATAGTAGTAGCTACTTCCTTATAGTCGTAATAATCATGTTTTACACATAATATCTCGTGTGTTTTGAGTTAAAGAAGAACCCTTTAGAAAGTAAAAATCTTAAGTCGATAGAACAAGGAATTAAATAAAAAATAAAACCCAAAGAAATTAATAACATGCACTGTATGAAGTTATTTGAGCTTAGATTTCCAAGTCAAACCGAAATTATTACAGTTCAGATTGAGCCGTTATTCACAGCTATAGAATAGAACTAATATGGAAAGTGAAGGTTTCAATATCGACCACTCGGATTGAGGTTTTGTGTCGAAACTCGACTTGTCACGGGAACAGTCTGAAAATCAAATCATCTCACGAGATTACCACACAAGTTATGTCAGTTTCTTGCGCAAGCGCATGTGGGCTGCGACTGCGCGCCGGACAATGATTTGTGCAAATTACATACTGGCAACACTGGCCGGTGTTGCCTTGTTCATGCCGTGGCTGAGCCGGGCAGGCAGGCATTCTTGACAAATTGCTCGCGAGACCTATTTGCGGTCGTGTGCAGGATAAGGCTTTACGCGGTTTTCGTAATCTGACATTACGTAGGATTTAGTTCTGAGAATCTTTGTTGAAGTCTTGAATAAGTGGATGAAGCTTGAAATATTGTTAAAATCTCAGTTTGCATGTGATGCTAGATAGAGAATTTCGGTATTTGAACCAAAAAAAAAAACACTGAAATCACGAAAATAAAATCGACTCCCCCCATACATTCATGTGCGCATAACTCGACAACATGTACTGAACAGCTGATTTTTTTTTCGCGATTTCGGGTTTGGTCCCACAGTAAAAGTTGTTCATATGGTAAGTGAAGTCCGCTGGTTGCAAGACGCTCAGCACCGTTCGATGTGGTGACTCTTGGGGAACGCCTATCTATGCCCAGGAGTGGATGTCTTTCGGTTGAAATGTTGATGATGTTAATATATATGATTTGGTCAGGTACCTACGCTATGTTTTACTCTAATGGCTGTTTCAGAATTAATTCTGTTTACCTATGTGCTTCGTCTACTATTTTAAAAGTATTAGGAACTAATTCTCAAAAGATTTAGATGATAAGACCAGACTATTCAGAATGTTCAACCATTTGGTAACTACTCATGTCCACATTAACAGTTCAAAGCCCTCCTAATAAAGACGCTAACACGCGTCAAATGGCACTCACTTATAATAATTATAATAATCCCGTCTCACAGCGTCAGAGTCGAGCCTAAGCCGCGAGCCACAACGCGGGTCAATCCGGGGTCACTGTCAACCGGCTCAACGGTCGCGTTCATTCCTTGACAAATAGTCTCGTGTCGTGACGTCTGTGGATGTTGACGTGACGTGACACGGTGGGCGGAGTGAATACACGTCGTTAGGCGTCGTTAGGGAGAAAGAAAGGCTTGTCTGTTGTAGAAAGTGGTTATTTTTCGGCACTGAAGAGGGAGTAGGGTGTCCATGATTAAGATGGTTAACTTCGTTCGTTACACAGAAAATTTGATTTATTCATACAAATTTCTTACAATCGTTTTAAAGATCGGAAATCTAGTAGGTGCTGTGCTGAAAATAAGAGTAGAACAAACAGTGCATTTTATCTACTTCCTGGCCAACATGAAGACATTCCTCATTGAGATTTCTTGCTTCCCATGGAGACAAATCTCTTCATTGATTTGCTACTTAATAATCAATTTGTTTGTACCATTTCTATCATAATTGTATTCCTTACCGATTGTCCAGCACAACCGCACCAGCGTGGCCACTACTGCCGAGGTGCGTGGGCGCAATGTTCTGAACAGCTTTGCGACCATCATTATACTTTACGAGCGCTATGATCATGCCAGCTAATTGGAGCACCGCTTCATAACTTCATACTGTTCAGATATTTTCACGACACTTTAGTTACAATATTGATTAATAATATTATTAATGCGAGAGTGAGTTCGTTGATTTGATACGCTATCACGCCTCAATATGTATATAATACGCTATCACGCCACAATGTGTATATAATACGCTATCACGCCTCAATGTGTATATAATACGCTATCACGCCTAAATGTGTATATAATACGCTATCACGCCTACATGTGTATATAATACGCTATTACGCCTATATGTGTGTATAATACGCTATCACGCCTACATGTGTGTATAATAATACGCTCTCACGTCTCAATGTGTATATAATACGCTATCACGCCTCAATGTGTATATAATACGCTATCATGCCGATTTTGATGATATTTGATATAGAGATAAATGGAATCCTGGAGACAGTTTTCGATTTTTTTTTTCATTACCTTGAACGCTAGTGAAGGCGTGGCAATAGCTAGTAAAGTATAAGTTTGAAATGCCTTTGTAGTTTGTTGTGCCGTGACTTTCTACATACATACCTGCCTACACTCCTATATGTGTTTGATTTATAAGTGGCTATTAGTTCAGTGCGTGAACCGAACTTGAAGCACAAGCTCGACAAGCTGGTCGCACTGCCAATCAGTTCATCTAGTTAATCGATATGCACATAATTATCAAACAACTGTGAACATCTGCCGCCCGGGCCCTGACTCATCCGCTTCTATAATGCATGCATGCTTCAACAAGAATGTTAATTTTTATTTTACGACTACAACTACACACGATTCGTTTCTAATTTAAAATGGCTACCGACTCATTAAAGTGAAGTGTAACGTTGATGTGACGCGGGCATGTGGGACCTATTCTCACGAGCTGTACGCGTCGTGTGAGAGGTCCCGTGGGCGGTCGCGGGCGGCACAAACCCGCGTTTTTTCTCAACATTATAATAACGAAAAAGGAACAACTCGTTGTGCGAACACTCCCTACAATTTTATTATCTCATTAGCGTGAAGAATGTCTTCATAAAGTGTCGCCGGCCTCGGGACATCATTCATTACGCACACTAATGCCTTTAATAAAATCCTACATTTTCCTCCCCACTACGATCTCCGACATAATTTAATCCACCGACTAATGCAGCATACATTACATCTTCTCTGCAGCTTATTGCTTGACTGTTTGGATCATAAGTATCGGTGTATTTAGAAAATGTTGGCTTGTGGTTATAGCGCTGAGTCGTGGTGCGCGGGCCATTACAGGGTGCCTCGCGGCGTCACGCGCAGGCGCACGGCGCGGCCGTCCGGCGCAGGGGCAGGCGGCGGCCCCCCCGGGGGTGTGCCACTGCGCTTGCGCACCGCGGATAACATCTACCGAGTACGTATTATTTCCACTCAGCGCATTGTTTATCGACAGTTACCGCACCACCGATCGAAGCACTGTAATTTACAACACAAGCAAATGTCTTCGGGCGCATTGCGATCGCTAACAACACTCTAAGTGTTTGTTTACCTCGAGCGATGGCCAGCTACCTGCCGCCTGCCGCACATTACCATCCATTTGAATTAATAGCAGATTAAGCTCAAATCGATTATCGATAAGGCATTATCGACATAGACGTGGATTTTATTCATCCATAAAATAGGAATTTAAACTATAAGCGCGCTGGGAATTGATTAATTCTAAAAAACCGCTATTTAGTTCATTAATCGACGCTGTAAAATGTAAGGGCCTCATTGTAATTTTAATTAAATTCCCCCACAGATAATTCACATTGCTTGATCAGAGTTGAATATTAAAAGTGTGTTGCGTATGCGCACTACGCGGTTGTTACTCGTATTCAAACATGGCGTCTCGGTGGATCTGAGATTTAATCTAATCAAATATTTGCGCGTTGTGCAAGACGCTCCGTTTGGACGAGATCATGATTCAAATAAATTGCTGAACCAAAAGCAGTATAATATGAGTGTTCCAAATAGCGTCGCTCAGTTCACACGCTAGTGCTGCGCCGCGGGCTGCGCGGGACACATCGATCACATCGACACGCCCGCGCCGCGCAGAGCGTTCAGCACTATTGTGCAACTGTCGCTCGCCACATCTACTATTATTTATATCTCCCAGATAAACGCGTTTCAATTATATTATCTGTCACTTGGGTAACGTCCGCAAACTTTTATATGATGTTGTCCGCTAGATAAACGCTGGTAGTCACTACTCGGTAATTGGAAACTGATATTAGTATTTTGATTACAAACTCGTATTGAAATGAGATCGTGTCGGCGATTTATCTCGACGACGCCAATGAGTTCGTTCAATTGCATTAGTTAAAGGATTATAGAGATCATAAATCTGCTGGAGATTGTCATAATATTGGCACCGTTTGTTTTTATGTGGAATGAGTCGCCACATTGATTAGTGTACCGGTTCGCCAATTTATCAGAGGATTGGATTTATTTCTGTATCACCGAGCACTGATTGAGCGAGATTTTCTCTGATTAATATAATTCACATAAAATCTAGTGGCGAAACGGTTGTTGATATTTTAATAAACCTCATTTATATTTCTACAATTTTATCTTGAAAGGCCGAGAAGTTAATTTAGGGATCATTGAACTGACTGTTTCGTTGGTCTAGTGATCGGAAGCCCTATTGCTATGCATGAGCTCCTATCTTCGGTTCCCGCTGGGAGTATAACAAGATTCTTGTTCATAACCCTTACATTTAAACTACAATAACATGACAATCCAAGAAATACTTGAAACCAAATTCTTAGGCATAACATTAGATAGGTATTGCAACTGGAAAGCACACACATCCCGCGTGTGCTCTAATTTTAATAAATTTGTTTATGCTCTAAAAAAAACTAAGAAAATTATCAAGCGTTAAAACTGCTATGGCTGCGTATCATGGATACGTCGGGTCTATTATCAGATACGGTCTTTTAATTTGGGGCAATTCTTGCCAAACGAAAAAAGCTTTTATAGCACAAAAAAAATGTGCCAGAGCCATCTGTGGAGCCGGACCCTTTCAATCGTGCAGACCTCACTAGCTTGTATATATTAGAAGTAGGATTATTTGTGAAGAAGCACTCTGAGCTGTACACCAAAGTTATCGAAAACAAGAAATTCATCTCGAGAGACCCTACCCGACTAGCGGTCACACGTTGTAGAAGCAAACTATTCCAAAGTCATTCCTATAATATGTCTGTCAAAATCTACAATCAAATACCAAAACAAATAAGGGCTCTACAACAACGTGTTCTATACATTAAGCGAATTATTAAACCTAAGCAATGTCGAGAGATTTCGACGATCATAGGTCCTACAATAGATAAATTATATCGCTAGTGAGATATTTAACTTGAAAGTTTTTCCTTTTTATATTTTTTCATTTGTATAAACAAAGTGCATAATCTTAGATTCATTTATTTATTGTTATTAAGTTTACATATCTATATTGTTATTATTAAAACTTATCCGTAAGGTATTCTTCTCTCTGATCTCTCTTCTCTGAGATCTCTGTACCTAGTTTATATTAGTTGTTATCTTAATTTTAAGTTTGTTTTTGCATGCTGTAAATGAGTAAGCAAAATATGTGGAACGATTTTAACATAAGAGCATTATGTACCATATTTTACGCAAAAATAAATATTCTTTTCTATTCTATAACTGACTGTACTGTAGCACAATAAGTACACTTCTGTCTAAGTGCGTGAGGAGTACAGGCGAGATGTTTTATGTTACTGATCTGTCAAATGTAGCAGACTGACAGAGCAGGAATATGGACAGCTTTGGGTTCAATAGCTTGTGGAATAACATTAAACTGAAGCCCTGGCCTAAATACTATCTATCTAATATACTACTAGCTTGCACAAAAGTATGCAAGTAGCTTGCATGCCATTGTGTCATGATAAGTTCTGGTTAGCAGATGTCACTGTGCCATGCAAGCTACCTACTTGCAAACATTTGTGCAAGTAACATGGATGACATGAGTATTGTGGCCCGTAGTCCCTGCAAGCTGTTAATGTGAAACCTAATCTGATTAAAACGATCGTAATCACGATTTCAAAGGTCGCACTTAATGCTTATCCGCTGCGATTGTAGATTTCTTAACAAAACAAGCTATGATCGAGACAACACTATCATGAATTAAGTGTTCCGTTCAGCTGAGTGAACAAGTGAAGTATATCACTTGGTTAGCATAAAGGTCACCGCGGAGACTCAATTAATGAGTCGCTCGGTGCCAGAAACAGGTGGGACTACAGCGCCGCAGGGTTGCGCCCATGACGGCGACCTGCGCACGCGCATCACGTGGGCAGGCATGTACATTAATCGTGTAAATGTGGATTTACGTTTTCTTAATGAGAGAAATAGGAGGAATAATTGGATTTGATAACAACGGTCATAAATGAAAGGCGACAAGAAATGTTTATTCGATAACGTTAAGTTTTGAATGTTTTCTTTAATTCTTTATTGTACACCATAACAGCTTATATTAATTCACATTTCAAAATAGTTCATGTACAAAGGCGAGCTTAACTCAAAAATGAGTTTTACTACCAGCAAACCTTTGAGCGCTAGAGAGAGATCACAATAGAGGGTAGGATCCTGTGCACAAATTTTACAATGCTACATTTTTAATCATACATAAATATGTATACCTACATACGTAAACATATAAATATATACATAGGTACATATCTAAAAATATTATGTCATTGCGAAAGGAAATGCTCTTTAACTTTCCTCTTGAAGACGTCAAGAGAAAGGCTGTCGCGTAAGGAGTGTGGGAGAGAGTTCCAGAGAAGCACTGCAGTAACAGAGAAGGATCCACCATAGCGGCTGGAAGTGTCACGCGGAGTACGACGTGTTATGCGCTGATTTCGAGATCTATTAATTTGCATAATCCTGTACCGTCACTTCCCGTGACCCAAGAGCTGGCTTTTAGGTACTTGGCCAGAGGCTAAGCATTACCATTCAACGTGGCAATGCCGCCAGTCTCTTGAGCGTATTACCAGCTGACAGCGTTGACGGCGAATTTCTTGATGCTTTATTTTAGTTTGTTCTAATTCAGTTTAGTGCATTTGTTAATTTTAGTTATTATTGTTAATTTTGTATTGAATAAAAAAATACAGATAAAAAATAATAATTTGCAACCTTGTTGTGTAATTTTAATTTTAACTGACAAAAATAACGCAGTTAGGAATTTCATGGGAAGTCAAATACCATCAGGAAGAAGTACATACCTAGAAGATTATTTAGATATACGATGACCTGAGTGCCAGTTCTACCATTTTTTAATACTCAATAATTTATTTGCATTCCACAATGTGTACTTAGGTGGTGAATTTAAAAAAGAAGTTGTGATCATTATGGACCCTGTCGGGCACAGCAAAAACGAATATAATATGTGGGAGCAAAAAACAAATATATGTATGTTTTTAAGCAACCTTCGCATACGCGTCTCAGTTGCAATCTGTCGGAAATATATGGAAAGTTAGGCAAATGCATTTGTTTTAAGAACGTTCGTTCTTAAAACAAATACAACTGACTTTCAAATAAAAAAAAAACAGTACAAAGTATAAAATAACTTTAATTTCGGAAGTCGGTAAATTAGGAAGAAACAAACAAACAAAAAAACTTTTTAACAAAAAAATACAACTTAAAATGTCATAATTTTTTTTTAAAAATCATTTTTATTTTTTACGTTTGGTGTACTCCACACCACTGGAAAGTCACAGGAAAGCAAAACACGCAATGTCGTTTACTTCTTCTCCTTAACGTATCGGTGGCAAATACTCAAATTTTGTGTGTTGGCCCAGTACTCAGCAACGGCAACACCGTTTGCTGACGCAGCCATGAGGTGTCACCTGTACATGTGAGGACATGTACAGGTGACAGGGCATGCGGCGCGCGGCGCAAGACAAGAGGGGGGCCATGGACTGCGGAGAGACGCCACACAAACACTGAAGATCGGAGCCATCTGAGAACCTCCACTAGAGGAGGTTATCTTTTGTCGTTCGTCGTTTACTTACTTGGATGACATATTTTCTATTTCTTCAATCTATTTTGATTTAAAACCAAACTACAAAACCGATTTTGATCAAAATTATATGAGACCAATCGGAACGTATGTATATCCTTTCACATGAAAAAGATTGTTCAAATCGGTTAATAAATGACGGAGTTATGAGGTAACAAACATAAAAAATATATACAACCGAATTGAGAACCTTCTCCTTTTTTTAAGTCGGTTAAAAGTAGTATAATTGGCCCTCTGATCAAATCTGAACTCCGCTAAACATCAAAGTGTCAGAAGCCAGAGATGTTGTTTGAATAAGAAGCATTTGAAGACCAGTATCAGCGAGAAGGTCTACAAACCCCGACGTGGTCCCGACCACCAGCATCACGTGAGCCATGCTCGGAGGAGCAGCTATGAGCTGATATAGCTGAGAGTCCTTAGAGTTACTTTTCTCATGAAAATGCGTATGCTTGTGTTTCAATTTTTATTTACCGTTAGATTAATAACCTTTATTAGATCTACATTAATTGAGCTCCTCATTACTAACATAGTTTTAAGATAATATTATACTAACAAAATATGGACATTTCAATAAATAAACGTTTTTCATTTTTTGTTTATTATTTGTAACTACACAATTACTAGAACTCATCCAATATCTGTTCCAGCCTCCACTAGTCTCTCGGTATTGCTCGTGATTGAGAAATACTTTATAAAGTCGATAACCCCATGTCCTGCCATTACGTCGATAGTTGTCGATCGTCGATAGAGTCCCGTGTGTTGTCGGTAGAGCCACATTTTTGTATTGAACTATTGTGTGGGTAACATTTGTAATGTTATTGGAAATATATAGTTTCGTGTTTGGAGTTTCTTTGAAATAATTAAAGGGTTATGAGATGATGAAATTAATCCTGGAATCACATTCTTGTATAAAAATCATTGAAATTTAGGAATTTGAGCAAAAAGCCATGTAGCCTAAGCCATAAAGCCATGTCTGAATTCCCCCAGGTAGGATTTTTGTATAAAAAAAAAACTTTTGTTTGATTTATGGTAAATTAATTTCAGTTATGTTCAATTTGAATTTATTTTAGTTCTAAAGAATCATAGATCTCATACAATATGCATCAGACAAACCACAATATTTGTTTCCTAACATTATTAATAATCTCCAGTAGCTGGTGACATGTTTATCGCGACTCTACCGTCGACTCTACAGTAGAGCCTCTTTGTGCTGCACACAATATTGTAGAGCTCGTACGAATACAATATTTCACGCTTAGTTCCACGCGTTGAGTAAAAACGACGTTCACAAGTTATTTATAGAGTTCCATAGAGCCGGTAGAGACGACTCTATGGTTTGTGGAATTTAAACAGTTATCAACAAATATTTAGTGGTGACTGTCTCCATGGTTTATGGTGTTACATTCATTATTTAATTTCTTTATGTTCTGCGATAACTGTTACTTATGTTTTGTTATTGTGACGGATTTACTAAAGTTTGGAGAAGTATTTTAGGTGGTTTCGTAATATGGTTAATCAAAATGGTTTTCATATCAATGGTGTGTACTGTTTACTCTACATCTTTGATCAATCGCTCAGAAATTGGCATGTAGGTTCCCTGAGGAGTGTAGGGGAGCACTAAGAGAGGATTTCCCGAACTGCCCACGGGAAGAGGAAAAACGGGATTTGCGCGAACGAAGTCGAGGGCCAAAGCTAGTCTTTATATAAAATTATAAACGCAAGCGACGCTGCGGGCAAACAAGTGTTATAAAGGTTCCGATGAAGATATCCGAGATGATTTTTACAAATAAAGTTACATTTTGCCAATTTTATAATTATATTCCTAATTATTTCGCATCATTAATTCTTCCACCCATTAACCTGCCTTGTAACAAAGAGCGACGCGTGCGCATCCCACCGCTCTGTTATATACAGAGCGGTGGGATGCGCACGCAAGTGTGAGTGAGAGAGGGTGATGGTGTGTGTGTGTCCGTGATCATCGCTTGATTGCTAATTAATTGTGGTTAATTGCAACTGTTTTATGTTGCGCCCGCGCAGGTGTTTTATACAAAAGTGGGACAAAAGGACTATGTATAATTGATTATTTTGATGAGTGGTGAATAGTTGTTATTCAATGACATCTACGAGTTTTATGACAGTATTAGTACTGTCCCCGCAAGCAAGTCCCCGGAAATCCCTGGGCAGTCAGCCTTGCTAGGATATGCTTAAATATCTTTTATCAATTAATTCGGGATACATTAATTTTGCTCAAGTGTTCATTACCTATGGAAAAGACGTAAACACAATCGGAAAACCGGATAAGTGTAAATCTGACTTGCTCACCGTGGGCGGAACCCACGGTGTGCAAGTCAGTATAAACTCGTGGATAGTTCGTCCGCTACGGGAACAGAGTCTCGATTTTTCGACGTATACATAAGTTACTGCAGTTTATAAACTATGGACACACCTAAAATATTACTCTTAAGGATAAGTAGGATTGAAATAAAAACCGGACAAGTGCGAGTCAGACTCGCGCACCGAGGGTTCCGATCGAGTCTTATCTTCGTAACTCTATAAAATGACTGATGTTCAAGAGCTTAAAAAGTACGAAAATAAATATAATTACTAGCAGCTTGGGTTGTTCACGAACGAAATACATCTATTAAGTTACACTGGACCATTTCAAAAAAATTCCCAAACTGCGTCTCTACCTGCGTAGTCTACCTCCCATCACGATTCCCAATTTGTCCCAATTTGAGCATAAAATCGACTAACTCTGCCGTCCGTGCTCTACACGCAGGACGGCTCTACAAAAGCATAATTTTCACGGTATTAGGTGTCAACACGGAACGGCTTCTGTTTCGCTACGGGCTACACTCAGCGACCGAACATTTTGAAAATTAGGTCTCAACCGAATATGATCATTATTTTTTACTTTCATAGTTCATATTCGTGATTGGTGGATACAAAGGGGCTCGTGACAAAACAAAAATACCAGCCGAGTCCATCAATGGTCATGAGGGGTCACCATCTATTACATACTCGTAGGTAGTAAAAACTTCAGGGACTAGGAGGTTAAATAAAGCGCAATATATGTACTTTTTTTCATAATAATCCTTAAAATCCTTAACCAAAACATGTTGACGTTTCATGGCGGGAACAATCACGAATGCCACAGATTAAAAATCCCCGCCACATTAAACTAATGCTCATTCACTTTAAGTACTTTAAATTCAACTATATTAAAAATGGAACATCCGAAATAACTACTTAATGCTTATTCATTTTAAGTAGTTTGATGTTCAAATTTAAAAATAGAATATCAGCAAAATAATAAAAGATAACAGTAGTGAGACACTTTCGTGCCTTGGAAGCACATCCACCTGTTGGTGCCGGCTGTCATTTGCAGATCTTTGACAGTCGTTGCGGCACCAGAAGCCAGAAAATCTGACAATAACAGTCTTACCTAGCGGTATCGTCTCGCCCAAAACAAAACTAGGTAAATAAATATTCATGAAATGCTAACTTTCGTCAACAAAGTCGGTGACTGTTCCCCTAGGAGCTCCGGTGCGGCGTGTAATTGCTCCGGCGCGGATCCGGCCCGGCTGTGACGGACACGCTCCGCGGTTGCTCGTATTAAACGCTGTGTTAAGGACCACCGGCTGTCGACACGAGAAGTCGTTTTTTTAGAACCTTTGAGCTGCCGTAAAATTCTACAAATTGAGTCTAGAGAAAATAAATTGGATCTCAATAAACTGTTTAAAACATAATGGGAGAAGTTTCCAGTTTAAGAAGGTTCTTTTAACTTCAAGTATTTGTCCTTACTATAACAGTATTGTTGGTGACGCAGATTGATAAATAATTAATTAAAAAACTAAAATTTCGGTGACGCAGAATAATAACAGTGTCGCAATTAATGATAGGTGTAATCCAGTAAGGATGATTGTGCATACATCTCAACCAATGAGGACAATCTCAACAAATAAGTCACCAACCAATCAAAGACAAGCTCACCGAAGCGTGACCGATCCTTATATGTGTGTCTATGATTTTTATATGTGTGAGTAAAATTATTTTGCTAAGATTTTTATCATACTTGTTTACTATCGCAAAATGTAGATTTTTCGTAAATACTGAGACATAAGTTAGATGTGTAACTTTGTAATATTTGATTGATATTTCAAGTCGTAACTTGTTAAAATAGCTTTTTTTCCTGGTTTATTGGAAATTTAACGTTAAAGATGATCTTTACTTGCCATACGCACGATTTGTAACTTTGATGTAGCATAATTTCTGTATTATTAAAGATATGGCCATGAAAACTGCACCCAAACAAAGAGAACAATCTAAAGTGTAAAAATAAGTAACATTCCAATTGAAATGTACTGTAACTTTGTAATTATGGGACCAAAACCTTGAATTGAAAGATGAAAATTAACCTCAGAAAAATCTATGGAAAATAGAGGCTCGATAAGGTAAAGTAGTCGAAAATAAAAGAAAACACAAAACTCGAGAACCCGTCGTCTCCGGTCCCATTAATCTCCTGTACTTTGGTGAATCAACAAGTCAAGAATAAATCAAGAGAAATTCCAGTTTTCTGGTTTTATTTCGTAATTCTTCACAAGTATACTATACGATTTCCGAGACTAGGTGTCACATTATATCCTCATTAGCTTTCACTAAAAGAATCTATGACTGGATATTAATGTCCTTGGCTCTACTCTATTTAAGTTCTTACAACGTCGTAGTTATGTAACTTTACATTCAATACACACGCAGTAAAGGTTGCTAAACCCATATTGGTCTATAAAACTAATAACATAGATAAAATCATGACATTATAACTTTCAAGTGATTGCAAACAAATGTTCGAAGTGCGCGAACAAAGAGCGCGTTGATGTCTTTTGTAGGCGAGCGCAAACATACCGGCTAGTATGGACTGAGCGGCAATACAAACAGTGATCTACATTCTCCAGCATCCTGTAGCCGAGTGGCCCCCAAATAGTGGGGGGTGGGGCGCGCGGGGGGTCACGGCTCGCGCTGTGGGGTGCTGCGGAGCCTTCGCTTCGTAGCCAAGTATCGTCGGAGAGAAAAAGTGTCTATATAATATTTTTTAAGTTTCGTTGCAAAAGAAAAGTCTGCTGGAAGTTGGCACCTATTTCGGTAGTTTTATAGTAAGGAATGTTTATAAATACAGAAAAATAACTATCTGAAATAATGAGAACCCATTCTATGAATAATTGTGCGAAAGTCTCCAATTTCAACAAAAGCGTCTGCTTTGCTTCCGTGGAGCCACAACACGTTGTGTTCTATTTTAGGCTCCATTCACATGTTAGCCAACATGGTGGCTAACATTCACAGACGTGTTCTGACACGCTCCAATCTTAGTTTAGTGTTTTTTGTGAGAATTCAGCTGCGAAGAATTTAAAATCCATATCCAAACTAATGTTATAAGTCTGTCTGTTTGTTACTTTTAACGGTGAATGAGTTTGGACGAAACTTAGTACACGAGTAGACCATGTCCTGGAATAGGACATAATATGTCCTTATACTTTAAAAAAAATATCCTGGGAGTATGTTCCCTTGGGATATTTTTTTACTTTCTTGATGACGAAACCGCTGACAGAAGCTAGTGAAAGAATAAGAATAACCACAACGCTATCAATTAGTAGAATTAGCCCTCTGTACTGCAGAAGACTTTAAATCTTGAATCAGACTTTAACGAGTTTTATTTGTGCTTTTTTCCCCTTATTGATCGATAAAGTGGGTTGTTGCAATACACGTGTTGTTGGTTGTACCGCGCTCGGTGTGTGTAACTACCGCTATCTATAATTGAGATCGGCGCATGCGCAGCGAGCTCCAGCCCGCGCATCACGCTGTGGAGGAAACAGAAGGACCACGATGGCACATACAAAGCATCATTCATTGTTTTGATGACCTTTAAATGTTAGATGGCACTTAATACTACTGACACTACTTACTAAATACTACTGATGATACTTGACTGACGAGACTCAGTGGTAGTAATAGACTTCTAGAGCATCCTATGAGCTACTTAATTTGTGCAGAGTCAAGCATGAAGCATGCGAGTAAAACTTACTCAAGGGATTTCCAACAGAGATCAATTGCCTTTTTTGGCTTAGTCCTTCAGAGACGAATTTAAAAGAAGTGTAATTGAAATACAGAAGATCATGAATAAAGAAAAAGGGTTTATTTAATTGTTGATCGTTATACAAACAACTTGATAATACTGTTACACTCATATCTCCGCACTATGAGTTTTTTTCACTACAACTACTTTGGCGTGGAATAAACCTTCTGTATCCACCTGCGTAGTATCCGAACTCTTTGTCCGAAGCTCTTTAAATAGTTATAATGCGGCCGAGAATTCCAGCGCGAGCAGGAATAAAGAACGGTACAGTCGACCTGCCTGTACCGGGAGGAGGAGGTCGAGGAGCCGACACAAAGGAACTGCGTGATGCTGCTGTTGGCCCCGCATTGTGCTGGGTGTCATTATAGCGCCGTGGAGTGAAGCGGCCGGCGCGGCAGGGGAAGCGTCGTGCGCAATTACTGTTCGGCATGAACAGATGCCATACGTGTTACATACAGAAGCAGTCAGAAAAATGGTCATAATTATGCAAGTTGTGATATAGGGCCAAAAGTTACTAAAAAAAGTTGCGATAAAATAAGTGTTGAAAAAGTTACGCAGTACAGTATAGGTACGTGCTAGTTCTAACTATATCGGTGGTCTCGACTCATCTCGCCTTCTTTAGAGCCAATTCAATTTGCGGCCAAATTAAGCATGAAAGATAATGTCGTAGAATATTCCTATAATAATTCGTTAATTCTTTTGACACTAATCCGATGTCCTCTTAAAACTTTCAGTCTAGACGCGGACTTAAGAAACGTCCTTAAAAGTAACGTGTAATTACGGCCCCACTTAACTGAACCGACCACGTACGAATACTCACAAAAACTTAATCTCAACGTTAAGCTCTTACTTATACTTTGACAAATATATAATTTCTCGGTATCGGGGCTAATCGGAGGCTAATAGCGAGATTGTTGGCTAACATTATATCTGCTAGATATAAATTGTGGCGCTGTCCGCTTGTTCCAAACGATTACTAGCGCCGCGCAAATTGACAATAACTTGGAGCTGATTTAGGGGGACAATTGAGATGAAATTGGTTGTGGTTTGGTGGTGATATCACTTAATAAGCGTGGCCATTACTACCTTAATCATATCCCTATTGCTTGTATCGATCTCTCCCTCTTACCCTGAGGGTCATAAAATAACTTACATGTAGGCAGGATTACCAGTCTAAGTTATTTTATGACTTTCAGGAAATTATGCCATCATCAGTGTTGTTACGAAACTGATGACACCTAGAACATTTATTTTGCTAAAATAAAGTATTCCTTATTAATGTTCAGGATTTTTCCCTTTGCTTTTTCTTCATTTCTTGACACTACATGAGGCAATAACCAAAGAAAGTTCGAGTGAAGATCATATGATATAAGACATTTGAATAAGCAATATGTGGATGTAACTTCTAAATCACGAAAATATTACTTATCACTTAGATAGAGTTACTCAAACAAATCCGAGTGATGTAACTACCCACTGCCGCAGTATTGGTATGCGCGGGCGCACATTACGAGCGCTTTGTGGTGCCGCCGCATTAATCCGATTACCGTGAACACACACAGATAAAAACAAGCAATTACTGCAGACACCATCACTAATTGCACCATTTACATACATACATACATGTACATAGGCTATGTGTTGGAACCTCCATCAGACTTCGCCACGCCGATTTAACAATTAAAATGGAGTTTAAAGTGTAACAGAATTCATTTGGTTAACTCTTCGTGAAGTTACGGTTGTTTAGATTTAACCGTGAAGTTCGTTAAGGAATACAGTTTTATTTCGTAATCGAATTGATTCTGATTTGATGAGTATTTCTGGAAGAGAATAATGAAACTCCATTCTCTTTGCTCGCGCATAATGGCGCACTGGTAACTGCAGAATCGATGCTCACTTTAACAACAGTTTTTCAAAAGATCCCAACAGTGGTCTTGGAAGGAATTGTCATCAGTTCATCATACATAACATTAGTTTTCCAAAAATATTTTGGCACGTAGTATATAACTACAACATGTTCTCATTAAAGGCTTTCAGAATGGAAGACTCTGGCACTCAGTCTATTTTGTCACTTGTTAGGAAACCCAGGGTCAACGAGTGGCCAACTCCCTTCCTCTGCACGTGGCATTCTAAACTTCCTGCCGACCTCATGAGAATGCTATGATCTTCCAGTCCGACCTATAATCACAATCAATATGTAGCTGCGGCCGTCACGTCAGCTTAACGAAGCTTGTCCAAATTAAATTAGCCGTGATTCTTAGCCGACACATTAAAGTGCTGATGTTATCTGCTATCTCTCAATTGGCTAAACAGATCTGTAATGGCGGCGGTGGCGAGCGGCAGAACTAAACGAATTTGTGCAAACACCGCGATACCATCGTCCGTCTGTGTATCATGCGCGACGTCCCCCGAAACTGTATTAATGTCAGACGTCAGCCGAAATACGAGGAGAGTGAATAAACTGACGCAATGTCTGACGTTCAAGTACAAACAATTTTTGTTAGCTTACACTGTTCAGCTTTCAAGACTTACGTTGTACCATTACTGGTTGTATAGAGCAATCTAATTAGTCTGAGTTGAGTCAGCTTGGACCTAGCGCGCATCACGTTAAAGATTTCTTTAACATATTTTGCGAAATAAAAACAATTAAATCCAATCACACGCGTAAAGTACTTTCTAAGTAAAATAAAAACAGATGTACTTTTTCCCACAATCCCGAGCGCGTGAGTGCGCATGCGCGAGCCTGCGCGCTGACTCAGCGGGAACCGGATTCACTCTACACCCGCCATAACATTTTATAGTCGTGCGGTTTATTGCTGATACGCGAGCTTTTTGCTCGCTCCGCTCCGGCCGTGGCCGCCCCGCTCCGCTTGCTCGCAAGTCATAAACATTGACTATAATTTCACGCGACTACGAAGAAACGTCATAAACTATAGTATTTTATGATTGTCTTTAAAATACAGGTTATTGATTCAATTTAAAACATTTCGGTCTAGTTTTTTTAGCATTTATTTTATAGGCCATTAAATCCGAGTCAGGAACGAGTGTTATAAAATAAATTGTCATGAGGTTGTGATTACATTTTTTGCAGTAACCGTTTAATTAACTTTTATAGTTCTCTTTATGTTTATTTTGGTCTTTATTTTATTTTGGGTGATTTTACGAACTTGTCAGCGGCATGTCCGATGTCAGCGGTCATTAAGGACGTTGTTTGCGACTGACTGTCGGCAATTATCTGAAGCGACCGGTTTGTGTTCGTGAATTAATAAGGAAAAATGGTCGTTACCGCGTGTACTACATTCAGTTGGTAATTTGTTTAAATCTTTTTAATACTGTTGTTAAACGAAAATAATTGCAGCTCTCTCGTTTATAGTCTGTGTTAAAGTTTTATTTATTTGTTTAAAAATTTACGTTTTAATTATCGTTTCTGAGGCAATGACTGCGGCAAATCCGAAGTGCTAGTTGAAAAATATAATTATTATTACAAAAGAGAAAATAAAGTTTATCACATAAACTAACTGTGCTACTCCGGGAACCACAATATAAACTGTTCTTGTAACCGAACCGTCGATGTTGTACAAAACTGGCCGCTAGAACATTAGTATATCATTACATACATTGTCCGTCCGTCTGTCTGTCCGTCTGCGACGTCCACGCCCGCGCCACCTATCACGTTACAGCGATTGACTTCATTAACTAACATGGCTATGTTGTCACCGGCAGAGATGTACGAGGTACGTGCACTACGTCCCGAGCGGTGTCAACATTAGCTAATGTTGACTCCGCTAGGGACGCTAGGGAATGGACATTTTAGGTAAGTGGTTTGAATTACTCTGAATTCTAGAGAAAATTAAATTGTTGAAAAGGTTTATCATACACAATCAAAACTATTTATTATTTATAACGATCCTCTTCCTGGCCCCAACCCAATGAATTATTTTTCTCTTGCAGTATTAAAAGAAGAACCCAATGTGACTCTTCGGATGTTGGTATGAGGGTGAATTTGTGCTCTCACAGACGTTATAATTAAGTGACAATGACAATTGTGTTTCATTACGTTTGTTTTTAATAATTAAAATATGGAGCACGTACCTACTAATCGCACTTCAAAGGGTAGTTTTGGAAAAAAAATCTCAAAGATTTTCTTGAATTACCCAGGCTTTTTGTTGCTGAGACCACATGTTCAGCGCCACTGTTGCGCCCTTCATTCCGTTGGGGGTTGATTATGAAAAAATCCGTTTCAGCCTTAAATACCCATTCTGTGGTTGATTTTAGAAAAATCCAGAAACATGTATATATCATTTTGTATCAAGATGTTATTGCCGCAGAGTTTCAACTTTTTTGGGCGTTAAGATTCTTCCATACAAACTTTTTTTCCCTTAAAACCCATCGGGAAGTAGTTTTGAATCATGAACTATGACAATATTCATTATTCACTTAGGTCAGCATTCGTGCCAACTTTCAAGTTTTTAAACCCAAGGAATAAGATTCTTCCATACAAAGTTGAACACCCCCTAAATCGTCTTTTGTGGGTAGTTCTGAAAAACGAATGATGATAAACGGGATTGTCCTGCAGCCGTGTTATACCTCTCCACTCGTCTAGCACCTCAGGATATGTGGGCAACATACATATATTGGCGCTACGTCACTTTGTGCTAGCGACCGTTTTCGGGGGCCCATTTATTGAGTGTGTAAGTCGCCCGTTTAAAGCCTTGTTAATTGTCAGTGGTCAGGCGGGGGCCAATAGTTCTTACATAGTTTACGATTACCAGTCCACTAAACCACCCAAACCCATAGCGTTTCATTTTTGTTTTCATATTCTGCAATTGACCTGCACCAACCGGGGATTGTCCTTGGCTATACTTTCGTAGTGCATACAGGGATAATCGTCGGTTGGTGCCCCATTCCATTTGAAATGTCTAACGCGATTTGGCTTGGGCCCCTCGTACGCCTACCAAAAGACCGGGACCTCAGGGTCCCGAGATTGTCAAACACATAAAAAATAATTAATAATAATAATATAGTTTATATGGGAGATTGTCAGGTTCGCACCTGTTAGATGAGAGGTTGGCTAAGTATTTGTTGAACGTGTTGTGGATGAAGAAATGTTGTTGAAGTTAACGTCACACACTAATAAGAAGCGATAACTTCAACTGGCTTGATTTATTTTATATATTTCTGAACTTCAGTATAACTTGTTAAATCAATTCCATTACACATTTGAATTTGTAAACAAATGCATTATCAAACCCTACATATTCCGCAGTTACTTTTACTAGCCGAGATCAGCAGAACCAGATCATTTGTCATCGCGAGAACTTTGCACGACATCGCTGCATCGTTTCGACTTCCAACTTATTAACCTCTGTGTCTCTGTGGTTAAAGTAAAACCATTACTCGTTGTATTATTAACTGCGCTCTGCGGTGCCCCGACAGAGCTATTCATCTGCGAGAGATCTGTAGCGATGGAGGGTAGGCAGAGAGGCAGGCCCTAAGGTCAGGCTATAAGGAGCTGCGGCCCGTCGGGGAGTGGCCGCCTCGCTGTACCTGCCGGTACTGTTGGGTAGTGCGCGAAATAGGAATAAAATATGAAAGAAGGTCTAGTTCATCTGAGTTCGTATAAGTCTAAAAGAACAAGAGGTTATGAATATTGACGAAATCATTGTTCGTTTGGCAATAAACTTGGCTTCAAAGCATGAATGAGTGCCACTGAAATGCTCTTGGTAGATGATGGTAGCTCATGATGAATGTACAGACGAAGTACATAGATCCAAATATTGAGTAGCAATAGGACGCCCTCAAACTAAAGCTTTGTAGATCATCAGACGGTGGAGAAAATTGTAACAATTTTCCTGTTTTAGTCCCGGTATCAAACAGGCAGCGGTATCCAGGGGACCACAAATGCCTCTAAAGTCAGACCATTGACTGGCACATTCTTTCCTTCGTGCGAACTGGTCCTTCTGACTTTTGAGTCCGTGGCGTGAGGCTACCTTCCTGAGCAGCCGCGGTCTGCACTGTGACCGATCGCCGCAGCCTTCACCGCGCCCCTTCTATTTATTTATTTATTTATTTACACTTTACGCACACAAATGTACAGAGGCGGACTTAATGCCATAGGCATTCTCTACCAGTCAACCTTTGGGTGGTGCAGAGAATGGTGGTAGGTGCAATATGGTGAATAAAAAGCGATTGATATTTAATTAATACATACAAACATTTAAATAAGTAATACGAATATATAAACTATACATACAATATAAATATATAATAAATACTCAAATTAACAAGATAAATTCTATCGGACTACTCTTTTTGTTCGGTGACCGTCGGCGTCGGGCCAGCTCGTGTGAACAACTCATTCTTTCTACCCGACTGTAAACGAGCAAGAGGTGTTATGAGTTTCGTCATAGTTTGAGCATAAATTAGATTCGTGTATAAGTTTTGCACCAAAAAGACAGTTTTCTCAATCATTGAATTAGCATCGTTACATCAATTGTCATTTTTCAAGTGGAAATATCAATGACAGACAAGCGATACACAAAGACAAACCACTTCTAAAGATGGTCCTCATAATTCTCGTCAAAAGACCATAAAATATGACAAAGCAACGTCTGTCGGTAATACAAGCGGATACACAGCTCAACTTATTAAAATCGAATCGCGGCAATCGATCATGGGCCACGTTATAAATAAATCGCGCGAGTCCGCGTATCTTCGGGGGAGATCGGGAGTGTCCGGCGGCGCTCGGGCGCAGTCAGGCGGCGTCGGGCGCGCTCGTGACCCTCGTCCGTCCGTCCGGGCGCAGTAATTGATTCCGACTTGTACGCTAAAACAATCGGGGATATGTCGGAGCACGCCACCGCCATACATCATGATACCGATCTCCGGCTCCGGCCGACTCGACGTACGCCCGTACGAAGGATGCGTCCCCCCGACGCGCGACGTACAGCATCCGATATTGATAGATTTAGTGTTGCGTTAAAAGCTTATCTACGTATTTATTAAGAGTTTTGTCATTTTTATTTATTGAACAATAAGACATGATTGAATATTAGTTTTATCGAAGCATCTAATAGTTACAAAACTGTTCGACGGTTAGCTGTCAGCTGACCGTTATTGTTCTATACAGATACAAAATGGACTTATACAGCAGAGAGCACCATTTATGTACAAAATAAAGGTAGCGGTGACACTTGGCTGTGCCCGTTCAGATCCAGTAAAGATTAGTAGTATAAGGCTTCTGAACTGTTAGTGAAGGCAGCGGCTTCGATGCCCGGTTGATGCCCTTTGCGCTCTCATTACCAAGTAATGTGTTTCGTAAGTATTGGAGTTGTTGACGTTTATAGTCGGTTGTATAACGCGATGGCACATAACAACTGTAAAAACGTTCTAAAGTGTTGCAGGGATATAAAACGGGCAGTCCGCGCAATAGCCGAGCAAGGTGATCAGCGGGCAGAGTGTTTACTGCCACTAAATGTGGCGACGAGTCATTAAAGTACCGAAATTACATCGACGACATTGAACTCCGAAAATGTAACGGAGAGGTGACGACATTCTCGAGGACAACTGAGATTTTAGAAGTGACGATGAAAACATCCTAGTACTAAACCGTTCAGCCCGACACCATTGATTTAAAGGCTAAGAAAGTACTACATGAAGGTACAATCAGTCGAAGCAATAGTTCTACAATCAATCGGACTGTCTAACCGATTCTGACCGGGTGCAGCTGAGTACCAGTATTTAACATGAAGCAACTGTTAATTTGACCGTCACAACCCAGTAACTGGGTAACACGGTGCCTCTTGGCTGCTGTCAGATTTTCTTGCTTTTGACTATTCGTAATGACTGCTAAAGATCTTCAAATGACAAACGAGACCAACGGCTGAACGTGCGCACCGAGGCACGGAGGAGTTTCGCGGTGTACATAATGGACGGTCAGCCAACCAGGGTATAAGCTAAGCTTACGTTTAATTTGTTTGTTACTTTAATGGACATCTCACAAAGCTGTCCATAATGGCCGACCCTAATTTGCAACGGACTAAACGTTTACACCTCCCAGCTGCCCCCCACACATCACTCCACACCACATTGTGCCGCATCGTAAACTGCACGACTTTACTCGACGACTCGCCGATATGGACAATATTGTGATTGGCCCGACATTCAACAGATAAAATAAAAACGTCGAAAAGATTTCATAAAGCCTTGTAAGGCGGCATCCGAAGCGGTGGGTCGCCGACATCCGAACAAATTGCCTGAGAACGAAACCTTGAATGAAACCTGTGTCATACAATATTATGAACACGATATTATAGCTCTATGAAGGAGGGAGTGTCAAGGACTCCACAGTGAGTGGAACTGATCGTTACTTTTATGTAGATCACCGAGGAGAATGGTTTGTTGAAGGATAAAGTAAAGCTGAATTGTTTTCAAAATACCGCTACTAACTGTAAACGGTCGTGAAGGAAAATGGCAAGATGATAAGCCGCAAGTATCTGCATATTAAGTGGGCAAAGGTGGGCATAAAGTAAGCTCGACAGGGGTCACTGCTCATCTCTTGCATCTTAATACCAAATTCCGCCATTAAATCATTCCTACCTACACCCTGTATTTTTGAGCTCCCTTTCAATTGTCTTACGATATCCCAATAAACATTTATTGCAGTTTAATGATATTCGAAGAAACTATTCCCATTTTATGGTAATCGTAACTACATATATATAATAAGAATAACCAACATTTTATCGTCGCAACACAACGGTAAGCGTCTTAAAACCGTCGGAGGGCGCTAATTGAAAGGCATTAAGAAATACTAAAATCAAAACGATCACTTAGTTACATTACAGAAGGAAGCCTGCTGCCATCACGAGTACAACTTTAAACAATTAAATACATTGTTAAGGGACAACATTAGGCTGGACACATTCGCTTATCGGGATCACTTAGCGGGCCGCCCGGCTGCCCGGCCGGTGCGGTAACGAGTGCTGAACACCGGCACGCCGCGCGCCGGCACGCCGGCACGCCGGGCGCGGTCGACGGGCGACCTCTCGATAACTCCTCTCGTAAACCTCTCAAATAATACGACCACATTCCGGTGACATCGGTAATGTATTGGTGTATGACCCGCGGCGGGTCACCACCACTAAATTCAATAACTGACTCCAAAATAATTGGGCAACACGACAGCGCGACACTTCTCTTAAATGTTAATAATTTTATAACAATATCTCGAGTGTACGAGTGCATACTCGCTATGTTTACTTTATGGCCGCGAGTGTACATAATTTATTAAGAGATCAGTAAAGATCACGGCTGCAGCCACTTTCAATAAACATACATTGAACTTAAGTATTGCATCAGATGGAGGTAACGATTTGTCATACGAGTTGGCATGGGACGACGTACTTGGGATTTCCAGAAAGTTTCAATATGATGAACGGTATTTCCAGTGTTAAAAACAAATAAGATTTCGTATTATTGAAGTGGAATGAGTGGATTTTGTCCTGGCAGTTTCTGAAAAACTAATAAGTTTGTACCTTTATGTCATTGACTTGACTAGATATACCTTTATGTTATTGACTAGAATAAATCAAAACTATCATTTGATCTTGAGCCATTGTTTTCTGTCATTCTATTTGGGTTAGCAGTTCAAGACCACTGCAGTCGACTTCACCATTACCATTAGCCATGATGCTCTACCTTAAGGACTGTACAACACAAATTTTGGCAAATGGCACGCTTAGCTTACGAACACTAATCTTCTCACAAGCTTGATTTTCGTCTTTCAAGGTTCTCAAGAGTCGAAAACCAGGAAACATACAGTGAGAACTGATGGTTTTGTACAAAGTGTCCAATATTATTGTCAAGTGCATTCAGCTTTGGACGAACCGCGGCGGAGACGGCCGAGCTCTTCCGAGAAGGCCCGACTAAGTGTTTATGGTAATGCGCGATATGCGCCCGCGCATACAGCCGCGGCTAAACGCGCAATTTGTTTAGAATGTTTTGTACTTTGTTGCGTTATGTGCGCATGCTAATATTGTTTAACGTGTAAACTGCAGAGGTCAGCAGTGCAAGGTGGAGGTTGGTGGTAACAGGGCTCAATATAAATAAGCAAAGATTTCATAGCAGAACTGTACCTGATGCTGTTGAAATTTCAACTGTGGTCCAGTGGATGAGGTTTAAATAATGAGCATACCAAATCGTACCAGGGTTCGTATCGCCTTTGTAATGTGTGTTGCATGAAGTTATAATAAATAAATATCAAAACAGAGTCGGGCTTTTTTAAGTTCGATAAACACCTATTCCCTTGCTTGTGAGCATCCTATCTCCAAACCATCACGAAACCGCAGCAGTATCTCAACACCCCAGCCTCAATACATTACCCGCTGCGCTGTAAATCTGCGCGGGAGTGCACGGTGCGGCATACATCACCGCGCAGCCACCACATCACAGGACACCACACTGTGACGTCACACCACACCAGCATAGTAACAATCGCATTTGATCGCATTACGCCTTTCATTACCATTGCCCTGATATATTTTATTAAAGCCACACTTTCAATCAATCTTCAACTCTATTCGTAAACAGTCAAAGTCTATTTCACGTTTTTGCGTGTCATAGTATAAGTTATGGTGTTGCATGGTGTTCACGCGTCCCTGATTTACGCGGGGCGTGCGCGCGCGCAAGGAATAGCGCTCAGCCGCAACTGTTCAGATGTCGGGGGGATGGATTTACGCCGCGCGGTCCCGGATACTGTTTCGGATATCAAATAGATGGGCGCGGATCATAAATTATTTGTTTCATTCGTTTTATTTATCTAGCCAGAATTGATCAAGGGATACCGGTAGATATATAGGTTCACATTTCATAGTCCCAGAAAGGTTAAGAACACTGAAGCAATAAGGGCTCATAATCTGGATCATAGAACTGGTAAACAATGGAAATTGATAAAGAGAAAACCACGACAGAGGTAGTATTGGGATGGATAACTTTACATATCTATTTAATGAGTGTCCTTGTCCCATTTCCATAATCAATAATGATACCTTGCAAAATCTATCTAGCTATTTAGGCTGCGAGAGGTCACAAACAATCAGACAAACATACACTCTAAAACACAGTACCTGTGTTCTGCGGCAGGTGGGTGTAAATAAAACGTTTCTTGAAGGCGAGTCAGTAATTTTGGAATACCTGTAACAAGTTACTTACGGGTAATGTGAGTGAGTTCTCGCGCCAAGTGCACCAACTCTTCAATCACTGCTTCGTGCTGGGCAGCGCCATCACTAAGCACAGAAGTTCTACTCCCAACAACTCTGTTTTTTTCTGTAGTCAACCGAATGTGAACATTTCTTAAAAAATAGGAATTGGCACTCTTAGATTTGAAGAAATATTCTAAAGTTCGTTTTGTAATCCCAGATAATAATTTGACATCTAAAAATGTAGCATATTTTTTCCATTTTATACAAAGTGAGGTGCGGCAACCGATACTGACCAAAAGAACGAAAAATATTCTTAAAACTAACGATACCTAACATATTTTTGTAAAAATATGGTCGGCTTTTGTATTGAGGATATACTCGTCCGACCAGGCGGAGCGTGAAAATGATGATAATATTTTTAAACCATTTTACATTTTCAATTTAAAATTCGTATTATATTTAATTAGACTGCATTATAAAACAACTTGGTGGTACTATGCTTACTCAAATTAATGTCTGGGATTTAAATGGCAGAATAGTCCAGCTCTGCTTGCCATCATCTGTTTGTTCCGTCACATCATGTGGTGTGTGTCCGTCCGATGTGACGCCGAGGTGAAAGTCGCAGCACATGTAGACAACGACTATACCTACGTCTCTTGTTGAATTTCTAAGAATATTCGCTGATAGCTTTTAATCTAGCGCTGAAACAATGGCTCTTCTGCCCCTGCCACGTTGGAGCGGCTTGCGCCGCCTGCGCCTGCGCCTGCGCAGTGTATCGGTGTCGGAACACGCGCAGGGCTTGTCGGCCGACACTCGCGGCGTGTTGCGCGTCGCTCGTAGCTTGTAGCCCGGAGCCTGTTGTAGCCTTGTCGCCTTGTAGCCTTGTAGCTTTGTAGCGCGGGATTGAGACCTTACGCCCTCAGAGATAGTTACTTACGTGCAGGGCTGGAATAGCCTGTTAGGATGGGTTACTTGGGTTTTTACGTTCAGCTGAAAACGGTGTAGCAACATCAACAGGGCAGTTAACGATTAAAGGTGACTTTTCTTTCTTTCTTTTATGAATTTGGTCAATTTGGCCCCTATTTTAAAATGATTGTAGGCACATACTGTCTTTTCAAAATATTACCATCTTTTCGATATTTTAAAACCACAGACCCTAACCTTGTATGTTATTAACTCTTTACCACAGATACAAGTAAGCCTTCCTGCTTTTATTGATAGGTTTTTCCGATCATTGAGTTTAACATTCCTGCAGCGGTAACCACAGAGCCCCCGGGACCACGGTGACCGCAACATGGTCCCGTGACCGACCATGGCGGCCCATACTCTCCCATGGCCGGTCACCACAGAATGGCGGGGTGAATGGTGATTATCTCCCGGTACACAATCTGTGCATTCTGCTCTCCCTGAATGGGCTGGCAACCGCCGTCGATGTTCAACTGTTCTGTCTTTGGGCTGAGCAGTTGTGGTTGCGCTGACCACGGAATGCGCCTGCGCATACCGTTTAGAGATCCTTCGGCTGATGTGAAGCTTCAGAAATATGTTATTGTCTACTAGAAACATGGACCTACATAAATTATTATTGAACTGTTGAAACAAGAATCTGGTAAATTAGGTAAATCGTAATTGACCGGATACTTGTTTCAACAGTTTAATTATAATTTATATGGGTACATGTTTTTAGTTTTTATTTCTTTTTCTAAAGATTTAAACTGTTCTTTTATGTGTTGTGTTTTTTTTTCTTGTTGTATCAAATAAATGTTCTGAAAAAGATCTAAACTCTACAACGGTTCCAGTTTTTTCATAGGACAATGAAAAGATTTCCACCATTCAGCATTCCGCTTCAATATTTATCTTAAATGATTAATTACAATTTCGTTTTTAAAATCGTAAGACAGGTGTTTCCAAGATGGCCGCAGCTTTCATTCTATTTTTTACCGCGAGTGCTTTTCGGAAGAGGCTCGGACATTATTTAGGCCACCTGCGGAGTGGTTATTAAGTCCTGCCACACATTGCGTTCGCGTTGATGTTACTGTAACGGTGAACACTTCCTGTGCTGCTCCTTGTTTCGGCACATACCTCAGATTTATATTACTTCGGCATACCAAGGATAAGCGGTGGTCTTCCGAAGTTGTTTATTTATTTTATTGGTTCACCAACAATTGTTGAAATGCTGTATGTTTTACACTCACATTAAATGGTCAGCAACACTTTTATCTGAACTCATACAGAACCCACATTGTTTCTGTTCTGGACTGGGTACTCCTGCTCATCAGCAACAACGCTTCATCATAAAGCGTAGTTGAGCGGTCACGTCAGCATGGCGCGGGCGGCCGCACTGATTTGCTTTTTATCGCAATTGATCGCCGACTTAACTCATTACATCCTAACGCGGTATTTTACTCAACGCTCCGAGTTTCTTGTTAATTCCACAGTTGTTTAGTCGCTGGGAACTTACAATTTATTCGTGGAATTAGTTTAAATACATAACAGAGCCTAACCGATACCAATGGCCGGTGCGTAGTGGACATTATTAGCGGACAGAGCTCTGTGTAACTTGAACACAAGTCTGCTACTTACTTCTGCAACCGCTGCTTACGGCACTTGTTATCGGTAATGCGGGAATAATCTAATTGCTTCACAGTTTGCTGTCAAACATAAAAATACCAATGTTAAATACACACTTTATTGGCATTGTAAACTTTTACGTTAAGTGGAATGGCCACTTTATTTGAATATTGGGAAGCAGGTGGTTTTCAGCAGTTAGAATTTGATTGTTCAACGCCTCAGCTGCCGCCATTTTGTTTCACAAACGTCTTATTACTATTAGCCCAGTTCCGCGCTCCATATTCGTTAGCCATTTGTAACAGTGCGTCGATGTGACAATGAAACATGTTCTGATTCTAATGCCTGCGCCTGCGCTGGGCTGATGGCTGGCGAGTCACTCGTCAACGTAACGTTCAGCTGGAGAAGTATTTATACCTTCCGGGGCTGCCAACGTTGCGGGCTGCCAGTGCTAGCTGGCGGCGCGGGCGCAGCCGCTGTCACACCGTAAGTAATGCGGCGGTTAATTTAACATTTGTGTTTTATATTGACAACGCAGGAAGTGCGTTGAATTCACATTTCACATAAGGATTATATATTAGCGTGGTCTTTAGACCTGAATGTATTAGGCATGGATGTTGAAATAATAGTAGCTTTTATAGGTAGGACAATAACGGTTCGGTTTTATGGGATGGTATTCATTTTTGAACTGAAGAGCACAATAACAATGTGTTACAGTTAACAACGAGTTCAATCATTGCCCCAACATCGAAAGATAACTGTTAACCCGCAAGATGTAAATGCAACAATGTGGAGTAACGCATGTATTGTGGAGCGGAGCCGCTACCTGGAGTATGCTGGAATGACTGGCTCGCTGGCAGCGCGGCGCGGGCCCTCGCGAGGTTCACAGTCGCGCCATAGTGCAGGCCGTTCAGTGCGACAGCGCGCTCTGAACTCCGCGCTCTAATGTATTCAGCGATGCCGTGCGTTTGCCTGTTAGGTATGTAAATGTAGTGGACACTAGGCGTGGTACACTGTGGTGAGAGGGAGCGATAAGACGGAGTATGCCAACTTGAAGGGTGCTTTCAAATCTACCTAATCTTAATGCTTTTTAACACAGTGCATCAAGTTAAGGAAGTACCAGGAGCTGGTCCCGGCTGTCATTTGTAAATCTTTGTCAGTCGTTACGGGTAGCCAGAAGCCAGAAAATCTGACACTAAAAAATACTGCTCCTGCTGCTCCGGCTGGAGGAAGCTGACCCGGACAGGTGGGGACAAGCGGCAGATCGATTGATATCAAGCTAAGGAAGTCGTTCTTTGTGCTAACTGTTCACGTTCAGCTGAGATACTTCGACTTGTTATTCAATTAAGTGCTGTCATTTCTTGTCTTCAAAACTCGGTAATGCTAAATATTTATAGTATGTTCCTAGTCGTTTGATTTGATTTACAGCGAGTGTACAGGTGTACAACTTGTCAGCATACTTTTTTGTGCATATCCACTGCTATGAAATGTATTTTCTTGGTAATATTGGTGTCACAGGCTGCATGATTTATTTACAGATATTTTTCCAATATCACAGGCTGAACTTATTTAGGATAAATAATTATATCGTTGATGTATTCCTCGAAAGGTAAGGCAGGCAGACATGTAAGACCTATTCCATGTATTGGCAAAGTATTTAAGGAGTGATCTAGGGGGTGACCTTATTGTTGCATCAAGCAGGCATTCTACCAGCTCCGCCGCGCGCGAGTGATGCGGCCGCACATGCCTGAGCGCGATGCGCCTGAGCACATTTACATTGTCACTCACGCATTCAGTGCAGTGCCGCACTTGTCACCTGGAGGGAGTGGAACTATATAGCGACTAGCGTTTTTTTAGGGTTACGTTAAAAAATAGTGTTAAAGAAACCCTTTTATGTTTTAACGCTACAGTCACCTCCTGGTAACCGATATATCATCCGTAGCTATTTTCGCCTTTGGCCTCAAAAACTGGTATTTTTGCAAATTAATTGTCGCCATATTATCTTAAAGGCCTATCATAAATCTATCCGCTAAATGTGGTGATTAAAACTTTAAAATATTCGCCCAAGATCGTCTGCTACAGATAAAGTATTTAAATAGGTATGTTTGTCACTTCGTATCTCGTCACCGCGCAGGAATTCGGAAACAAATTCGTCAGTAATTAAAGCAAGGAGTTTGTGTGTCCACTTGACCAGCAGCCACCGGTGAGTCATGCTGAGGCGTTGATGATTCCGAGTGACTGACATTTAATACGAGTGATCAATTACATTGGCATGACAGTAGCTCGTACTACGAAGTAATTGCGACCGACATAGTGTTATGAATGTGCTTCTAATTGCTGGGCATGACGGAACGATCAGCGCATTATGATGTGTACAAGTATCTCCTGATACATCGAGCGCGTTTTTGTTGAAAATATAATGTGCTAGGTTCCAACTTACCTAACTGGTTTAAAAAAAACTTTTTACAAAAAAATATAACAACCGACTTCCAAATAAAAAAAACACTACAAAGTTATATTTTTTGTAAAAAAAGATTTTTATTTTACACTTTCTAGTGGCACCTAACAACGCCACTGGAAAGTCACAGGAAAGCAAAACACGCTATTTCGTTTACTTGGATGATATATTTTCTATTTCCTCCAGCTATTTTGATTTAAAAACCAAACTACTGAACCGATTGATAAAATTTCCAATCGGAACGTAGGTATATCCTTTCACATGAAAAAATATATTTTCAAATAGGTCCTTAAATGACGAAGTTATGAGGTAACAAACATAAAAAAGAATACAACCGAATTGAGAACCTCCTCCTTTTTTTAAAGTCGGTATGTTTATCTCAGGCATCCGATGAGGATCCCATGAAACCATTAACCTCCACACTAGGTTGAAGAATACGCAACACGCGTTAAACACAGCACGAAAAAAGTTCTTAGGAGAACAACGACTCTCCGTAACATCCCAGCGCTCACGTGACCGCAGCCTCACACATTTATAGATAACCAGATGCAAGACTGAGATACGTCCGCAGCGCAGCCGCCTGGCCGCCGCGCGCCGCCCGCCGGAGCGACCGCTGCGCATGCGCGTTCCCACAGCCATAGCCTCAGGTATTTGCCACAAGTGTAACAATCAGGCTAACTGTCTCGGCGCTCATTATCGCTCATTATACATGCAGGCTCAAGTTCGGTGTGTCAGTGTGTGCTCTCGAGCCAGTGCGAGAAAAGAAACGTTTCGTTATAGTTTCGTTTCGGTTGTTACAACACAAATATTATAGCTCCGGGAGAGTGCTAGCTTGTTCCCACGACTTTGCTCCCGGAGCATGCGAGCCTGTCCCCACGAACAGTGCATTTTTCCGGAGTAAAATAGTCTATGGCACTCGGCTACAGTTTAGTTTTCTACCTGTGTTTTTTTTTACTATTGAATCACCAGAGATTACCTCCTCAAACAAATAATTTGTACCTCTTTATAATGTTAGCTTATATTGCAGTGATAGACCTTTTAACTAAAGGGGAGCATCTAGTCAGTCTTCATACCCAGCAGTCAAGACAGGCTGATGTTCACAGCGCACAGTGTGCACAGCCTGTTATGACTTGTAGCGAGGTTATTAAAAGCTATGCAATATGTAGCAAGCACGCAAAGCGATTAAATAAATTAATCCGCGGTCAGTGCGGAACGTTATCGACGATAAATTAGCGGATAAAGCAAACATATCAAAATATTAATCAGGATTACGACGCCCTGTCACATCCTGCTCACAAGACTGAATAAACAGCAATAATGTCCGTATTACTGGGTGATGACGTCACCAGGAGGCTGTAAGTCGGAGCTGTCGAATCTTATTGATGCGGTAATCGGATTACTCGATGAATTACGCTCGGGTTCTCACGCGCACGGTGCGGGCGGGGTGCGCGCGCAAGTCATGCGCCCTAATGATGCGCCGAGCATGCGCAGCCAGCTTGATTGGACACCGTGGAACGATGGACAAAAGTCAAACTCCTTGTGAACCTACTGAAATTGTGCTATCTTGCCGTGTGAACATCACACTGATGTATCGAAGCGAAAAGCTTTAGAAAGGCTGTTGCGTACGACCAGTGGCTGGTTGAATGACATTTAACAGTACATAGTACTTTTTACTATTAAATTACAGCTATTTCGCGAATAAAATACACGTATGTGTACAATGAACAATTGTTACTTACCCTTACCCAAACCTTCAGCCGAAGGCCGAAAAGCAATTTACATTTTCGATCACAAACCGCCCGGAATGGAGTGTGCTTTCTGCAGTTACTTGTTCTGTGTCTCCAGGCAGTCGTTCATTCACACATTATTATTTTAATTTATAAATAACTATACTTGTGACCGCGGCCTGGCTCGGAATTCGGGATGTAAAACGAACAAATCTAGGGTTTAATCTGCGCGGTCAGACCCTTTGTAATCTTACGATCAGATCAGGAATGCGTATTAATTAGGAACGAGAAATATAGCAGAATGTGACGCCAAAGACACATTCATATATTTTGTGCTGAAGAATTAAGTTACACGAGGTTTGGGAGCCCCTTCGTTAGTGAGCTCATACCTTTATTGTTTTTTGGAAATAAACAAATTAATTAGTTTAATTCGCACTCTTACATAAATAACACAGACTGCAAGCAACCTGAACACAGTCTGTCTTTACTAAAATAGTTTAAGTACTACTAATAGGTACGAGCGCTCAGCGTTATAACTTTGCATGTATGCGTGACAGTTCTGTGACAATAATCATTCTTTTCTTTCAAGCACTTTTAAAAGTGGAAGATTGCGTGTAGAATTTAAACGAGACATAGAAACCAGTCAATGTCTCGTTTAAATTCGAGAAATCAATTGATTTTCCTTCATCCATTACAGTATCGAATATCTACGATAGTCTTCGAAAGCAATCGTTATTAGAATCTTGATAAAGTCAGTGTTAATAAAACGCAGCAATATCAGTAGTTTATGAGTGAATTCATGAATGTTTCACAGCTGATTGGTATCGGTATCGTCTCGACGGGCTTTAATGAACACATTGCTACCATGTCACGTCATGTGACACTATGTATGGTGTAATATTGATTTGGTGTTACATGTGACACCCAATTACCGCGGTTCCTATTTATCTATACATATTTATAAATAACTTATATACTGTAAACAAACACCCACTTACGTATTAACATACATAAATATTAACTAGAAACTACTGGCAATAGCAAGGATATAATATTATAACCTAATTACAATGAGTTTAAAATAATAAAAAATAGCAAAAAAGACACCGCTGTTATCACTTTTTACATTTCATGTACCTACGCACAAATGGATTGTCGTATTTGCAACTTAGTTGTATTCCTGGTCTACACTTTTCGACAACATCTAGATCTTAAAGTTCTCGCACAAGTACCTGAGACCATTGTCAGGTGTATTTCTGTATTGTAAGATAGCAAGACAAGGATCTGTCGTATTGGCATAATATTTCTTATGATTTTTTTAAGCTTTCAATGACGTAAATCACACAAATGTTGACACACACAACTTTGAGTAATTTTCAATTTAGAATAAACAAAAACTTAGCCACAACTAAATTGCAACACTTTAGTTCAGCATTACGGATTTATTTAACATGATATTTTTATAATTTACGTTGAAATTATTCATACTCGATTACAGTCGATATGTGTTCTTCATAATTATTTATAAGATAGTAAACCAATATCAACTAAGTATATATTTGTTAATAATTTCACGGATCAAATAGTGTTCATGGAAAGCCAACAGAATGACATTAACGGAAATATTTACAAACACAATATAAAAAGAGACAGATTTACAACGTTTAGATTATCATAATTAGAGGCAGGCAGAGCCGGGCAGCCGAGCCTAGCGCGCATTAACATTCATAAGTCCATAAATAGAGCTAATGTGGCGACACGGGCAGACCCGCGGGTATCGACTAGCTTTATTTACAACGGCTATAGATTTGCATCATTTACGTAAACAGCGCATTATTCAGATTTTTGTAAACACTCCAGAGGCTGTTTAATGAAATTCCTAATGATATTAGTTCGTAGTTTATTTATTTGTGTGTCTTCCAATTTGTTCGTGTTGGTAATAATTTGTTAAAGTGTATGTTATGTTGTCGTGTGCGCCGGAGCAAGGTTCAGCGGTGTTTGAATAATTATGTATGTAAAGGTATTTATAGGAATTTGGAAAGGTTTTAGAAATAAATTAGTTCTGTTGACCAAACATATGGCTATTACACAAGCATCAGTAATATACCATCAGGCTATCTCTATCCACTCCAGGTTGCCGAAGAGATCGCGGAAAGCGATAAGGCCGCCAATAGTATGTTTTTTAGTTTAAGATTTTCAAGTAAGTAAGTATTTTTAATTTGGTGTACAATAAAGTATATTTAAAGAAATTAAATTATTGACATACAGAATCCCAGTCAGGTTTAACTTAAACCTAACACGACACGTACCTTTTTCAAGACTGAAATTAACGTATTCTTGAACGATGGTAAAGTACAGAGGTACTTGAATCCATCCATAGGAATGCCGATTAAAAACTGATTGATTGAATACACAACCCACTCTATCTCTAAATCAATATTTATAAGACTCTTCCGTTACTGGTGTCTGAGTTACTAACAGATAACGCACAGCCGAAACTACTGGTCGTAGAAAACTGAAATTTGGTTTGTAGCTTCTCTACTTACACTCCGTTGGGGAGCACTAAGAGAGGATTTCCCGAAGTTCCTACGGGAACGGGAGAAAACGGGATATGAACGGAAGAATTCGCGGGCAAAAGCTAGTACTTATTATAAAACAATGTCACTGTCTACCTCTGTCTTGTTCTCCGCTTTCTGCTTCTAAACTTCGCAACGGATTACGCTGGGGTTTACATTCATAGAAAGATCGATCAACGCGAAAAGTTTGTGGTGGGTCGCTAGTTGATAATGTTTTAGCAGTGTGCTATGCATATATACAGTTATATTTTCAACAGTACCTTTTAATATCTAATGAAGCAATTTAGTCCTCTAGCGACGCAATTAACAAGTATGAAATAAAAATGCAAATATTGATTGAAATAACCTCCAGCACTAATCAACTCAGGTTGCGACATTCGTAAGCAAATCAGAAGTTCAGTTAACTCGGAGAACGGTAGTATTTAATTGAAACTTATAATATTGAACCATGGCAGGCGTCACATAACTCTCGCACTCAATTTCCTCAGTAATACAAGCTTCGCCACTAATTCCCAAATACATACATTTCACATTCAACAGTATTATATTTGACAGTGTAACCCGGGGCTAAGTCGGTAATTGAAATAGTTTGCTGGTGGCGCGTCGTTGCGCCACAGTTGCGGTCGCCGCGGGTCAGATGATGATGTTGTAAAGGTAATCGCCAATTGATTCGACGAGCCGCATCGCCTCGGTGAGTACACGCCCTCTCGTCACACCTATCCGCTCTAGGGCTGTGTGGCGATGAAATTGGTTTGATTTGGTCTTCGTTTCCGTTAACTAACTGTACCACTTTATCTTCAAGCAGAAGAATGGTAGCTACAGTACGAATCAAATCAATTAACCTATCACGGAGCTGAGTTTCAAAGGCGTTAGGTTATTTATTAGTGCGCTTGAGGCATCAAATTAAGCTATTAATTCAATTAATGAAATGATAGAAGTAAATATTACATACCTACTTTTAGCAATTGGAAGGCATTCACATCACAATGTTTGAGACGACCGGATTTCCCCATAATTTCACGTAATAAATCTTAAGTTTGCCCTGTTACATTTAAGAGTCGTTAACACGTATCAATAAATTGCCAACCTGCGGCCATAGTTCGATATACAGGAGAGAGGGGGAGGGGGCTGATTTATGCGCAGGCGCAGGCTCCTAGATCAGTGTCATTAACGGCGATCACACACGAGCGGAGCGCGGTCGAACGCGCTCGAGCAGGCCCGAGCTAACTGTTGTTGTCGATAACTTAGTGTTATTGCTTACTGATCGAAATTGATACACGATAATGAGATTACATCCGCCGAGGTTAAGCGAGGCACCGGGCAGCACGGGTCGGAATGCGGGCCACAGTTATTGATAGCCAAATACGAATGTTAATAACGTTAATACGTGTATTAACACTACCCAATCTAACGAGACGTCCAACATGAGGAATGCTCACATTCTACATGAAAAATAACTGATTATATTATACGAAAATAATATTTATACAATCAACCATCTATGCTAATTTATTTTGGAATTATTAAATCGTTTTAGTTTTATTATATGCTATTTATTATTTTATTGTAAAGATATGCGCTGAGATAAGGTTGAAACAAGGCTGAGTAATATTAATTTGGGAAAATTAGAAGATTTCTAGATGACTCGTGTTTTGGAGCCGTTATCTGTTGAAGACCATCTGCTTCTGATAAAAAAAAATATTTAAAGCCTCATCGTTGTGCCATATATTAATGTAAATATTAATTTTGTTACTATGCTCAAGAGTTTTCGTATCAACTTTTGCAAAATAATGGAAATCACTTCGTTCTCAATGTTACCCTTTGTCTCTCGTTTAATTTTCTGAAAAATGGAATTGAGAAGAGCGTCTACTAAGTTGTTAAGAAAATAATGTACTTTTTTGTTTATTTCTTGACGCGGATCACCTAAGAATTTATTGCTTTGTCTTTGAAATGTGGAATGGTTGAGATGGTTTTCGTTGAGACAGATTGGTTTTCGAAAGAATAACTTTTTCCTAGCGATGTGGGGCGTCTGTTGTTAGTGGGAATCCTCGGAGCTGAAACTCCAGATAGTTAAATCCTAGTAGTATTCAAGTCAAGAGTGATAGGTTACTTCTAGGCAAGGGAGCTCCATGCTCAACCACATCATCGCTGTCCATCAGGTGAAATTTTGGTCAAACGCGTGAACTTTCTATAAAAAACACTTAAACAAAATAACTTTAATATTGGGAGTCGGTGTTTTTAGTTGTTTCTTCGTTTTTTGACACCGACCTCCGAAATTAAAGTTATTTTATACTTTGTAGTATTTTTTATTTGGAATTCGGGTAAAAGTTTTTTATTTTTCATCCTTACAACTAAATTTATATTATTCCCATGATGAGTGATTGCGCTATTTCCGGTTATGGAGCTACTTTGTGTGCCTTCGTAGTCCAAGTCCAGACCAGCTTATAGTTACCTACTTAAACATCTACTTTGCTTTGGGATTGACATAAACCTAACAATATCTCACTTTACTAGATTTTATAGATTTTAAATTGAGACACTTGTTTATCTTTGAAGTTCAACGTCCGATGCAAATTCAATATCTACTCTCACTCTACTCAACGCAAAAAGAGTCATCAAGAACGGTTTATAAACAATAAACTTATGCCCGAATAGATAACCCCAAAAACATGGTAGACTTGAACACATCTGCGTACCCCTTCACAGCGTAGGTACCGGCGTGATGTTAGTTATAAACTGGTAAAAACAATTAACAGACATGCGATTTCAGCAGTCCCGCAAGATTTGCTATCATTTATTGAAGAGTTCCGCCTATCTCTTAAGTTTTTCATCCGATTTTCACCAAATTGAAATGGAACCAGTATGGTAAAATATTCTTCCAAACAAAAACATAATCGCTGATCAAACAAAAAATAAAACAGTCGAATTGCGAACCTCCTCCTTTTTTGAAGTCGGTTAAAAACTAAGACTTATCAAGTTATCACGCATATATATGAAGAGCTAGCGCCGTTTAATATTTCCACCAGCAACATCCCATATTATGTGATGTAGTATTACCTCTTGGCTGTATGCTACGGCCCACATTTGATTACAGCCAACAACACAGCAACACGCGAGTGGCTGAGTGATGGCTGCCGCGCTGCGCTTGCGCCGATGTCGGCAATTATGTTATTACGCGCATGCGCAGCGCGGCGTCGTCGGCGCCGGCCGTCGGACGGTAGCGTGACCAGGCCCTAGGGATGAGCAACATACTGCTGGGAACACCTTAAAAAAGAAAGAAAGAAAGAAGAATACATGCATTTGAGACAGATACGATAAACGAAAATAAAACAGAGGCAGTAATTAAAGACAGTGCGTCACGACACTCACGACTGCATCACAAAGCTAACGTGCTAACTTACAATGACAAGTTATTTCTTTAAGAACAGCAGCAGATTGTCGACGGTTTCTATTTTCCGACACAATAACAAAAGCTGGAACTCATACTTGTAAACAAGCTCAGCTCTTCAAAAGCGAACATCTCAGTTGCAATCTATGAAAAACGCGACGATGATATTGCGACTTTTTGAACGTACGAGAATGGGCATTGTGTTGTGTTTGTTTACTTTGCTCTACAACGATACCTGGTACTCTTCTACATAGATTCAGTTAAAGTCTTTCAACGTGGCAATGCGGCCAGTGTTCTGAGCACTTTTCCCGTTGACAGCGATGTGGACGAATTTTTCGATGCCCTGTCAGTTCTCTCCCTCCTCTTTTTACTCCTATCTATAAGTTTTAAAGCTTTTGTAATTTATTTATTTTAATCACAATAAAGACGGTTGTATTAAAGGGTTACCCGTGTTATGAATGCATCTGCATCTTAGATTACAGCTGCCGGTGCATTCATCGCCTCGAACACGATATAAGTTCACAGTTACTCGTGAAGATAGAAGACACTAAAAGTCAAGGAAGTGCTCGTTCAGCTCGCATATGTATGTATGATGATGACGGAGAGATAGTGATCTCAGAAGCTTATCTATCTAGAAATCTATTAAAATCTGATATGTCAGCTGATTGCTAAACACTGGCCTTTAGAATTAAGACCAAAAAAGGATTTATTAAAATTAAATGAGCATTCTGTTATTTGAGATCCAGGAAGATATGAAATACTTAATGGAGATGACGCAAATAATTTAAAAGGAGAAACTGAAATAAAACGTAACAGAAATGATGGCTAAGTTTATAAATGCAAAAAAGAGTTTGTTACGGTTTGACGTCTAAACCGCTGAAATGATTTTGATGAATTTTGGTACAGATATAGATAGAACCGTGGTTACAGTTTTTTTTAGAAAATCTATATTATAGCGAGTGAAGCTGCGGGAATAAGCTAGTCGGTAATATTTTAAAGAATCAATGATTAAAACATAACAGGAATCATAAATAAAGTAGTTGCGACATAATGATCGATAAAGTCGTCCAGACGATCCACGTCTGCTATCTGATGTATTCAGTCCGTAATGCACAAACAAATCTCCCGGCTAAGCTTAAGTGACAGCCAGTAAGCGCACAGGCGGACACGCGGTACGCACGCGGTACACACGGCGTATACGGCATCGGTACCACACGTACCGCCGTACTCTCTCAGGTGACCTTTCACTAATCCCTACTAATACAGTTATAACTTGTGCTGAGACAGCCGGCTTTCAATAAATTAAATTCCTTACGATTCCTTTTGGTGTTAAAGTATTCAAAGCAAACAATGGCATACAAAATAATGATAAAGGTTAGAATGTAACTGAACATAATTAAATACAACAGCCAATTTTATGTACCTGCGTTTTCTATGCAATCACAATTAAATTTTATGATTAGAAAAGATGGCGAAGTGTTTCCCATGATTAACACAGTGGTTGACGAGACGATAAATTCGCGCAGAATTATAATCTGTAAATCATAGATCACTATTAGTACTTATGTATTAGCCAACGGTCTTATTGTTCTGCGGAATGTTCGTCTCTATCGTAAACCCTGCGCCTCGACGAGAACGAGTTGTCACTCGGCCTCGTTGAGCTAAACAAAGCGCCTATCAATGAAGACAATACGCCGTCTTTTGCTAAACAACATAACTGACCATTATTTTGTTAAACGAATCTTATTAATTTTAAGAGCCTTTTCTACACATATGAGTCCTCTAAATACCCAGGCATATTAATATTTTGAAATATTACCTACTTTGTCTTTCTTATTGTTATTTTTATTGCTCACAAAAATACCAATATTAAAATAACAGGACAGCTTATGAACAAACGAGAGCTTAACCCAGAATTAAAGTCTTCGTTCGAATTCATTCGTTCATTATTTAGTTGTGTGCTCGTGGCACATCACTAGTGTTAACAAAGCACTGGGGCCCAGCGGCCGGCGGGGCCCGGGGCCCGGGGCCTGCTCGCACAATTACCCACCAATTAACAGCGCTTTCACTTTTATAGCATTATCTGTGTTATTATCTCCGGCTTTGTTTTATTCGTTCATGGTCTGCCTCATATCGGGCGCGACTTACATTCTGTTTGGGAATTAGTCTACTGTTCTATTAGCAGTACCGACCATTTGATATTGACCCTCCGCGATTTCGATATCGTGCATACAAAATATCTATTTCACTTAGTTAGGTATTTCTGCGGGCTCCGAGCGCTCATGCACAATTAAAAGAGCTTTCCAAACGCCTAGTTCCCACTTCGCGTGAACCCAGAGCTGGCTTGTACCTCGCAGAGCGGTTAAGCATTGTCATAAAATGTGGCGTGGTCTCTTTTGAGCACACTTGTAGTCGACAGAGATGTGGAGGAATTTTTAACGCTTAGTTTAGTAGTAGTTAGTTTTTATTTAAAGTGTATTTAGGTAATAATGTATTTAAAAGAAAAAAAAATGTACTCATAGTTCTACATAGCCAACACAGGCTTTGTGATATTCATAGGAAAAGTCGGTTCCACTTAACACTGGACTGATGTCAAAGGTCTTACACTAAATTCTAAATGACAAAATATTTTGAAAATAATAAAGAACCAAAGTTGACTCGTTATCATAAAAGATGTCAGCGATACCATTTTAAACGAAAATATTTTGATTACAAAGCCGATTTAACGGCGGATCATTAAAGTTAACTACAGTGCACCTACTAATGCTATGGTATAGAATGATATTACGCAAATACCATGTCGGGGTTTATTTGTTATTTTGGTACAAACGTATGTAAAGAAATACCTTCATTTGATTCCTCATTTGATATAGAATGAATTTATATATTTTTTATTATTCATTATACTTTGAACTAGATTTTGCCCGCGACTTCATACGCGCATATCCCGTTTTGTCCCGTTCCCGCAGGGATTTCTCGTTGCCGTATAGCCTACAGCCTTCCTCATGAATGTGGCTATTATATACAAAAATTTTCCAAATCCGACTGGTAGTTTCAGATATTAGCGCGTTCAGACAAACAAACTCTTCAGCTTTATTATATTAGTGTATATTTGCCGACTCCGCGCTATTCATAGGTCTGTACTGTGACAGTGACAGTCAATTGTCAATCCAATTAAATTTAGAGTTAACATTTTGGTTGGAAAAACGTGGCGTGCGAATAAGTTACAAAGCCGAAAAGAGATCAATTAAAGTTAATTAAAGTGAAAATACAAGAGAGAGGGAATGTCATAGATGTCGTTTCTTTCTTTGCAGATACATTTAGTTATTAAGATAAACTCCATGATGTATTTGTACCTATGTAGGATAGATGGTATGCAATTAAAACAAAAAAATCTTTCTTTGCAGAAACGCAACACTATTTGTTTATTTCCTCAAAATAAATACATACTTACACATTATACGTAAAGCCACACGTACCGTAATACCTCGCCGGGATTGAACCCGCGACCCGCGCGTAGCTCACCAGCTCTCGCATCCAACAGCTTATAATGTGCATAACTGCGTAACTATCACTAAACGTATAATATTTGTTTGTCCATTATAATACTGTTTACGAAAACAAACGATAGTTTTCGAAATACTGACATTAAGTTAGGATTCTTGACTTATCTGAATATGACATCCTGCCCACTCCATCATAAAACGATTATTTAGTTTGAATACAAAAATTTATAACAAAACATCTTTCATTAAAAGACGAAATGAAAGAGAGTGATACTATGGATAACAGCCATGTAATTAACCTGCGCAAGCGCATACAGAGCGAATGTCATGCGCATACTTGTAGTACAGGTGCCAGCAAATCAAGCTAAACGAAACAGTCAAATTTTCCCAGACCACCTTGAACCTATTGCTTTAGCGATAAAGTTGAAAATCTATTAAATAAATTTGACATATTGTTATAGCTTGATGTGCGGCGTCTATACATCGTATGGCTCTCTGCGGCCATCAGTTGTCTACCGAACACGACACAGGATGGCCGTGAATATATTGATCCCGCGTAATTAGTGAGTTAGTGAGTTTAGTTTGCACTCAAACTAAACTGCGCTCAGCTAATTACAGCCTCGGCCTCCTTGGGATAAGCTTTGTATCTCGCAGTACTGCTAGCCTCGCCTGGGAGGCGGCCACAAAGGTTGCCGCGCAGCGCTAAATCTTTAAGGATGGTTCTGCGCTTGCTCGATAACTGCAGAGTCGTAAACGATTTGTATAAATAATTAAGCTTGCTGAAGTCATTGTTATTGTTTTTGTTGCGATTCTATGAAAACAAATCTACCATAAGGAAGAGATTGGGTGACGAGGCATCATTATCCTACAGTCACAGCTGGCCTCACAAATGCCTCTCTATTTATATCTATCGATTCTCGGCGACCTTCTTCCAACTGCTACCCTGTGAAGATCCTCGCTCCACTTAATTGTCAGACCACTATTGTCACAGTCGTGTTTAATCAAAACAAGAGTACCAGTAATTTGAATCTGTTTTACAAGTCCGTACGACAAGAATACCAACGGTTAAAGCTTCCATGTCTAATATAATATTCGTTTCGCCGAGCTTGTAAATAACACCGAGCTGTAGTCGCGGACAGCCGGACAGCTCAGAACTAAATGCACTAATATTACCAATGTACAGCGCACCAGTACTCGCTACATCGGGACATTCGTTAAAGTGCGTGCAGCGACTCAGCGGGTTGGAGCAGAAGGTGCACAACTAGAAAATGTGGTTTTTGTACAGGAACTATAACAGTACGGGAAGATGGTTAGGAAAGTGTGGTGGGTTTGAACCGAAAAAAAAAACAGTATTGGAAGTCCAAAAAAATCGGGGGATGAATTGTGTGAAGAAAGAGGATACAATCACGAGATACATGACAGCCATTAGAATAAAGCTAAAAGCCAGGTGGTTGATGAAGACAAGTCGATCAGTGCAAGTAGCCCTCGAGCATGTTCGTAGCCCATCGAACGGTCATGGACGAGTTGTATTCGAAACGTTTGTTTTTCTATTGCTATGGCATGGTAACTTAGCATAATATTTCATATGCGAAGCTTTCCAGCATTATGAAAAATGGTTTCAAGCTTTCCCTGTTCATTTATGTTTTGTTTGCCACCTGTGCTATGGCAGTTCCTCACGAACTGTGTGAAGTAGGCTTACTGCAGCAACCTTGTAAAATAAATGTAATAGCAGCACCATGACGCCTGCTATGAACGCCTCAATTAAGCGACGTCGCGGCGCAGAGTTATGCGTTCTCTCCTGATTTATCATTATTTATTCCCGCATGCAAATGTCGGCTCAGCTGCATCAGCAGTATCTACATCGATTTAATTATGCAGTCAGATAGTTAGTGGCACAGTTATCCAGCGATTTTTGCTACATTAATGAAGTCGGTTCGGTTGACGTATGCCTGGGAATATAAAAAGCGAGCGACGTCGGGGAACATTTGAATATCCTTTTAGATGTTTTTGAAGATAGCGAAGCCTGCCTCACTTCCTGGTGTGTCGATACGGCTTGTTAGTGCACATGAGTGTATCGATCGTGATCATATCTATGAGTCTGTAAATGTGTATTATTGGAATCCAATGTTTATGTTGCTGAAACAATACTTGCTTCTTGTAATCGACTTGCTGGCTCGTTCTGTTACATCATTTTGCAGTTGTATTTTGCCCCCATCTAAGTTTTCGTTTCGTTTCCTATTAACGTATAATTAGACCATAATTTACATTTCCACGATGTTCAGGACGCGCCTATCTCCGGCCTCACTAAAGATACCCTAAATGGTATCTTCCTATTTAAGTTCACTACGATACATAGTATATTGATCGCCACAGATTGCATTTCCTCTGGGTGATTAAAGGTTGATATAATAAATAGTGGTTGTGGTACGCCTGCGCGGGCTGAGCGGTCTGATCGGCTGCGCCTGCGCACGACCGCGGTACTTTATTGCTAATAGCTAATCCCGCTTCAATTAATACGTCTGCCGAGTGCTTCCTGCCGTGTATTCCGCGGTGTTGCTATAATTTACGATATGTGACCATTTTCTTTATATTACGAAGGAAATAATCGGTTTTCTTAATTAGATTAGTGATTAGATTATTTTCTTCTAAGTCTGGTTGTGTAACAATCGCTCTTCTTAATGATCCAGGTTTCCAGAAACTGAAGTAGAATGTTGTCTTTCCTACTACTTTATAGGAACGCAGAATGTATGCACCGCCTCCACCTCCGTCATTGGCCACAAAATCTTGGTGTTGCAAACTCCCTAAGAGTGACGCAGTCTTTCACAGTACAAGCGTATACCCCAACGCTTGTAAAAGCATTCTGGATGTGGATACTTGATGTTCGTTCTTGATCGATAGATGTATTTATAGCATCTGTTCTCGAACTTCATATAAGTTTGAACACCAAAACCTAACTTCAGGAAAAAGGAGCGAGGAATGATGTAATATATTACTACGCGACACCTTTATTAATTTAGTAGAGGCTATGCTCTAACGTAAATTAATAATACATCATCTGTTTACTATCAATAAAGGGTATTAATGAAGCGTGTAATGGCTGCAATCACAACGCTGTCAGACATTACCGCGCGGTATTAACGATTGCTGTTCAGTTTACTATGCGCTACAAATTCATTGCGCACTGCCGTCACAGCAGTGCGTCCTGTGCCCAGGGCTGGCCGCACTGAAATACGGTTCGATCTGTTCTCTTAACTAATATAATATAATAAGATATATAGTAATACTGTACTGGAGCTGGTTTGTGGTGTGGCCAGTGATAGGCTTAATATTCACAGTTTGACAATATTAAGTCCTGTTGTCAAAATCTGAAGCTTCCGAAAAATTACACCATAGTTTCTTGTATAGTCTACTGGTAGGTTTTCCGCGGCGTCGCTACTGTAGTTTATCCAACATGCACTTTGCGTTTTGCCCAGGCAGTGTGAGAATTTTCGTAATTGGTCAGCGATCGATTTTACCTCCTCTCGTGTATCAGTTTAGCTTACTGGTACATAACCGCACGGCCGGCATGCGGCACAGTGAAGTACTTACAACGCTCACCGCAGATCTCGCCAGCCCTGCCCGCGTTACTTCACATTCACATTCAAGCGTAGTCTTGATTTACGATTGTTTATATAATAACCATTCTATCGGGGACTCAATTGATTTGTTTTGGACGCCACTCATCCGCAGCCGTGTTTAGAGCAAACACGTTGCCACACTGTCGACGGTGTAGTGCCTCTTGCGGCACTCGTGGTGCTTGTGCCCTTTATGGCACTTGTGCCTGTTGTGGCACGACTGAGCGTGGAGTGGTGTGCCATGTGTGGGGCTGTGGAGTGCTGCCCACTGCGCCCGCGCCAGCCCGTTAGCGATCACTTGATACTTCACTGTGATGCGCGGGCGCAGAGCACCTGCCAGGGCTGGCTCTTGACACACCTGGGTGCTATTTGTACAAATAAAGCGTTTAGGTTTACGTGAAAACAATCATTTTAACATAAATATTCTAACATTTACTAGAGCTATGTTTGTCGAAACCCATTCATTGGTATCTGACAATAATCTTATAGGCAGTAAGGAACGCTAAGCTGCGACCTCGTTCCCTGCCTATCTCCCTCCGCATCATATGAGAGCGTCGTTGCTTGAGCTCGCAGTAGCTATGCTAATCCCCCGGCTGCACTCGGCAGTTACTACAATGTATACGGTTATCGAAGCTGTTATGATAATATACCGCATAATTCCATCACTTAGGTCGGCCATTTGTTAACATAGTTACAGTCAAATCTAGACCGGACTTAGTTCTACATCATTAGCCGCAAAATGTAACGAGTTGATAGTTGTTATGGATAAATTGAAAGCTAAGAAATGTAAGTGTATTTACGTCGTAAAACTGACCCTCACATTGAATGACGGACATCCCTGCTCGCTACTCCTGTCTCGTCAAGTTCACGCTAATGACCCGCTCCGTCTGATTGGAACGTCCCTCAGTCAGCCTGTCTGGCTGTATGTATGTACTTCTGTTTGTATGCAGTAACAACAATCAGGCACACAATGCCCGACCGACACATGCATCAACACTGGAGCAGCCATCCAAATGTTTTTATTGAAGCACAAAGAAAGCTCTTATCTCTGAACCACTTCACGAATGTTGCTATATTGTGCGCTTGACTTGGGTCAGAAGATGGCTGCCTCTACTTGATGTATCGTCTACTTATATTTGCTAGATTCAATGAGTCACTCTGGGCCGGCGGCTCCTGACCCCGGTGTTCTTCACCTGTTCTCCTGAACCCGGAACACATTTAAGTTCTCGCTAGCGATTGATAGAAAACTATTAAAACTTTGATTTAGAACCCGTCCGTGCTCTCGTCAAGCGCCTCATAGAGCGAGTGTATGAACATCGTTAGCTGCGCATCTCATGAATAACAACCGAACCTAAGTTTACGAGCACTGCTTGATGATGACAGATGCGCGATATTCAATTATACTCTCCGCATCGCGCCGCATACAATATTTATATCCGTTTAAAAGTCCCATTGTGGCAACACTATGAAAATGGCAATATAAACTGCAATACCACGACGGTGCGCGGCGGAGTGGTCGCCTGGTCGCATGCGACTGTACTTGCGCCGTTATTCAATTAACGCGTGTGATGTATGCGCGCGCATGTGCCCAGCTCCCCGGGCGGCGGCGCGGGCGCAGGCGTCGCGAGTGTCACACGCTGCCCGCCTGTAGCCACTAGCTCAGAGCCACGCAGACATGCAGCCGTCTGAGCCATGAGCCATGGGACGAGGCGACACCACTATTCCCACATCTGAGCCATAAAATACTCATAAAGCATAACAGCACCATCTTATATAATTGAATTAAATTCTTCAATGACTGCGACTCTGCAGTGTGCATATGAATAGAGTGTTTGAGGCAAAGTTTCCAGCTGCGCAACATTAGACATCGACCTTCCGAATTCACCGTGGGATACAAACACTAAAACAGTAACACTGCGTTGAGTTTTTTCAAAGTTAGGAATAGTTTTTCTTTTATGAAACATCTGAAATGGCTTAAACGATTCACCGATATCTTCAATGTCACAGTAACATACTTCACTTATGAATTGGTTCAACAGTATCTCAGAAGATAGAAAGACAGCTCGCGTGGGTTAGCGCGACACGACTACTGACTACTCTCGTACAATGTTGTAATAATACGTCGTCTGTTTGACAAATAGTATTGATAAGTCAGGCTACTGACTCGGCAATAAGCGATGGCGATACACTTGCCGCGATCGATAATAATATTATAGCGCCCGCGACTGTCGCAACGGTGAGCTCCTACTGTAGGCGTGATCGAATTAAAGGTGCATGGATCTAGATAGGTATAGCATATAGATATTTCATGAAATTAATAATCTTGTTCGTGTATAATCCTAACCTTAACGCCTAAACCGCTGAACCGATTTAGAACCGAGATAGATGGGATCTTGGAGACGGTTTATAAATATTTTTGTGGAAATCTATATTAACGCGGGCAAAAGCTATTATTTGCATCAAAATGTTCAAAGATCCAGGTCTAAGCTGAAAGTATTGCTTGTGGAAGCTCGATGGCAGCTACTTTGCTTAAAATTACACCAATTTTAATATCCATAATCAAATGCATCTGGTAATCTTACTTGTTCCTATAAGTACCGTACTCAGGGCGCATCGTCCTCACATAACATAAAATTATTTTTTATATACCAAATTTTGTAAAACTATTTTTGAAAAGAGTAACTATGGATTTTCTTGTCCGATCTTCTCCATAAGAATCTACCTTTCCGAATGGACAGTAGAGTCACTTTATTAATGTAATATTATTATTTTACTGAACTGCAAATGATGACATTCAAAAGTGCCGTTTAATGGCCTAATTGAAATAAACGTTTTGACTTTGACTTTGAATCCTGGAAGTAGAGCCAAAATTCAGTATGGGTAGGGACGATTATGGTGATTATGCCTTAAACCAATTTAAGCTTGCTTTGTTCGTTGTTTTATTATCGAAGTTTAGCAGATAATATAATAGCCGGGAATTTTTTGTTCTTGTTATGGTTTGTGCAATAGAGATCGATGAGCTTGAGATTATATTAGGATATCCAGGGTTATTTGTGAAACACATACAACTTTTCTGTGTGTGAAAGAACTCATGAATATAAACAACTACTTAGGTGCCTACCTTTTAAATGAAATATTATACTTACTTAAGTATTGCAGTTTTATGAAAAAGATGTTGATTATTCTATTCAGGGTTGCTCTCATTGTTAAAGTTATTAATAATCAGGAGTACCCACTGCCGGTTGTTAGCGTTTGACAAATAACTCTCTAACATGCCGTTCATATTGGAGGATTTATTTCCATTACAGCATGAAATATAAAATTTGGTCATAATAAGATTCTGAAAAAAATGTAGCAGTTTGAACTTTCAAGATGTATTGTAACATAGAGAAAAACTGGCCTACGAGTTAATTTGAATTCAAAGCTTTTAGCACATTATGTTTCTTTGCTGATTTCTCGTCGCGTATTAAAGTGTATCGGCGTTGATCTGCGATGGTCGCGATGGTGTGCGCCGGCGCAGGCCATGTATAATGTATGGCGGGACGTGTCGACGGGCTCCACGGATTCACACGGACGCTCAACGGCGCTGTCGTCACTATACCACTGTGCCGGCTGTCTGTTCGTCACTGTGTCTGTACCTACAATTATGTCGCGGTTGCCTTAATTTTGCAGTATCAAACGAACGTGATGTAGTAAAGCAATGAGCAAAATCAGAGCGAACAGAAAGCATAAACTGGAATCCCGTACTATTCAAGTAGCCTCAACTGCATTATTGGAAACAACACTAAGCAAATGTAGGCAGGCATCTGCTTATTGATGTTTGTAAGTACATCCTGTCAAATTACAAAAGCATACTTGTAAACCGTTATTATACCACAGGCAGACCCGCGTGCCGGAGCTCGTAGGGCCAGTCTTATGAGTTGTGACACATAGTTGCTGTTGGTTTGTTCAGCTCAACAACTGGTATGAAACAACTTCACACAACGCAGCACTTACACGGGTATGCGACAATTGATCTCAATGCGACAGATAACGGCCTGCGCCCGCGCACCCCGGCGCGTAGCGGCGCGGGGCGCGGGGCGCGGGGCGGCGCGGGACGGGACGTCCTCGACAGTTTTTGTCCCACATAATGTCATATTATGAAATGATCGCAGTTCCTTGATACATTTTTATGGGATATATTGGAAGTAGTTTGTGCACAAGAAGTGATCCGATGTGGATTGCGCTGCTTATGTTTTTGTGATAATATCGAACCGGATGATAATATTGCCGTGGACCGGTGAGAAATATTTATTGCACTACATTGTCTGATACTTGCCTGTCTATCACATACGAGTATATACTTTTTATTAAAGGTAATGCCTAGCAATATTATCAAATTATTCCAATGAATCCAGTTTCCAAGGATTTTTATATTTGTATAAAAATCCTTGAAAAAATTGTACGTGACGGGAGCTAAGATCCCATTCGAACTTAACCTATCCGTGTCGGGCCTTATGTTCCGCCACTTGGCTAGGCAAGAAAATCCGATAAATTGTAGAACCGTACACTGATTGATCGCCAACATGTCGTCAGTTTATGTTGGTTCACAATTTCTCGGAATTACTTGGAGCGATTATGTACTATCAAATTGATGCGTAAAAAAAATTCCAATTGTTCAGTTCACAGTTTATCGAGAGTTTACAATCTCTCAAGATACTTTATAATCTTACGGAGTTTGCAATTATCCGGTGCTATTATCCTGTGTCATATTTATTCAATTGATAGGAGGCGGTCTATAAACAATAACTAGACGCATCAAAAAGAAAAGTCGCCGCATTGTGTATGTTAAGTACCGCGGTATCAGAGCGTGGTATCGGTGGCTGCGTGGTGGGTGCGTGGCCGCTGCGTGGCGGCGGCGGGCGCGCGGCATGCGCATTATGCGCGCTATCAGTCGCTATCGGCGCGGGCACGGTGCGCAAGCGCATGCAGGTGCAGAACGCCATGCATTATGGATGCACAATAATGTTGACATTGTATTCAAATCCCGCTTGTTTTATGAAAATGCTGCAAAATGCCAGATATTAACTGTTCGTTATTTGCTTTACAACTGCAACCGCAGGGTACAGCGACTGACCGAAGTAGACCCGATATAGTGGCAGTAAACAGGCTGAAGGTCAAAAATACCGCCCTAGGATCCGACGGCTTACCTGGGGAAGGCTGGGTCCTGGCCTTGAAGGCTCTCGGGCCTTGACTAAGGGGAACCCCCTAAGCGCATTCTTAGAGAAGGGACAGTTCCCGCTTCGTTGGAAGACGAGGAAACCGGTCCTCATTAGGAAGCCGAGGCGCCCTGCGGACTCTCCGTTCGCATACCGGCCCATCGCCGTGCTGCTTGACGAGGTGGGCAAGCTTTTTGAAAGAAAAAAAAAGAAAAAAATAAAAATGTTTATTGCGTCAGCTTACATATCATTTTACCATTACAATGGGAAGCATCCTTTTAAGCAATTAGATGCTTGTGCTAGGAAACTCCGCCTTTCCCTAGGTTACATGATTGCCATACATTTTTTGACTTAAATTTATACAGATAAAAATAAAATTAAAGAAAAGAAAACACGGTATTTTTATGAAACGCAAAAATACAAAAATAAAGACAACGCGCTGGAATGTGTGTTATGTGTGTTGGAGATAGTGTGGAGGTGAATGTGTGTTTGAGTAGTGAGTAGGTGTAAGTGTGGAAGTGATGGTTGTATCTTGTGTAGTCTTGGGATTGACTATAACCATAGTCATGGATGTTGCTACATACACAAAAATAAACCTTAAAATCTCGCAGCTAGTTCCAGAGATCAGCGCACTCAAACCAACCAACAAACTCTTCTGCTCTATTATATTAATGTCGATTAGATTCTCATCGACTGTACCATATTTTCCACTTCGTCATACGTTTTTGACTTGAGCCACTTAGACAAAGCATTTGACGGACAGGGCCGTCATCTACCCCGGTCACCGGGGAGACTGGACCGACGAGAGATGTCATGCGGTGTTCCACAAGGTTCGGTTCTGGGGCCGCTTCTGTGGGACATCGGTTACAACTGGGTACTGCGCGCCGACCTCCTTAGCGGCGTCAGCGTAGTCTGCTACGCTGACGACACGCTAGTCCTAGCGTAGGGGCGGTCGCACCAGACGGCGGCTGAAGTAATGACAAGCGGGGTTGCGAAAGTCTGAAGCCATGTGCTTTCATGATTCTCGGAATAGGCCACCATCAGAATCCCAAGTAGCAGTAGGAGGGGTTTGAGGAAGCAGCGGAAGGAGGGTCATGGTCATTCGGCTGGCCCGGGGATACCGCACGATCTCCGGCGAGGCGGCGGGCCTCCTTGCCGAATTGCCGCCATGGAATCTGGAGGACAGAGCCCCCGCACGTTTACGCGTGTCGCGTGGAGGCGCTACGCCGGGGTGGAAAATCGCAGCGTGGCGAACGGAGCTCCGGCAGGATCTCATGGCTCAAACTCTGCTGTGGCAGTTATGGGGCATTCTAAAAGTATATGCGGAACTGTTTTATCTACACCTGACTCACAGGCGCACGAAACATTCTCTTTACACTTGAAGCGTTTCAAGTATGCAGAGAACCCACCATGTCAGTATTTGAGTGGTAACGCCTGTGGGTTCTATTTTGCGTACCACACTGTACGCCGCAACCTCAACAGGTAATAACAGTTTTGTGCCGGAGGCTGTTACCCCCGACTTATATCTTCCGTTCCATTCGCCAAGCGACCCCATACGGGGTCTGCCATCTGCCGCTTGAGCACGCTTGGGCACAGATCGTAGTCCGGCTTCTTCTTCGACCCTAGGGCGGCCTCCTTCGCGAGTTGGTCAGCTCGCTCGTTGCCCTCCAGTCCTGCGTGGGCTTTGATCCAGAACAAGGAGACATTCTTGTTCTGGAGTTTACTGCGTCTGATGATGTCTCTTGTTTCCACTGCTAGGGAAATAAGTACCTAGCTAGAGTGTATTCTAATACATTCTAGGTACTTATTTCCATTCTAAAATTAATCTGCCAGTAATTTGATACACTAGGTAGGGACCTATTTATTTATTTATACGAATATCTTCAAGTTGATGAAATGCACAACCGCGCTAATTCTGAAGTATGTGCTGACGTGACGATCCATAGTTTGTCACCTCTTAAATTTCGTGTTGACGCTAGTTTTCCGCCATCGAACAGCGAGTGTCCCAATCATGGCGTGTTTGGAGCCAAAGCTAATATTTGACTTGATCTACATCCGCCAATGGATCGCTCCGGAGACAAACACGGCGTATTTGTACAGACGGCCAATAAAACAAACAGCTCATAGTTTTGTCAATATTCACCGGAGATCACATGGACAACCAATTCAGACTTTGGACTATGGACAACCAATTTACTGTGGTGATATATCGGTAAAATGTAAGCACAAGCACAATATTTATCTTAGGCTAGAGAACTCAGTCGTCAGGCGCACCCCTGGGTACAGTACTCCATGTAACAACGTGTCATATTCAAGTATGCCGCGAACATGCTCGGTTATGCACATAGTAACCGACCGCCGTAATCTTGATGTTACATAGGTGGATAGCGCAATATATTCCACGCTTGAGTCCAGGTTCGAGCCCGGGTCGACGCCGCGCCGCTGCTTGCGCCTGCGCAGATGACGCCGATAGCTAACACGAAACCTTCTAAAGGATAACACATACTTGGACACGGTCAGTCGCACGTAGTTGACTGGCAGACGGACTCAACTCAGGAAAATTAAACAAAATCACCAACCAGGCAACATTATATCTGTTGTCTGAATACGAGTCACGAGTAGTGGCAATAACAGTTTTTCGTTTTGAGTAGTATCAAAATATCAATGTAACGTAAACATATGTTACATATTTTCTATCATAAGCAATCAATGTAATAGCATCTACAATGATGCTATTGAAGGCACTTTCTCAAAACAAAAATTTGAACTTCGAGCTTGTACATTTTCATCGTAGCTTGTAAGTGCAGGCTAGCCTTAATATGGCAGCCCCACGAGCAGCAGTGCGCATGCGCAGTGTGCAGGTAATCTCGTGCGCATGAGTCGCTGCTCTAATGTGAGGTGCGGTAGTTCGAGCGCAGAACACGAGGCTAAGGAACACGGGGTGGTCTGTGTATTACTTAATAGTATGACTGAGTGTACGGGCAAAATATAACAGTTGCAGGTGAATTCAGCACACAAATGCTTTCGACGCTGCTTAAGAAACGTTTCTTGCTTATGAGGTATTTACCATTCCCGTAACGTCTCGAAAAACAAGAAGCATTGTTCTTGTTTTTCTAATCTTACCTATATAATTATTATAGGGATGTGTTGCTCTTGCTGCCACTTCCCAATTTGTTTAAGTGCCAAAGCAATGCAACTTTGATCTTCAACACTCCCTGAGTCTTAATAAAAGCTTAAAAGTTCAACCGCAAGGAACTCAATAAAATAAGAAAACATAACCGTCTCATAACATAATAAAGAAGAGAAAGAACCCAGACCATTCAAATTAATGAACAGCTCGTTTAAATCCCTCAGCTCACACACAACACACAACACACAGGTAACGGCAATACAAACAACACTAATATCTCTTGCTTTATATTGAGACAATCGCTCTTCCATTCAGGCGTACTTCCCAGTAATCCTGCCTATTATAGACGCTGTGCCCATTGACGTCAGTGACGATGTTGTCTGACAAATGCACGTCACTTGTCTTGCTTGTCGCCTGTCACCTGGCCAGAGGCGGGGAGGGGGGTGACCGCAAACAAACGCCCACGCGGCTACGCGGCTGCGCTGGCGCATCAGTTACTAACACAAAAGATGCGCAGAAGGCGAGGTTCTAAGCGCGATTAAGAGTGTAAGTAGAGTTTGGTTACAAAAGGAATAAATAAGTTAAGTAAATAAAAGCCTCCTTAGTTCATAATCATTTACTTTTCATAAATAGAGATGGGCCTGTCGTGGCCAGTCATCTCACAGTTCTTAGTGTGTTGCCAGCCCTACTCATTCATTTTCTGAGTACTTACTACGGGTACCGTGCGATTTACCCTCGCATTCCCCAAACATCCCAGATTTGCACTAGACCAACGTCAAATTTACCTGTCTACTTCAGTCGTCGTGTTATGTCATGAGGTACTTCTGCCCCTCCCTGTCGCGTCCATCGTGTGGACCTGCAGACAGGGATCACATTCCTAGAAACTGATACTCCGGGCGCACGCTCCGCACGCGACCGTATTGTAGGCGAAATTTATCGCCTTCAGAGCGCGTTACTTAGCGAATCACTGAAACTCTACCCTGCGCCAACACCAGCTAAGATTTACGAGGAAACTTAAACTAACATACTAACACATGTGAAATAAACACTTGCACTGCTAGGGTGGCCAGAGAGAACATGACTTTCCTAACTGATTTACAGTATCCAAAAAGAAAGCCAATTCTCGTGCTTAAAAAGCTTTCAAATTTATGCGACTTGAATTTGAAAGCTTTGCACGAGAATTAGTTTTCTTACGAGAATTCATCTCACCGACAGTCAATGTTAGCAACTTGTCTAAATGTAAGGAAATAAGAGGTGTTTTTGATAGTTTGCGACTGCGAATTCGTGAATTGCTCCTCTGTTGTTTTTGAAGACTCAGCTGGAATTCATCGATAGCGAGCTCGTTTTAGTCACTCTGGCTATATAGAAAACTAATGTAATTATAATATAGAAAACTAATAAATTTTGTTATATTTACTGCCACTGTGTTAGTATTAATAAATATGTTTACAGACAAATGTCTTAACTAAGATTTTCTCTAATTTTACAGCAGCAAACTGCTGACATGTACTAATGACTATAATTCAATATCCATAATAGTGTGAGCGTCAATCATCACGTAATGGTGTGTAATATAGTGTAAGTCTGCTGCCGATCGTAAGCAGCCTGTTTCCCTGCCCCGTGCGGCTAGGTAGTGAGCGAGCTTTTATAGCGCAGTAGAGCAGCCAATGAGGTATCGTTAATTGATGCGCGGTCCTCAATGATGCTGTTAATAATAACCCACGAATACTTAGGGAGTACCAAAATTAAAGCAATATTTGAATTTGCCGCCATTTTAGCGGCAAAGTGTTGTCCACCAATTTACAAATGTTGTCACCGCGAGACTAGTCAATTTTAGTTACTATCATAGTATAATGTCTTACGGTATCTTACCATAGGGATGGGCTGCTGATATCGAGTTTATATTCATTCTGCAGAACAGAGACAGCCATCAGGGCCATTAACTTTGGAAATTTGTTTGCCTTTTGCAAAAGGCATTAGGAGGAACACGGTAGGTTTTAGTCAGTAATAGTCTGACACTCCCTTCCCTTCCGCCCAGAGCGGAAGGAGTCATTTGTTGATTCCCCATTCTTTAAAAAAGCCGTTTTCTATCTCCGCCGGCGCGATTCTCTAAGCTAAGGGAACTGTTTAAAAAAATTAACATCATGACGGTACCTGGTCAATATCTATGAAAATATCATGTACCTACGTTAGAAAGATTCTATTATACATATTTTTAGGAAACGAGGTGACAGACATAAATATGTCACTAGAAATAGGAACCAATTGGTTCAACCAGGTTTCGGACTTGCTATAGTAGCAAAATATGTCATGGGATACTGTAATAAAGTACCGCCACGTAATATATTAGAATTGAATGAGACGAAATTTAAAAATTATATAAAACGCACACTATACAGACAAGTATATTAGGTGTAAACTGTGGGTGGAAGTGGTTTTCATTGATGACGAAAATGCTTGGCTCAATGCTGGTCCGCTCTGGAGCGATTGCAGCGCCATGTGATAACATTGTTGGATCTGCTGAAGATTGTAAGACCAACTTTGCATTGTATAGACTCAATCTCTTTTGCATTGTATAATTTCACGCATTAATTATTTCAAAACGAATGTTACCATGATTTTCTCAACTGATTTAAAAGAGTGCCCCTGGAGTTTCATGTTCGTTCTTTTCCATAGGATCTACTCCTTAGGACGTGCAACTGCCGCGCCGGAGATAGGCTCGGCGAGTGTGTTTATAGCTGCAGAACAACTTTCTGCTCTAGACGGTGGCGCGGGAGAACTAGCTTCGTCTATCTGACAGACCAAGATAAATCAAATGTGCCTGTAAATTATCTATTTGGAATAAAGGACTTTTTTGATTTGATTTGATACTTTAGGGTTAGGCAGTAAACATGGAGAACTAGACTTAAGACCTTGATTTTATACAACCAATAGGGACTATAGACCTCAGTATCTAGTATAAATTTCAACTTGAAGGTCCACCCGTTCCTGAGAAAATCGGTGGTGACACACGGACAGGCAGACGGACAGACGGCCAAGAGAGTGATCTTATAAGGGTTCTTTTTTACCGCTTGAGATACGGAAACCTAAACAACATTATTTTTGGTGGTCAAAGTTCAGAAAATCTGTTATTTCGGTGATCAGAATTGAGCCCCTAGATCATGTGATTTAACATAACTTGGTTTTTTCTGGCATTTTTTAAGTCAAAGGTCAACAAACCTTCAACAAAAATTTGAAGAAAAATATCTGTCCTTTCTAGTCATATCAAATCTTGCCATTATTTTGGGATACCTTTTATGAGACGTACGGACACATAGAACAACTAAAATAATTTAGCGGTTTATGTCCCTGTTCAAGGGAAGGGCAGACTACTGGCGAATTCAATCGACTTTCAACGGGATTGATATTATTATGTGAGGTTTTTACCCCTTTTTAGCGTTCCGTAGTCAACAATGATGCCTTCTAGTTTTGCCATGTCGTCCGTCCGTCTGTCCACGGTTTGGCTCAGAGATGCTTAGCACTAGAAAGTTGGAATTTGGCAATAGTATACATATCAATCACGCTGACAAAGTGGTAAGTACAATAAAAGTGGTGAAAAATTTAAATTTGTAGGCTGCTCCCCCCTACAGGTAAAGTTTTTTTTTCATCGTCTATATTATGGTGTAATGTCCTTGGATAGGTCGTTTAAAAATATTGAGCGTGTGCAAAAACAATTTTTCCATCCAAGGATCCGTATGCGTAATATATTATTATAAGCGTTTGTAACTGCGACCATGTAGTAAAATTAGCTATTTATTTTTTGTCATGATTTATGACACGGGTATCTTAGGAACCATTTACTGTGCATGGCCGGTTTTTTATTGTCATTCAACTTGTTCGCAATGACTCTGGTTGCGGTTTTTGGGGATTGGGGTCTCTATAACACGTTAACCTTTGCACACAGCCAGTAATACCTAGTTCAATTGCTAACTCTAAGCTAACGTCGGTCGTCTGGCTGGAATAAATCTACTCCCCAAAATGCTATAAGGCTAGATTTAAGGAACACGGAAGTTTAAATCTGTACCAGTAATCGCTTTGTTTGGCGGCAACTGATCCAGTTTATCGAGTGTAAGTTCTCTGTGTACCTGCCGAGTCGTCACGATAATGATTGATGTGCTCGCAGTCGCTAATGAATGGATGCCGCTTCTAATCGTTCCTTTGAAACAAATAAAACGAATGAATTAAGTGGCCGCCATCTTGGATGCAGTGTGGGCGCGTCCGTTTGATCGACAGATCGATTTGAGATAATATCAATACTCGGGAGATTATTTCTTTAATTGTTGTTATTACTTGTTTAAGAAGCAAAGCGTTTAATTGGTTGTTGCGGCTGAGAGGAAACTTTTAGTGTGGGATCATATCCTGTCTGGCTCTTTTGTTAATAATAATAATAATAATAATAATAACTTTTATTGGAACTAAAACACAAGTTACAATAAAATTATGTACGATAATGACTGCATTAGTTATAAACTGTGTCGCAGCCATTAACGCCCTTACAAAAATGTTTATGCGTCAGTGCTCCAGGGTTGAGAAATTATTATTAACTTAAATAAAAAATTATAAAGGATAGTAATAATATAAAAGCGAAATGGTATAGTAATCATAATAGGCAAGCGTGTGATGTGCTGTGTTGTGCGTGTGTGTGGGTGTGGTGAGTTGTGCGTGGGGGGTGTTGAAAGTGAGTGTGTGAGTGTGGTGTTTTATGTTGTGTTGTGTGTGTGTATGTTTACATACGTATATGTGTTTTAATTACGTTTTAATTAACTTTTCAAGTTCTTCATAAGTAAGGGTATGAAGCCACTTATCAACGGTCACTCGACATTCCCTCAGACCAAGTGAATAAATATTACATATACTATTTACTCGGTTGTACAAAATAGAGCTTAGGTATGTATATTGACGTCTAACTGCTTCGATGCCGACTGACTCAATTAAACAGACTCTTTTAGTCCTTCGTCTGTGCTTAATGAGGTCAGGATCGAAAGTCAGTTCGGAGTGCTTACGTAGTACGGTGCTAAGCACAAATGAGTGTCTGACTCTTGGTACCTCACATATTGCGTAGAGTTCATTTGTGGGGAAGCGGATAGGTTTGTGGGCCATAACTTTTAAAACTGCCCTCTGCGCTCTTTCCATTCGCAGTAATGAGGATTTCCCAGAACTGCCCCAGGCTGTTATGCAATAGGTTATGATTGAGTGAGCTAGAGCATAGTATACCGTTTTTAAAGTAGGGAAATCAGCAGAAGCCCTTAGGTTCTTAAACACATATATTAATTTCCTGACTCTACCCACCAGTGACTTAATATGCTCGTTCCATGACAGAGTACTATCAATATAGACACCAAGATATTTCATACAATAAGTACGGACAATTTGAGTGCAACTACAGTCCTGATTAGTGCTCGGGTTACATTTGTGAGCTGTTAGTGTGTAGGCAGAGGTCGGTTGTGATGTTCTGCGTGGGGAGAAGGTCATAAATTTAGTTTTATCTAAGTTGAGGGTGAGCAGATTGTTTCTAAGCCAGGTCATAGTAGTCTGTAGGGCAATTTCAGCATGAGAGAGCGTATCGGACCAATCATTACCATGTACTACTATTGCAGTATCGTCAGCATATGTTATAATTTTACAGTTTATTAAAGGAAGGTTGCAGAGGTCGTTTATGTATATCAGGAATAAGGTAGGACCAAGTACGCTACCCTGTGGCACACCGTGACTGATAAATTTGGGTCCACTTGTGTAATTTCCTATTTTAGTAGTCTGAGAACGACCTGTTAGGTAACTTGTGAAAAGATTTAGGGGCAAACCTCTGATTCCAAGTCGTTCTATTTTGTTTAGTAAGAGTGGAATGGAGACCGAATCAAAGGCTTTAGAGAGATCTAGGAAAATTGCTAATGTTTTTAATTTATTTTTAAGGTGTTTAGCAATAGTATTAGTTAATTCCAAAACTGCATCTTCAGTACTTTTGCCAGATCTAAAACCATATTGGTTATCAGCAATAATGTTTTGGGCTTGTAAGTAATTGAGGAGTCTACTGTTGATAAGTTTTTCTAATATTTTGGATAAAGTAGTTAGCACAGAAATTGGCCTATAATTATCGACACGGTCTCTAGTTCCACTCTTATATATGGGATGAACCAGACCCTTCTTGAACACCGAGGGAAAAACCCCAGTAGCGAAAACAAGGTTGAAAACATGGCACATAATTGGAATGAGAGTATGTCTTGCATTTTTGACAAGTGTGGTTGAAATGCCATCCCACCCAGCCGCACTCGTAGAGTTCAGCCTGAGAATAATATTTTCAATTTCCTCGTTATCAGTTTCGAATAAAGCCATTGAATTTGTATATGTACTTATTGCATGGGAGCCTAAGAGACCTTCAGAGTCATAATGATTAAAATCAATTTTGGATGCTAGATTCTTCCCTACATTTACAAAAAAGTCATTAACAACGTCAACAGCACGCACGGGGTCACCCATCAGAGACAGTAGCTCATTTGAACTAGATTTATTAGTGTGAAGATTTGCAATTGTTTTTATGAGATTCCATGTTGCCTTTGGGTTTTTTTTATGTTTTTTGAATTCTGCTCGCTCATATTCTCGTTTTATTCTTTTTAATAAATTGTTGCAGAAATTTTTATACCGCAGGTAGATCACCCGGGCAGTTTCATTATTGGGTTCTTTTTTAGTTTTCTGATATAATTTATCGCGATTTCTTATGCATTTTAGGAGCCCGGGGGTGATCCAGGGCTTAAGTATGCGTTTCTTACTTGAGATTCTATCATTGCGTGTATTATTACTGATAACATTGGATATTATATTTACTAGTGTATCAGCCGCTTGTGATGCGTCGTGACATTGTAGGACCGATGAAAAATCGGCTACCTCAAGTGCTTCAACGCATGCTACAAAGTCCACTCGACGAGTTAATGCTACTGATTTTGATGATTTAATTCGGGAGTCGTAAGACACTATCAAAGGGGCGTGGTCAGTAATAAACGAGTCTAAAACCAAAGTGATCACTCTCGCTTTTGATTTAATGATTGCGTGATCCAAGCAGCTATCGCAGCGAGTCGGAAACAAATGAGCTGGTAGCATTCCATGTGATGCTAGTGTATCTAGGTAAAGGTGAGAATGCATGTCATCATTATTATTAGGAGATAAATTGATATTAATATCACCCAAAAGCATAATATTTTTATGGGACTTGAGTGAGTGTAAGGTAGTGTCCAAACTGGTAACAAAGTTTTGGATGTTCCGGAAAGAAGGAGAACGATATATCGCGATCAACGCCAGTTCTGTAGAGAATTTAACAATAAGGCAGTTTGCGTCGCCGAATATTGGATTTTCTAAGGAGTATTTTATATCTGACCTTATGTATACGACCACGCCATCATTCTTATTAGTATGATTGGAGGCATGAGATTCAAAGCCCGATATAGTAGGGAGATATGGACATTTTTGTAACCAGCATTCAGTCAAAACAATCACATGGAATTGCAGTTTAGTTCTATCCAATAAGATTATAAGGTTGTTAAAATTATTAATGTTTCCTATGCTACGAATGTTTACATGAAAAATATTTAATCCAGTTTTTGTAGTTTTTATATATGTATTACATTGTTCCGGAGAGCAGGAATGGGAATCTGAAACATTAATTTGTTCCAGTTCAGATACTATATGTGATGTATCACCCATTTTGTTGGTTATATGGAATAAAGAGATAATCCAATAAATTAATTCTCATGGAATGACAGAGATTGGTACCAATAAACGTGGTTTCAATGTTGAGGACATGCCCAATTACCGAGACTAGCGAAGTATTATAGAAGAAGACTATTTTGATGAATAACCGTTTTACCACATAGTGTAGTGTAGAGTTGTATGAGATTTGTACGAGTAGGTGTAAGTGTTCAGTGTTGTGTGTTATGGGGTAGATTGTGAATGGTAATAATAAAGATTTCGTGTACAGGAATATTAACATCTTACATAGTAATAAAATATTGTATGATTTGTAGGTATTGCTTATGTTAATTTTATAAGAATACAATTTTATAGCATATACCTTTGTAATAATAACTAGAATTGAAATATACAACATGCATATACAGGGGTAAGGAGTAGAATATTCTAGTCATTTTTTGGGGAAATCTAATTCATCCTTAATTAAGATATGTGGTGATCCTTGTTTTTCGCGTATGTATATTTTACCATTTGTGACCCAACAGTACTGGTATTGGTTACTGCTTGCAAAGTCTCTAGCCAAAAAGAACAGCCTTCTCATTTTCGGTGTTAAATATTCGGATACAAATATAGGATTCGCTGGACCGCTTATTTTCAGGTGCTTTGTCGACAGCCTGTTCTTTGTGTCTTTATTGAATTTTCTGTACATTCGGAGAAATTGTTCTTTTAGAATGTTGGTAGTAAATTCTATTATCACAGGCCTGTTATTTTTTTCAGTGGAACCTGTGCGAAAGGCATCTTTAATCTCATTGCGTTGAATTGGTACATTGATTACAGAACCGGTCTTGATAACGGTATCCAGCAATTTTTCTTTTGACTCCTGGGTATTAACGGGTATATTTTTTATTTCTTCACAAGCAGATCTAGATCCTCTTTCAAGTTTTTCTAATTTGTCTTCCAAGGCTTTTAGCACCATTGAATTGTTATTCCTCTCAGATTCTATTTGCATTTCTAATTGACTTATATGGGTTTTCAAAGCGTCATAGTCTTGCGAAAGAAAAGCTACTGTGGATTGAATATTGGTGTTCTGGGTTTTAATCTCTTCAATAGATTCATAAATTTTCTCAATGTTTTTGTTTTGTTGCTCTTTAAATTCGGTAAACATGGTTTTAATTTCTGACATAAAAATCGATATTTGATTCTCCTGAATAACCCCTGATTCCAAACACTTGCGTTTACCACGCTGCGTTACGTGTAGGTATTCCTTCTCAACACGCCTTTCGGGTTCCTCGGCGTTAATGTTTGGTTCCGACGTGCTATGTTGCAGCGTGTTGAGTAAAGGCGCAGCAGGCAGCGTGGAGCTTGGCGCAGGTGTTTGTGGTGGAGATCTATTGATAGGCATGTTGAAGCTGGATTGCTGGAATGTACGGCGAAAAGGCAAAACCAGTCGAAGAATTTAAAACTGATTTATTAATAGCTAATAACTTCTTAAATATATTTGAAAAAGCTCAGCAAGATGTTATAAAGCCATAAAATTTTTCTGCGAAATCCAAAAAGACCTCTGGGCCCAGATTCGAACCGCCACTCAAGGCGCGGTTACAACAGCGCAGTCGTACGCACTAGCCACTCGACCACAGCTACACGACAGTTAGTGTCGAAATGCTTAGGTGTATTGTCAGACACCGGCGCGTACGTACAGTATGACCTTGTACTATGACTCGCGCTCGAGACAATGACTATCACTTTTGCACTTTTAAAACACGTTGAGTTTTGATTTGTTTTTCGCTTTTACGGCACTTACACACTCAATATCTTTAGTTTAAGTGTGGTAATTTACACTCGCTTGTTGATCACTGTCTTTATAACCAGAGTAGGTTAAAACAATCAATGATATTTTCCAAAAATTCACTTTTAAACTATTTTATACGCGGAGCGTTACTAAACACGTCTACTCGCGGCGGTGTCGCAACGGGGGGGGGTGTTATCGCGATAATCTAACAGTCAATCAATCACTTCAGTGTATCGCAGTCTGAGCTTAAATATTGCCATTGTTTTTTGGTAAGTAGTTGTGTGTGTCATACATACTTATAAATTGTATCCGTCTAAATATTTTTGTTCTTTCATGTTTGCTGTTCCTATAGACGCCCACAGCTCAGGTAATTTATTGAAAGGAGTACAATATGTAGAAGCTTTGCATCTACTCCACAAGGATGAGGAAATATCAAATTATTTTTTGTAAGTTTTTCTTTGTACTGTCTTTTAATTCGAAAAAAAGCTCTTGTGGTCTGCATCAACTATACAAAATGTTGTTGAGACAAATTGTAGCAACTGTACCGAGTCGAGTGCACGCTTCAGCACGGTACAGTGACGCGCACTGGCGCTGATGCGTTTAATAAGCATAATAAGGCTATCGATTTCATCATTGCGGCACGGCTGTCGTGCGCTAGCGACGCGTCGTGTGCGTCCGCGCACGTGATGGGCGCCGCAAGCTCGTCAGATGCGCCTGCGCATCGTATGTGCTGCACCGACCGCGCCGTCACGCAAACGTAGCGCACGCGAACGTCACACAATTGGAAAACCACATGATTATATAATACATAACTGATTACAGTTAGTCGTCCTTACGGTCCGTACATTTGCTGGACGAACCGTGTACATTGCTCGCTTGGAGAACTTTAGTTTATTCTAATCAAAGTGATTGGAAGTTAGTAGTGTCTCACTAGTCAACACTGAACATTTTTCCAGAGTGTTTTTATTGGGTTTCAGTAAAATTAAGAGTGCTACGAAAATACTACTGGTTTCGTTTTAGCAGCTCTAGTTTTAGTTTTACACGCAGGTTTAAAATTATTACAAAAATATTTGTTTTTACGTACTTTATTTGAAATAGTTACCGTGGTTGAGGAAAATAATGTTTTTATGAGATTTTCCTGAATGTTATGTATCACATCCCGACAAAGATACCAATAGTAGTCGGCCATCATATGTGTCCCACCTCCCTTGGTAACGTTATTCCATTGTGCGAATATCCTGGTCAAACCTTTCACCTTGCTCTTCACTATAATCTCCAAGGTTTTCAGGAAATCGATCCAAATGAGAATGTAAATAGTGTAGTTTAATGCTCATGTTACACCTTAAATGTTTCAAATTGGACAACATATCGTTAGCTAATTGGAAATAGTTCTCTGATTTATGATTCCCAAGAAAATTTTGAATCAGTAAAACGAAACCTTTCCACGTTCGCTTTTCAAGTTCGTTCAGAAATTCGACTAAAGTTGGGTCTTTTAGCAGTTTTCTAATTTGTGGTCCATCGAGAATGTCTGCTTTCAACATTTCATTGCTCAGTCCAGTATTTTTTTTCGGGAAATAAGCAAAACATTCGCCACCTTTATTAAGGACAAATTGCTTTATAATACCAAGTTTTATATGAAGTGGCGGCAATATAATTCGGTCTTGATTACTTACTAAAGGTGGATTTATTACATTTTGCTTACTGACTCCCTCAGTGTCCATACTTTTTGAGTCCAATGGTTGTTTTTGTCGCGGCTGTCCCATAAACATGTGAAACATGGATACTTAGTATAACCTGTTGTCCTAAGAGGAACTTCATACTTAATGTCCTCATATTGTTCTTTCATAGAAGTAGAATGTCCTATAGGTACAGAACCATATATTACCGTTGTGTAATAGTACCACTTTAAATGCTGCCATCAATAAAATACGCCAATCACTTTATTTGTATTGTTGTAAACCCATCTTTTGTAAGACCTTCAACATTATTACAGTAAACTAAATTCTCTTCAGAGGAAAAATATGGCAGTAAATCCTTTTCACGAGTGCGATCAAATGTAATCGTTGTATCTGTTGCAAGTAGTTTTTTCACGAGTGCGATCAAATGTAATCGTTGTATCTGTTGCAAGTAGTTTTTTCACGAGTGCGATCAAATGTAATCGTTGTATCTGTTGCAAGTAGTTTTTTCACGAGTGCGATCAAATGTAATCGTTGTATCTGTTGCAAGTAGTTTTTTCACGAGTGCGATCAAATGTAATCGTTGTATCTGTTGCAAGTAGTTTTTTCACGAGTGCGATCAAATGTAATCGTTGTATCTGTTGCAAGTAGTTTTTTCACGAGTGCGATCAAATGTAATCGTTGTATCTGTTGCAAGTAGTTTTTTCACGAGTGCGATCAAATGTAATCGTTGTATCTGTTGCAAGTAGTTTTTTTCTTTCAGACGAGATGCTTAAATTTCGGAAGACACTTTCGATAGATTTAAATCCCTTATTAAGTCGTTTAACTCTCTTTAACTGAATGGCTGAGGATTTGTATCTTGACTAGGTATGAACTCAGAGTCAGATTCATGTTTTGGCACCCAAGGCTTCTGTAGATTGCAAATGTTCTCTCCAAAGTAGTTAAAGTAAGAAGATTTAACAAAGGCTGCGATCGATTTACGATACTTTGCAAAGGTACATAAGCTACAAATAACACACAAAATTATTTGGATGAACGTTTGAACGTCTTCCCTTCGTAGTTATTATTTTAATTGTGAATTTTTTTTAATATACTAAGTTGAAATTGACTTAATAATGCACGTCACCTCAAATGCGGGAAGATTGAAAAATCTCAAAAACTAGAGCTGCTACACAAATATTATTATGATTTTTGTAATTAAGACGCCAAAATATTTCAAATATGATAGTAATATTCTTGAAAAATTTCTTGGAAAGTAGATATTTGTTGGGCAGTAATCAATAAAACTATACATTGAAATACCAGCTGCACACTTAGAATGATTTAGTTGTACTTTACTTTATTCTCCACAGCATTGCGGGACGTCTAACTTACTACGTGTCACTGTCAGCAGCTTTTACTTTGTTATGAATAAACATACCTGCACCTTCCTCGACATTGCTCGACGCGGCAGCTCTGCACGCGATTTACGACCATTATCGAATTAAAAATGACGCGCCCCCTCATAATAACGGGCATAAGACCCGTCATTATCTATAACGCACGGTAAATCCTCAACCACAAGCGCACAAAACGTATAATTGTCAATGTTGTGACGTGTGACGTGTCCTGCGGCCATCAAACGCTTTCACAAATCAATCTCGGACTCCATTACTAAACTTTACGACTTCCCATGTCCTGAGGCGAGCCGCAACATACCACCTATTAAAATAAGCTGTAGAACTGTGCGTGAAACAATTGATGGCATAAAACCTCGCGATGACGTTATAGTTCAACTAGGAGGTTTCTCTCCTAATAAGGGCGTATAAAGCAAACACCGCTCAGTGCGAGGAATGCCGCGCAAAACTGCTGGGAATTGAGACATCGCAGCGGCTGCTTTATGTGGTGAGCTTACTGTGGGCAGTGAGCCTACATGTTCCTAGCCCGTGGGAAGTGGTCCTCTGCCACAGTTGTCGCGCCAACAGGTTGCCCATGACATGTGTTTCAGCAATCTCTGAAATCGTAGCACTCACATATTCCTGTAATTTTATTTTCATACAACGACGAGATTATTGTTATTTTTGCTGTAGTAAAGTTTTTACTTTGCTCACATTATTTAGTAATCTTGTTGTACTTTCCAGAGTAATTAATTGTCATATTATACATAGTTTAATTCGACTGTTCATGATGTCTGACTGTAATTTGATCGTCTTCACAATGTTTCATCGATTACTCCCTGATTCATTACATAATTGACTATGATAATTTAGTCAGCTTCAATGTCGATGACTATTAATGAGTCGATTGGACGCACTTGACTTCTATCGATATAATCATCATTTTGATCGAAATCGACCATAAAAATATTTAACATCAATGCGACTATTGCCTAACTTGATTCGACAATAATGTCGACTTCGAATGAATTGTGGAGTCAATTGGGTGATTGATGGTAAATGTCGATAATGTGTCAAGAGTGTCAGAAGTGAGTTATAGTGATGTGCCGTGATCTATAGTGATGTACTACATTGAATGTGTCACTAATAGTGATGCTGGCGTGGCAGTGGACACATTAATCATAGCAGTGCTAGTTACATGGTCAGATCGTACACCGTGATTATGGACACATGTATCATGGTGTCAGAATAGTTGTACTTTGTTTGATGGTTGTTTTGTTTTGTAAGAGTGCTAACTACGTTAGATTACCAAATTATCAACATGACGATGTGTGGATCGGTATTTTATAATGTTCCTTTAGTTACTAAGTCAACTTATCAATTGGTACTGTGGCCATAATGAATAAGGTGGCTACAGTGTTATACTCGTAAAACATGCACATCAATACACGAAGCTTTTTTGAGTGTAGACAATTGTATATTTAGGATATACTTACATCCACTTTAGCAACAGTTATTATCTCAATGGTATGTATTAACATGCTGACCTGCCAAAATATACAAATACATGGTGAAGCGGTGTAAGATAGCTCCGTCGTGAATATAAAACAATGTAGATTTAAATCGTAGCCACAAGCTCAGCAGGCGGCGCGGTGCGGTGCAGGGGGGGGGGGGGAGGCGGTGTGGCGGTGGTCGCGAACACTCTCGCGGCTCATTAATTACTAATGTTTAATTAATTACCACTTGTCCCGCAGCCTGGCTGTGGGGCAACCGCGCCGGCTAGCTGTTCGACTGTGCGTTGTGCAAGTAGGCAGGTACCTGCGGGAGCTATTGTTGCAATGCCTTTAATTACTACCCAATGTTTGTCTGATTGTAACTACGTGTGTGTTGTGATTGAGTAAGTGGCGCTTTCACATTCTTCTCCGGCTTTCGTTCAGTTATAATCTGCTAGAAATCCGCCCCGGCTAGCAGATCAGTTTTATAAGATCTAAGTCAGCATGATTTTTTACGAAATCTCCAACAATCAATCATATTTTAGCCTTTTTAACAAAACTTCGATCTTTGACTTCTTCTTAACACTCGCATCTACGTTTGACACTGGCAAAGTCGAGGGCAAACGACCCAGAGATCATACCAGAGATCCGATCATAGTTGAAAATACAAGCCTCAGAAGCCGTGCATGCCGTGAAAGTAGGAGCAAGTGGAGAAAATTATTAAAGATAAGGTTTTGAAGCTATGATCTGATGCTCCCAGCAATGGGGAAACTACGCAAGGAAGACGCAAAAAAATTGTAAATGAAACAGCTAAACCTTCCTATGTATGTATCATTCCGTCCATTGGTGAAACCCGTGTAAAAATCCAGTCGGTAGAAGCTTTGCGGACAGACTGGCAGACTGACAGACTGACAGACTGACAGACTGACAGACTGACAGACTGACAGACTGACAGACTGACAGACTGACAGACTGACAGACTGACAGACTGACAGACTGACAGACTGACAGACTGACAGACTGACAGACTGACAGACTGACAGACTGACAGACTGACAGACTGACAGACTGGAGAAGAAATGGAGCTGGAAGGTGGCCATAGGTACTCCGTTACAAAACGACATAATCCCAACGAGTTTGGGCTCGTATGATTCGTCTTGACTAGTACTTGTGAAACTAAACTAAACGAAATTATGAAATTTTATAGGGGAGCCAATATTAGAAAATAGTCACTGTTTAAGATAGATGGCATTGATACCTCAATTCATGAAAATGTTCGTTTAGTAGCGGTTTTACTTTAAAGGTGCGATATGATATAATTACAAAATCTCTAATATTTACAAGATATAACAACTGAATCTATAATTTTATTTGATATAGTGATCAGTTAATATAATAAACGATTGATATAATTTTAAAGTGACTATTCTTTATCTATATATAAAAAAATCAATTGCTGTTCGTTAGTCTCGCTAAAACTCGAGAACGGCTTGACCGATTTGGATAATTCTTTTTTTGTTTTGGTCGCCAGATTACTAGGGTAGGTAAGTAGGGTAGGTATGTAGGGTAGGTATGTAGGGTAGGTATGTAGGGTAGGTATGTAGGGTAGGTATGTAGGGTAGGTAAGCAGGGTAGGTATGTAGGGTAGGTATGTAGGGTAGGTATGCAGGGTAGGTATGCAGGGTAGGTATGTAGGGTAGGTGTGTAGGGTAGGTATGTAGGGTAGGTAGAGTAGGGTAGATAACGGTTGACGGTTATTGGTGAAGGGAGCGAAGCCGCGGGCACAGCTTGTAAGCATTAATTAACATTGAAGATAAAATCGTTTGATATACCACTCAAAAGACATAAAACCTATTTGTTCTAATATGATAAAACGTCTGGTAAAAAGTACAAACAAGCATATACCATGCATGCAGCATGCAAGCAAGGATGCAACATGCAGTAGGCATGGTTTCTGTCACGGCTCCGGCGCTGCGGGGCTCCGGCGGTCGAGCTTATCGTCACAGATGTGTTTCACGCTCACCACCGCAGCTGCTCCTCAGCTCGTGTCACGCCGCTCCGCAACACGCTCGCTTTACTCGATCACCTTCGCGCGTTAATGGTCACTGTTCCAACCCAACCTAACCCAAATGATTCACCAACAATAGAGTGAGTTTGGCACTCCGCTCCGCTCCCGCCTTAACCTTCTAACCTATCCCATCCGAGTCGGATTGCTTCGAATCGGGGTGTAAACCATAAAGATGGTATCAATATCTAATACCTTTAAACGAGCAATTCTTGTATACATATATGTATTCATATAATCTGAATCTCGGAAACGGCTCCAACGATTTTCATGAAATTAGGTATGTAGTTTTCATTTTTCATCCAGGTAATATACATATTTTAAACGATAGGCCAATTGATAACGTTATATCCAATAACGTTATACGAAATAAGTTTTAGAGTATATAACTGTATGTCTAAAGAAATTATATCTACAGTTGTTAGTTATAACAACTGTTGATATAATTTTTTTAGACATAAAATTTATATCTTGTGAACGTTATTGAAATTAAAATATACCAAATAACTTTATATGATATGAGACGCACCCCATCGGATTATGTCGTTTTATTATGGACTAAACTCGATGGAGTTCGGGCTCGTTTGATTCGTCTTGATGAGTACTTTGGTCCTAGATAATGTATAGACCCCATCACATTATTACGAAATGGATAAAATGAGAAATGTTACAAATAATTTAACTTACAAGTTTTATTAATTAAATAGATGTAAGTTGTTTACATAAAATATAATTGACATAACACTTGAAGTGCTACAAATTACTACGGGCTACAGAAAAACGCCGTGGTAAACCCCGAATCATAAATACTAAAAAGTTAAGAATAAAATAAAATAAAAAAACAAGCTCTTATTAACTACTTGTGAATAAACCATTTTATAGGTAAGCGTGTTACATTTCGACAGCGAGAGAAATAAGAAGGTGGAAGAAACGCGCTTTTATTTAAAAAATGGGGAATATTGTGTACCTATAAAATGGTATATTTCTAATCAGAATTAAATTATTTTTTATTTTTAAGTTTTTTTATTTAATATAGACATTATTAAATAGAGATAAGAGCCGAATCTCTGTTGACCACTGCTGTAGTTGATAACATCATAAGTTCTCCGTGAGAAGAGCTCTCGGTGTTTGCTCTATTTATGTAAACATAACTACTAAAATCACACTATTTAGCAATATCTAGATATAATGCCCTGCTTCCATTATCTGAGTTTACAATAAACGGCGGATATATTCCATATTCATGTTCTCAGCAGTTGATCGCGGATACATTTGTCGCCACGATCACAATATCCGCAGTTAACCTGTGCGCTCATTGTGCAAGCCTGGGCGCCTGTGCAGATAGTGCTCAGAGCACAGTTGGGCAATGTGGTAATGCTACACTTATACTGCTAGTATGCGTCGCGATTAGCATGAACGTTTGGTCTTGTAAATAGTAAACATTGGAGAGTAATGTTATTGCTGCCGTATTAGCATAGTATGGCATTAATAGTGCAGGCAGATTCATAGTGACGTGTGGAGGCGATCGAGACCGGGTTTGAGGAGCTCTACATGATCTACTTTCACTCTGGATTTGTGGATTTGTAGAAAACAAGCGATTTCACGAATGACACGGGGAACATCCTACTGCAAAACTTAGCTGCGGTCTTTCATTTCCTCTTAATGATCACCAAATATGTACAATGAGAAAATCTTGCCATTGTAAACACTTCTTCCCAAGCAAGCTGGGTTTGACTTTTCAGAGACAATTTTTAGTAATAGTAATGTTAATTTCACCAAAAACATGAATGTGAAAGATTGTGCAGAACTTGACTCCACAAAGGCGTCGCTTGTTCTAGAAGTAAGATCTAACTGTAATTCCTGTCACGCATATGCTTCTACGGTTGCTTTAATATAAATTTGTTACCTACTCAATATTGTGACATGGCAACTTGAGTTTAGATTAGACATGTTAAATTTCAAGCGTGTAAATCAAATAGATTAAATGTTTTTGAGGGGTCGTAAGTTACACGAAATGGTTCATTATAATATAAGCCAAGGCCGGTTTCTCAACCTTTTACTTTGCGAACACGGCTGACACGGCAATATACCTTAATGATGTTGACATGTAATTAAATTATCTTACGATTCAATCACAAACTTATAGTGACGTTACCTGCCGTGCTCCGTCACTATCGATACGTCGACATTCAGCATGTTAACTGTAGCGTGCTCGCGCGTCACGCCGCGGTAGTGACGCGATGACGCAGCGCAACAGAAACAATACGTTCGTACACGCCGTCATCACGCGTCACGGCGCTGATATTGAGAACATACCTACTAATATGTCAACACTGGATTGATTGGCGTCTGGGTTTTCAGAGCTTTTTACAAGTATATCTGCGCCTGATACCTATTGATACAGATTATGTTTTGGGGATGACTTAATTGAAGCATTGTCCTTTCCCCTTACTTTATTTATTGGTCGATTCAATCTTAAGAAGTGAGTTTAGTGAAGTTTGCGTTTCGCTGCGCAGTACCCCATCCCGCAACCCCGCTGTCACGTGGTTCACTACTGCACATAGTGGCAGTGTCACTGAGTATTGCACAGACTCCCCACAGTTTGAACTTATGTTGCACTATTTGTTTAATTGAACCTCCATACACCACGCTATGAATGTATGAGCATATCATAAAGCTATATATAAGATCGTGAGTGACACACATTTAGTGGATCTGTTGTTCATAGCGAACATATCGGCTCGCTAGCCACTACAAACTAATGCACCGAGCGATGCGAGCGATGAGGCGCTGGTGATGCCTATCTTAAAAGCTTCGCATCAGACGCGCGTTTTTTTGTCTGTCGTGTGGTATGTTGCCTCACAGATGTATTGTGTGTGCACTCATCATATTCGTGGTGAATGGCTGCCGGTAATGGGTCGTCGGGTCTTATCTCGGTATCTGTTGCCCTGGTTTAGAGGTGAGAGGCTGAGAGCTTGTTTACCGAACATAATGGTTTGGTGGTTAACTTCCTTGTTCGTAGATGTATTTTATCGTAATGATTCGGTAAGGGAGTTTATCTGTAAGCAAAGGGATATTTCTACTTCTAAAGACATGAACTTAGGTAATTAAGATACTTATTATTAGCAAACACAATATTATGTATCTTTTGAATTTTCTTATGTCTACAACCACCGGCGTTCATCTTCTAACGAAATCACATCATTTGCCTAGCCTTTTCCCAACTATATTGGGGTCAGCTCCCAGTCAAACCAGATTCAGCTGAATACCGGTGCTTTACGTGAACTGGCTGCCTACCAGACCTCCACAACCCATTAATTGGGTAACACGGTACCTAGTTCTTGACAAGACTGGAGTCAGATTCTCTGGCTTCTGACAATCCATAACGACAGCCAAAGATCTACAAATGGCAGCCGGAACAAACGGCTTAACGTGCTTTCCGAGGCACGGAGGAAAGATGGTGACCCATCCACAGACGAGCACCTAATTAAACTCTTCTAATGAAATCACAAAACCAATAAATATTAGTTTATTTCAGAACACATTCGGTTAACAAACCACTAGGAATCCCTTCCCTCACACGGCGCAGTCAATCACTTCTCAAGTGGTCTCAAGCGCAGATAACTTGTTCCTATTATAAAGTAGAGCGCCGTGTAAATGTAAAACATCAACCTTTTCTGTGTGCATTCGGTAGTCGGTAGCGATGCAAGACGCCTCATGCCGCATTCTATCATAAACCATTTTTTACCGTCAAGGAGCTCAGGTAGCTTGGTGCAATCCTCGTCAATGTTCCCATAGTCCGCGGTGCCTCAGCTGCTATCCGTGTCAGTGTAATGAATGATGCGGCGTGATGGATGGAGGCTGCGTGCCTGCTGACCCCCGCCCGCGATGGCGCGGTGATACCGAGCTATGCAAATGTCGGAGACTGATGGTTACATGGCGTACTAAAGTGAGAGTGCTCGTCTATCACTTGTAATGGCTATTGGTTTTGCTACACTTCTGATAAATGAAGTTGGGTATTTTCCAGTGAAGGCTGCTTGGAATGGAACTCAATAGAAGATTCACGTTGTAGCGATACAAATCTAGTTATTTCAAGTAGGTGGACGAATTGAGATTGGATTATTGCCTGTTTTTTATCTTCATACTTGCAGACAGCAGGCGGCGTGCGACAAAAGGCTACACTTGTGATACCACAGCACGGAGGAGTCAGGCTCCCCAGCACCGTGACACTGCGCATGCGCAACGTACATACATCACATCTCGCTAGCAACCTCGCTAGCAAATTACGGTGAAGTCGATAGAACTGTACAAGTACAATATTTCTAGTTCGTTCGTTCGTTTCGTGTTTCCAGAGTTCAAGCACGGCAGGAACTAGTATTTCGCGTGAGAACTACACAGAAATATCAAGTGAACTTAAAACACTAAGGTCAAGCTCATGATTAAATTTTCTTTCATGAACTGGATCCAAGAAATGCCTGGTTATGATAAGGTAAGGTAAGTTTGTTATTAGCTAGAACATGTTACAATTTGTTTACTGGGAATCAAATTAACATGCGCACTGACCTGTAGTTTCATTACCTCGGCGTAGCAGTGCGCATGCGCATGCGCATAGCTGCGCGGGCGCCCGGAAATCGTAAAGTCTACCGACACACGTAGCTGCGCGCACGCAGGCGAGCTGTAAACATGCGCTGCGCTTGTGAGGATACTCTAATTAAACTAGGTACATGGTCACGAGCCTGTAGCCCTGGAACCCTGTGAACCCGTGGCTGGAAGCTCCGAAACGGTGGCTTTAATTCTTGCGATAATCGTACATTCGTATACTAATACTAGCTTTTGCCCGTTTCTTGATACGCGCATATTCTGTTTTCAAGTTCCCATAGGAATTTCGGGTAATCCTCTCTTAGCGCTCCCCTACTCCACAATGAACTTACATGCCAAATTTCAGCTATCTTTAAATAAAAGACTCCGCCTAGATCAAAGTGCGCCACGTCAGTCGACAGCTTAGAAGTCCAACAACCGAAAATCATGATTCGAAATTAAAACAATGATTTCAATTAAAGTAGTTACAAACAAGTGGAGCATGTGAGCAGAGTGTGGACGTCTCGTAGCCGCAGAGCAGCGCCCGGAGAGATGCGCGCGCGCAGGAGAAAGTGCGCCGTTTAATGTGTAATTGGGCGCCGTTACCACATCACATCGACTTAGGTAAAGTAGGGGCTGAGGCACGAGCGGTCAGCGGCGCTGGGCAACAGAAAACAATGTTACAAGAAAGTAGGACGAAAGCCACGATACTTGCATCTGGTTTTAGATTTCCTTTTTTGTTAAATATGAAATCAAGTTATTCGATTTACCCGCTTTTATACCCGTCAGATTATAAAAGCTATGACAAGTGGCTCGACGACGACCTAGTCCGACCCAGCCAGTCCCTAGCTGCAGCCCTTCTATGACGCGCTAATACCATCCAATTTCGATGATTTAAACGGGATAGTGCTATTCGCTATGTATAGCTCCGTCTCCCTCTTAAAGCGGAATCATGATCGTTTTGAGACTTCATAGTAGGGCCTCTGTCCTCCCCCCAGCGATGCCCGAAGCCGAGGCCCATACTCCACACGGGGTGCCCTTAGCGTGTAGTCGCTTAGTTCGTAAGTTTTTTATAAGCCCTGACTGGAGGCTTTAATATTTATATTAATGCCGCCACAGGAAAGTCCGGTTAATCAGTCGACAAACTCATAGGTTAAACTGCAAGACAACACTCAAAAAAAAAAAAAAAAAAAAACTCATTGACGCCACTTGTCACCCGCTACCGCTCGAGATTGTGCACCTCCCCAGTGGACAAGTCGTTGTCGGCGTGCGCCCGCGCACTAAACACTATTTAATTGTCGCCGTGTGTCCGCGCCTCACCGCTCCGCGCCGCATCCGTCCCGCGGACGCTCTCTTTATTTTAATTACATTCAAACAAACCGATACCGACACTGTATAGGAGTCTTCTCGAACAGGCTTGTGCAGTACGTACTGTGGAAAGTATGTCAGGTGCCTGTGCCTCTGCTTCCCTCGCCGTGGTCGCAACGAGTGCGACAGATGTGCTGTTAATGACGCCGTTCGTGTAACGTTTGGGCTCATTCCGGTCGTTAAGTTTCTCTTAACCGCGGTACTTAGCAGGCAAATCGCTGTTGGTTTTACTTAATTTAAGACAAGTTATTAAGAGTTCCTCACACATTCACACACGCTCGCTCGAGCCGCGAGTTTGTGTCGAGATCGCTTGAGATGTGAATCTGACGTGAGATTAGTGTTTAGTTCGACTGTTGTGTCAGTATGGGATGTTCGTTGCTTTATTGAATAATGGTTTCATGCACCACGCTTCCGGATTCTCGCGAAGGTTACTACCAAATATTCCCAACCGAGTCGTCTAGGGTCGAAACGCTTGTGTCATGGTGTCCGAGGATCAAAAAACAGTTTTTTCCTAACCAATTTATAATTTCTTTACTAAAACCCAAACGTTATTTAATTAACTCCCGGCGAGATGTTCGTGAAGGTCTATACAATCTTACAAAGAGTTTAATTAACTGCATGACTGGAGAGTTAGCCTGCGTTGTCAGACGTTGTCGGGTATTCTCGTGTATTCTCGGGCGGTCGAGAGGTGTCGTCACGCTTTACGTGTTGACACAAAAACGTTAACTCGATGAATAGACAATTAACTATGCTTTTTGTTGGTATATAAGTTAGATAACTTTAGAATTAAAATGCCCTGAAATGTCTTGTCATGAATAAAAATAGAAACAAAACTGGACATTCCCAGCAAGCAGAGGATTGGAAGGATTGAATTCTTATACGCTGACGGTAAGGGTTTGTAGTAACTTAATTACTCTTTGGAATAGACAACGTGATCTTCTATTAGCGATACCGATTATCAAAAATCCAAAATTTTTGGGATTCACCCCGTGACATTCGACGTTGTCGTTTACAGAAAGTCACTTTGTCTACGTCCTCGGTACTTGTCAATAATGTGACCTCTTGCTCTGATCGATGTCACCTCAACATAGAAAACCCGACTTTATTTAAACAAGCTTTAATGGAGTTTATAGCGTGTGTCCAGCAATGGTTCAAAGTACAATGAATGAATGAGTATTAACGCTCAGCAACTTTGCTGTAAGTTTATTTACAACCTTCACTTGAATTTTATTGGCTTGTGCAAGTTTCACTCAGAAGCTCCCTTAGGAACCAAAAGGACAACATGCCTCGCTTCTTATTCAATTTCTACTCAACTAATAGTACCTACATACGTAAACGCCATCACGTCGTGTGTCCCCGCAGCGTGACACTGTCTAATTGATGGCAACATGTTCGTCACTATGCGTCCATGTGTATGTGCTGCACGCGGCGCGATCCCCCGGAGGCGAGCGGAAGGGGTTTTTTCTTGGGTTCGTGACAATTAGGTGCGACGCGTGCGCAGGCGTGACGTCACGAGGCGACATGCGCGCACGCTCATTAGCGCCGGGGGACATCACACCGCCGCCCGTACCCCGGGGAGCGGGGCGCGGTGAGGTGGGGTGGCAACCTGCCGTGACATCGCACTCATTAAGCTTTTTACTTCAAGCCCGAGAAGCTGGCAATGAGGTAGTCATTGCAATGCAAAAACCTATACAACACAGCAAGTATAAAGGGCACTAGGAGCTTCTAGATAAACAAAACGGGTTTGTTAAGCATACTTATAGAAACTTAAAACTTTTAGCTAGATTACTTTACTTTAAATGAAACAACTTTGGTCATGAACTAGTAAGTAGTATATTCTCACAAATCACGACTCTTTTATAGGTCGGTCATAAGTCATAACGCTGGTCTCGTTTCTATTCCATGCTAGAGCTTATTTATTTATTTGAACTATGTGTACAATAGTGGTACCTACATGGGCGGACTTAATGCATCAAGGCATTCCCTGCCAGTCAACCTTTGGGTTCTAAAGACTATAGTGGTGTTTACGTCTGGGCTCGGTATATCGCAGCGCTGGTGTGTGGTATGAAGACATTTTTAGGACGTTGATTGAAATCTGCATCATCATCTGCCTAGCCTTTTCCCAACTATATTGGGGCTGGCTTATTCAGCTCAATACCAGTATTTTATACCCATTAACTGGATAACATGGTCCTCCTTGGCAAGACACCTGTCTTGCCAAGGAGGACCATGTTATCCAGGTTGTCTGGCTTCTGACTATCCGTAACGTCTGCCAAAGATCTACAAATGACAGCCGGGACCAAAGGCTGAACGTGCTTTCCGAGACACTGACGAGTATTGGTATGTTAAGATGGTCACCCATCCACAGACCGAGCTCGGCAAGCGTTGCTTAACCTTGAATATCGACCCGCGACTCTGTTATTATTTAGACACGAGCCCCCCGAGTTGATTGAAACCTGCAAAGCTTGATTAAGACCGGGAAGCGACCGAGAATGAAACCAGTAGTTACATCAAGTAGGCCGCTGATGATGAGGTCTGCTGCCAATCTGCGCAGATTGCAGCTCTGCTGCATTAGCAGGCGTGCATCGCGCATGCGTCGGACATAAACAAGATATCTGAAGTTTAATTTACTTGCGCCAGGAAGCGACCGAGCGCTAAATTGGACATTAGTCTAGCTAACCCTAGGGCTAGCAAACCAAGGAGAACAGCTGAAGTACACCTGAGAGCATTCGTAGCAAACTAAATCATTCAAACACCACCTATTGCTGAAAAAGCATCTTCTCAAGAACCGATTTGAAGGGACTACCTCCGTTACAAGAACGACGACTATAGCCACATAAGAGCCAGAGAGTGTATTGAGAGACATACTCGTTTATCGTGGATAGAAAACAAATTCTTTCAAGATCATACCTTCTGTCTCACTGTTCTTACTGGTTGGGTGGTACAAGGTTTTTATTGAGCCAGTCTTAAGTGTTTCAGTAACGTATAGTAGCTTTGATCTCTTACAGCCGGTCTCAATAACGTATCTACCTTTGACCAACTGTCAAATTAGCTACCAAGAGTCGCTGAAATGTCATGCTTGCCTTACAAACATGACGTTTCAGCTACTGTCGGCAGCTAATTTGACAGTTGGTTAAAGGTAGAGATATGTTATTGAAACCGGCCGTTAGCATGTAGGATCGCTATCTCGCAGCCCTAGTCGTGTGTCTGCGGCGGCTGTCCGTCCATCTAGACCGTTACCTGCGCAGGCGCACCGGCCGCTTGATCCACGCTCCGCAATCACACGCCGAACTGTGCAAATGTGGCGCACTAATGAGCAGCGGTCGATGACCTCCCCCTCTCCCCTCCCCTCCCCTCCCCTACCCAGGCTGGAACTGGAGGCTGCAGGAACGACTGAACTAATAGCGGCGTTTAGTCAACACACACATTTGTGTGCTCGCGTCAAAAAACAAGTGTCTGATCTCTTGACTCTCATTAAGTGTAAACGTTTGCGTCCGTCAAGATACTGTTATCTGTTTGATGGATCTGAGATGGGCTTTAGCTGTTTTCCCTGTTTGTGGCTCGGGGATGACGTCATGCAAATAATTGATTATAATTATTAGTAACTTGATAGAGTGCTATATTTAGATTTTGTGGTATGGAGTGTTTGCCAGCTACTCTCCAACTATTCTGATTTCAAAGCTTTGTATTTATAGAAAGCCAATTCCAAAACCACATTGATGACATCACTCTCGTTCACATGGTATAGAGGTCTCTCGTCAGTAGGTACTACACGTCGTCCACATGGACTCCTACGGAAGTGACCTTTCCGAGAACAATAACGCACTCATCCGTGATATAACAAGACTCCGGCAGTCTGTGCTCGCTGATTGGCGCCATTGGGGGCTGACAGCCATCACGCGGCCGACTTGTTGTGACAGCAACCGTCGCGCGATTAGTCGCGCTCGCGTCGTGACGCAACGCGTCACGTGAACACGTCTATCAGCCAATCAGAGATCCACGTGACCACGAACGGACCACCAACGAACGGAGACAAAAAGTTGATGAGTGACGGAAACACCGTGAAACTCGTCGGACCAACGACACTTAATTACGACGACCCAATGTGACTGCGCAGTGCCGCTTGGATCGATACACGAATGCTTGTTCGCATGTTGCATCGATTTTTCATTTTGCATAAAATGTCAGTAGAAATACAGTATGACGTCGCTCAAACTAGGGAGATGAGAGTCACACACACACCGCCACAGACAGCTCCTCGACATCTCTCACACCCTAGCGCTAGATGACGATTACACTCCCTAGTAACTAGACTATTGGGTAGATAATGGTCTCCCCTACTCATCGTTCATACGTAGATGCATATGGCGCTGCTGATTGGCATTTTATGCAGTGTTGCAGAAAAACTGAGGAGCAGATATGCGCTGCACTTCATTTGTCTTTTTCTCGGTCACACCAGGCGATGGTCAGCTGAGGTGTAGGTTGCCCGACACACAGCTTAACCACCCTTGCGATACCATTTCATCTAACGCCTCAAGATCAACTACACGGTCACATCAATTAGAATATTACGATATTATTCAATGTATCGGAGAGTGTTGGACAGCAAAATGAAATTCGTTGAAACTCGTGAAGACATGAAGCTGTAAGACACACGTCGCGATTGGTTCCGGGGCATCACGCTCATTGCTCACCCGGACAGTGGAACAAGTTCATTGATCACATCAGGCACGCTGCGTCTGCGCACACAATCAATCAAACATTGTGTGCCGCGCGCCATTCAGCGCAGGACTGCTCATTAACCCGCCTGATCCGCCGCTAATTAAATCGTCGGCGGACAATGCGCGCGCGCTGCTCTGCCTGTCCGCCTGTCTGTATACGACTGTTTTAATTAAACCCCTATTATAGTTGGCTAGAAGACGCATGCGCAGTAACGAGCAGCACTGTGTATGTAACTCGATTAGCTGCCTGAACAAACAAACACCCAGCGCGCATTGTGCGGGCGGAGCCGACTGTGTAGCGAGGCGGTGAGGTGCGCGCGCGCTCACACGACACCCTGACCCGCGTGCGTCTCCGTGGAGGAGGGGAGGGGAGAATTATAAATTATCTCAAGTATAAAATACATCATTTTGTTAAACTTTCACCGTTGCTTTATAATGAGATTTGAGTTGTGAAGTTGTTTTAATTCGTTTAGTATAAAAAAAACAATGATTAATGTTGAGATATCCGCGCGTGACGTTGATTTGTTTGCGCGCCCGCTGCGCCCGCGCCGTCGCGCCGATGCATACCGCGGCCATCGCTCGCGAATACTCCAGTCGGCCCGTTAAATAATTGCTTTAAACGTTTTATTGTAAAAATATATTTGCATTTAATGAGACGATAACAAATTGGTTTATTGAGAAATGCCTTCTCTTTGGCTGAAAGTTAATACTGAGATGCGACTGCCTAGTTATACAAATTAGTTAATTTTGTTGAAAGTATATCGTAATCTGGTCTGGGAGCTGTCCATTGTTCTAGCGAGTATTGTGCGCAGACGGGTGCGCAGGCGCAGCTCAATTAAGTAGCGGCGTCGTAATTGCACAGATAGTCGCTATCGTCGATCATGGAACAAATTGACCGCGAAATCGATTACAATCGGTTGCTGGACAATGGCGGCCAATCGCACGCCGGGAGCGTCACCATTGGCCGCCTGCGCACGCGCCGCTGCACACAATGCTGCTGAAATCTGAAACTTCAAAAGCTCCACCATCTTGGATTCCGCATTCGACTCGCGTCGCAGCCAGCACCGTGACGTCAGCACACCCATTCAAATAATCTCCGGTGGCAGCAGGACCCTGGCTATACGTACTCATTATAACGATAAACAAGGCTTAAAGCTCAGCCCGCAGAATATCCATCCACACAAACAATGCGTAATAATACTTTGTCGCAGTCGTGTGTGTGCTCAAGCTCGAGATTATCTCAGTAATGCTGCACTAAGAGCTATTTGTCAAGTAATAAAGTTATCGGGCACATTGTGTCTGCATACAATGAGCTGTGGGACAGTAGCGGCTACTGTTCCACAGCTAGCCGGGGGGCGGCGGGGTGGGGGGAGCCGCGCGGGCGCACACTACCGAATCAATGGGCAATTATCGTGGGCGCGGGGCCATTATTGCTGACGTGACATAGGCAGATGGCAGAAGGTGCACTGCGATACCTAAACATCTATAAAAGATATAAGCAAACATTTGCAAGTAAACTAGCGTTTGTCAGTGGTCCAATTGCGAAGCTACATTTTCACCAGAATAGTAAAACTACTTCTCTTTTTCTTTCTTCTGCAGTTTCTTGTTGATATTGTTACAAGTGACACTTCTGCTAGTCGCGGTGGGGTTCAGACTCCCGAGGGTCGGGGGGCGGGGGTGGCCACCGGGGTCGCGGTATACCCCACCAGCACGACAACATAATTGCTTGCTATCGGGTATCAGCGCCCGCGAAGGCTCGCTGTATCGGCGCGGTATCGGCGCTGATACCGGGACCTTTGTTACTGGCTCCTGCAGTAACTAGTGCTCTGATACGTTAGATAGGTCTCATTGCGGGACCACGACTGAGCTCTGTATTATTTCTTGGTTTTTCAGAACTTTGGAAGGCTTTTACGTTAGTAAAAGATATTTTCAGGGTGGCTTTTGTGGTATGTAGGTAGATTGCAGCTAAAGCTGTCATGATTGTTTTAATTAATAATAATATATCTGTAAACGGCTCTTTTGTGAACTGGTATACATCCGGAAGACAATATCGTTTTCCAACTTGTACCGACCCAGGTTTCAGTTTAAAACTGCCCTTCAGGCATGCCCAGGCAGGCTCTAAGAGCGATGTTTCTGTCGGGACATAACAAACCTCCTCATCGCGTTACACTACAATCGTGCACTGGCTCGTTTCCCTCATCGAGCCGTTTGTCTGCGCTGTTCGCCGCCAGGTGTCGCTGATGACGTCATCCGTCGCCTTGTCGCCCCGTCCCCGTGTCGCCCATTTGTTTCAATTAGAGCGACAAGTCACATCGTGCCGTGTCGCCGTCGAGAGCGGGTGATAGCAGATAACATGGTACAGTTACAGCCAGTGCTATGCCAGAGATTGGTAAGGGTCGGTAAGTTGTCGTCCCACTCTATAAAAGCTTTCAGCTACAGTCTGTAAACACAAAGTTTAGTTTTTCGTTACAATAGCATCTTGCTGTAATACCCCAAACATAAATTGGTTTTCAATAGTTTACAATATTAATGCCTGAATAAGTGTAGTAACCAATCATATTAAACTCCACTTCACCTTCAATCTCTCTCAATTCAAACCATCGCAGTCGCGATCGCTAGTCACTTCACGATAAGTCTAGCGATCATGCGCTATCGCCGCATCGCTGCGTCCTCCATCCGTTATCGCGCGCGCGATGATCGCACTCTGTCACGCCCGCCACTATTTGTCGACAAGCGTCGATGCCTCTATTTAATTATCGACGCGATCGACGCGGCCATCGCTCTCGGGTAATTGGGGCCATAAGTTATGCCGCGTAAGATATTACGGCTATGCAGTGACGAGCCCGGCGACCATCCACTGACGATATACTTTACCACTATCAATAAACAAAGGCTGTTCTCCTGCTCACTCCTGCAGACTAAAGAGTTTGCATGACAACAACAAGTATACGTTTGAACCGTACAGACTGGACAACAAAGAGGTACATACGTAATATGAAGCTACCGAGTACCTGACAAGCACTATGAGCCTATGCTTTGCATTAGTTCAACATCACCGCTTTGTTATTATAATAAGCAAAATAAAATAAATAGGTAAATAATGAAACCCCTGATTTTGCTAAGCCGCCTGCTGAGAATCAGCACGTGTGTCCACAATACTTCACATTGATAACGTCATCAGTCCACGCTCGCTTCGTCGCGGTCACGGCATTAACTATACTATTAATGAACGACATAATGACTGCGAAGGGGCAGAGCGATGCATCTGTGGATAAGCTGCACCGATCTGCCATAGCCCATAGTGCAGAATAGCCTCGTAGCCCGCGGCTGTCGCAGCTGCGCGGGCGCATCCCGCTAATTAAGGGCGGGTGCACACCGCGCCGCGCTCGCCACGCCATGGAGAGGGGAGAGGGGTGATTGCTGTAATTGAAGTCGTTACGATTAATTAAGTAAACTAGTTAATATTCCACTGTCTATGCGTTAGGATGCATTTATTGTAACTTACGAGTTACACGTGGAGTAAATGTAATTATAGTCATGTGTTGTCAAAGAGGATATCAAAGTTTTTTTTACAATTACTTACAGCGTAATTGTAACAAACGATTATTAAAACATTGGATACTTTTTTAATACCAAAGGATGATTGAAACACAATATTTTTTAATCGTGTAAGCAATTTTATCAAACAATTCGCAAGTGTTTTCAATTTGCAAGCGTTCAACTTGCTCCTAATAATGACCGCGACCCCACCGACCCGACTGAACTAATCACGTATTTGTTCACAATAAGCGACCGCGGCCCCGCCGGACAAGTGCCCCTACGCCGACGGGCCCCCACGGGCCCCTGCCTCACGTGTGCACTTGTGTCCGGGGACGTCATTGTCTGTGACCACACAACTCTTGATTGAGAGCGTCTCATCGGCGGACATTCATAATGATGTCACATTTAATGTATCGCATGATATGCGAAAATGTTTGTAATCCCCTTTTGTTTATAAAGAATAATACAAGGGTAATTTTTTGTAGTAACACGTGTCTTGCAAAAAACACCCTTTACTACAATTTGATTGGGGATTATATAGTCGGACAGACAAGATTATAAATCAGGATCCAGTCAAGTATTTACAAAAAACAACGCAGGGCATGACTCGCTAGTTCTAAAAGCATGAAATCTTGCACGAAAAACGCAGTTGAACAGTAAAAATTAAGGGGTTTATAAACACTCAGTCAAGAGTTTCAGTAAATAAGGCATGGAACCTGGTATCGGATCATTCAGTCCCCTTCAAAATGTTGAGCTGAATGGTGCTGATGCACGCGTCATGTTCGTGAACGTGCGCCGTCAGTGGAGACTGGTCATCCCTTAGTTGCCACTGCCTCATTTTAATATTTGAACTATAAATTGATCTTTCTTTCTTTACATTGTTCTCATATATAAAAGCGACAAGGTTAATGTAACTAGGATTTTTGTAAACATAAAATGATTTAAAAAAGTGTCCTGGAGTTTCTTGCACGTTCTTCTCCATAGAGATCTACGCTTTGGAACGTGCAAATAGCTTCATGTTTTTGACGGACTGATTTTGACAATTCAAAAGTACCTGATAATGGTTTATTTGAACACATGGCCACGCGGACCTGTCAGTGGAGACATGGACACAGTCGGTCGGTCAGCTGACACAAAGCACGGCCACATGGCCACGCGGACCTGTCAGTGGAGACATGGACACAGTCGGTCGGTCAGCTGACACAAAGCACGGCCACATGGCCACGCGGACCTGTCAGTGGAGACATGGACACAGTCGGTCGGTCAGCTGACACAAAGCACGGCCACATGGCCACGCGGACCTGTCAGTGGAGACATGGACACAGTCGGTCGGTCAGCTGACACAAAGCACGGCCACATGGCCACGAAATACGAAAGTGAGCTTATTTGTTTGTTTGTTACGCTAAATCGCTGAACCGATCGTGGTGAATTTTGTTGCAGAGATAAACTGGAATTTGGAGACGGCTGAACTAGATTTTTTTTGTGGTAAATCAACACGCTTTTAATACTAGTGATATTCTTGGCAACAGTAAGCAGCATATTCTTGCGTTCATTTATTAATTAATTATTTAATATATAAAAACTTAATTTTACACCGAGAATAACGTCAATAGAAAACTATAATGACAACACAACACTACACATCACAGTGCGCCACACACAATTACTAGGTACGCAGAAACTCGTGCCCCACTTTGGTTTACTCTTCGTATATACGCAAATGTTTTTTTTTATATATATCGCAGACGCGACGACGGACGTCGCGGTCGGTAATATTTTCTATCTTCATATTTGTTTTTTATTCACACTGTAAATACACATTAATACAGGCCTTGTTTGTCTTTATTCTATTATTATGTATTTTATCTATTTAGTACATTTCCAGTAAGTGTGGCATCACAACAGGCCCTATTCGAAATTATTTCAGAAAATAATAGTCAGATTTGGTAAAACGCTTTTTTGTCTTGTGAAAGTCAAACCAGTTCTTGTCATGCCAAAATGGCGAAAAAAATAAGATTGAAATAAATGCAAGAACTTACCTTTGTACCTAATTTTCTGTTCCCTTCTTCTTATCTATTTGTTAAATGTGTGTACATAAACTGTTAAACAAATAAATGAACTTATTGCTATGGAATCAGACTATACCGATTGAGTACAGATTCATATAGCCGATTGATCTTTTGTGGACTTCCTTATTTTGTAGAAACAAAGACGCTAGCACAGCTATCGACCAGTCCGGAGATCCGACCTGGTCCGACCCGGTCTGACCCGTCCCGAGCCGCGGCGGCCCGCGTCCCTGCGATGTTAATTAAAGATAGATGCGCCCGCGCCGCGCCCAATCATAATTTAGAGATTATCTCTGTTGAGCCAGAACAGGACTTTTAAATTTGTTGGCTGACAATTTGAGATATTTATTTGGAGATATCGTCGACAGCGTGCGCCTATCATCGCGTCGATGTTCCAACACGTCCGGGACAGCCTGCGGTAATTAACGCGGAGTGACTGACCTGCGCTGTGTCCTGCACATCCACTGTCATGGCCACACCGCGGGGACTCCGCCAGTGCCACAGGCTGCTGCGTGCGCGCATCTCCTGCACATACAACTTCATCGCTTGTTCCGGTGCCGTTACTTTTTCGTTTAGTGACTACTTTAGTAAAGTCTCCGATGCAAGAGCCCGAGTTCAGACTGCTACCTCCTCAGTTCCCCACGCTTAGTGGCATTACACTACGTAATGTCTATTACAAACTAGTTTATTTTTATCTTTAATTGCTGTATGTTTTTGTTTAAATTATGTTTCCAAGCAATAAACTTGTCAGATTTGAGGTTAATTACCTTGTTTAAAAGTTAATAAACTCGCTGTCCGGTGGGCAGCCCCCCTCCCCGCGACCCGGCTAGTGCCGCAGATTTATACCTACAGAACAAAAAACAGCGATATGAAGTTCGTTGGTATACAGAGTGCAAGCATTGAGAGCGTTACATATTTTATATAATTACATATCTGTCATTGTAAATTGCTCGCTAAAAGAATGGTCCAGGGGAATGTGTCCCCGCCGCACCACACCGCACCTGAGCGAGGGAGGGGGGGAGGTGGGGGGCAGAGCACGGCTGCGGTTACCGAGCGGCCGCAATCATGTAATTATATCATTCCACTCCGGAGAAATCAAGCGCAATTCGCAATAAGATTTATTACGGCGTTTTTTCCTAGATCGGGACGATTTATCTCGGCGAGCAGCGGCACGGCGCGGCACAGTGCGGTGCGGTGTCGTGCGGCGTCACGCGGAGCGGGCAGCGCGGGGAGCGCGGGCGGCGTGCGCGCAGCATTAGCCTAATTAAACTAATGAATTAGATTAGCAGCGGCTAATGGCGCGGTGTCCATCCGTGATTAGTGCGCGTCGCCGCGGCGCTCGCGCACTATCAATAACGCGCGCCCACTATTAATATCTGTCAGGGGATGCGCGCGAGCCGCATCATTTGTCTCGATGTTGCGTCGCTTGCACAATCCCTTACGGAGGCTGCGCGCGCGCAGGATGCTTCAGTTTCTCGCAAAAATAAAAACGCTTGCAGGATACTTATGTAAAATATTTTTTCTTCTAGTAATCACGGGCACGGTCATTAATGTCTGTATGATTTATAGCGCTCATTAAAAATGATGTATTTATTGCAAACTTAACGAACTGCTGCGAGTACGCAGGCTGTACAACTATTACCCAGGTTGCACATCGTTACAACCGAGGTTATAATCAGTGGCACGGTAATATCCTTCTGTTTCAGTTAGCATAATGCATCTTCTACCAAGACATTAACAGACCACAGACACATTCTCAACCGAGGATATAAAAGCCGGTAAACTAATACTGGCAATTTTGCAGACGCCGAGGCCTCCCATACGGATGGGGAGCGTAGCTTGAGCCCAAGCTCGGTCGTCCATGGCCACACTTAAAATTGAAGAAAGTGTATGCTTGATAATTTGGTCCACTTTTTCCAAAAGGTGAGGGTGCTTCCATAGTTGGGAAGCACGAAGGATATATGTATGTTAATTTAGGGCCGAAACAGCAGTAACGAATTATGGTGATGGCCGAATGCATGTTAATTTTGAACAATCGTTCCGAACAGTCATTAGAATTATGTTTTTTTTTTAGTTTTTGTCCATTATCTTGATTTCAAGGGCTATTGCGTTGAATTTCCAAAGTGTGAGTTGTCGGTCAGTCATCATTTGCCTAGCCTTTTCCTAAGTATATTGGGGTCAGCTTCCAGTCTAACCGTATTCAGCTGAATACCAGTATTTTACGTGGAGTGTGTGTTGTCGGTCAGTACCGTCAGATAAAAGTAATTCGCATTAAGAAAAGTTCAGATCAAGTCCTATGGAACGAAGTTGATTTTATAAAAATGGAAGATCATTTCAAACCGAATTTACATCGCCTCCAGGGTTCCATCATCAAGACACCAAAAATTAAATTTAGAATTTTGTTGTCGAATATTTTTTCAAAATTTTCTGATTTGTCTTCTGAGATTGGTATCCACAGTCGGGCATAAGATGACTTTAATTTCTCATTGGTAAGTGATTTCCAACACCACTTTGGAACATTCCCTACGACTGTCGAAACGAGGAGAGAGTCTGTGTGCATGTGATCACATCATCATTCACGACATGCGCCTGCGTCCGTGACGACGCACATCACTCTCCGAGACGGATGGCTTCAACCGAGGCTTCACACGCGCCACGCGCGGCTTATCGCAAGACAAACGACGCGACACGGCACAAGCACGCACGCAATTAGTACCGAATTATTGCCCATCTACCAACATGTACCACCATGTACCACCATATACCACCATCTAACACCAGCGCGAGGTGTAAACGAATTGTCAAATTACAGATATTACTTACAAACGGTCATGTCGTCGACGATCAGTTAATAGTGGACAAATTGACGGCGCCTGCGCACGCGCAGCCAGCTACATACAGAAGGTACACTGTAGTAAGGCGCGATTAGGTTCCCAGCGTGAGCGAACGTCAGTAACTCTACGAGTAGGAGGTAACAGTTGGACAGTCATTTGTAACATCTTGCAATATTACAGAGTTTTTTGTCCAACGCTAATAGAAATTTTGCCTGTCGAAAATCGGGCACTATTCTGAATGGGTCTGCTGTAGTAACATGTTGGATGGCAGCCATCGTTAACGGCAGTACATTAATGCGTAATGATCGTCAGTATGTCTGTGCGCCTGGGAGTTACGCAGTGAACGCTAACGTTACGACTGCCTGTCAGCCAGTCATCCGTCATCATTCCGTCGCAACAGACGGGTGACACCAGCAGTACAACAGCACAAACACGAATGATGGAAGGTTATTTATGACGTCACAAGTATTTGACATCAATAGTTCGGCGTAACCCGAGCCGCTGCGCTGTAAACGAATACAGTTATCTCGTCATCTCACAAGATGCTGATTGCTGATTATACCGATAAGGATTTTTACTGCAATATTTGCTAAATCAGTAAAGGAGGTCAAGATGTTCTCCCTGACATTTTATCACGTTATCGATCTTCAGATCTTAATCACGTGTAGATTGTTATCTGTGAAGGAAGTGCTGAATTAGAAAACAGTTTCTATACAATGTGTTCATTGGTTTCTTATTTCGCTAATTCTACCTAATTAGTTGATCGTTTCCTCAAATGGATATTGGGTATCAAATTAATTTGTATATTAAATACTAGCAAACTGCACCCAGTGATATCCGCCCACATTCTGAACTTGCTTCGGCAGTAGGTACATACTCGTAGGTAGCCCCTGCGCGAGATGACGCCCACTTTTAGATATTACATAGTATATTATTGGTTTTCCCGGTTTTGATAAGCTAAGCTCGTTGATAATTTTGGATCATTGCACTCGATGCGTCTCCGTAGTAACTACATCAAGGATAAAAATATGTTTGGATTGGTTAAAGTCGGGATATTATTTCTTCATAATACAATATTATCTATTTATGTACTATTACCATCATATCAACCAATAGCCGTCCAGTGCTGAACGTAAGCCACCCCCAAAGATCGCCAACCATCCCGGTTCTGAGCGGTCCGCGTCCATCCGCTGCCAGCCACCTTCTTCAAACCATCGATCCATCGTGCCGCAGTACTACGGTGTACCATTACCATACATACACTCAAATAAAAAACTCTTGACTAACTAAAAATAGTCTAAAATATAGCGTCGAAAAATTCAGTAATGTATCGCCCACACGCTATGGATGCCATCGTCCGCTACCCTCGAATCAATAACGCTGCTACCATCCGTCCGAAGCACTGGTCGCTCTTGCTCTTGTCGTAGTGGGATATCTATGTTGTAATTAGATAAGCTATACAAACATAAAACTTGCATTTCAAATCCTATGTTGGTTTTAGTCCAAATTGTTATGAATGGGTCAGTATGTATCATGAGTCATGACAAACACTAAATGGCTGTGACATGCTCAAATTCTACTAGTCAGATGGAATGCGCCGCCTGTGCCGGGTCGGCCGCCGACCAGCGTCCGAATGCTAATAGTCGTCACGTCATCATAATCGTATTGGACGCGCGCTTCTCTCCTAATAACGATTTATAGTAACTGTGTGATCGCGTGCGTGTGCGCAGCGTGCGTCGCCGTGCAGCACCGGCTCCGGCAGAGCCGCTCGGCGACATCCAGCCAACACAAGTAGAAGATCTAGTTCCAACAACAATGGGTTGTATCCAAATAAATAGCCTTGAAGCATAGCAGTGTAGTGATATAATGAATATTCGCATTCGCAATCGTGAATACTCGCATATTTTTTTACATTCGCATTCGCAAACGTGTCCTGGCTAGTAGAAACTCACTTCTCAGGAAGCGTGTTCGCGCAGGTAACCGAATGGCTAGACGTTATGCAAATACCATCAGAAGATGATTGGCATTATGCAGAGAGGATGAACTCGCTGGAAAAACTCCAGTAGGCCATCAGAAGCTTCCAACCTTTCAAGGCACCAGGTCCCGATGGAGTGTTTCCTGCCTTACTACAATGGGGGGAAATTCTGTTGCAACAAGACTAGTGCCTTTAATGAGAGCGTGACTGGCTTTTAGTTACGTTCCTAAAGGATGGAGGGAAGTGAAAGTCATTTTCATTCCAAAGCCAGGTAAGAGTGACTATAAAAACGCCTTGTCTATTAAGTCTAAAAGTATTTACACTAAGTTTATATTTAGTGATTGGGCAACTCCAGGCATTCGCATAAGTAGGGAAAAGCTATACGAACTATATGGCCTAAAGCAACATGTGAATAATATAAGCTTTCATAAGTATGTTGCGAAATACTCAAAAACATTTAAAAATATATGCAAAACAGCTAAAGCTCTGTTTATTAGCAATAAAATAAAATCATCAGATGACAAAATAAAAACTACCTGGAAAATAATAAATAATGAAACTGGTAGTAAGAAAAAGCGTGAAACTGAACTTAATTTAAATACTGTACATGGCCCCATAAACTCAGATGCAGAGGTAGCTCAGGAATTTGAAAACTTCTTTGCTGATATTCCTCGTAAAACGACAGAGGCTCTTAATTCGTCACCCGCGCTCTCTGCTGCCTGACTTCGGAAGAACGTCAAGGTATGTCCATCAGAGTTCAAGTTTCAACATACAAACCCCCAGGCCATTATAAAAGCTTTTAAAGATCTTAAAATTAAATCAACAGAAGATCTTTGGGGAATGTCTGTAAAAGTCTGTAGATCTATAATTGAAACTATTGCTCCCTACTTAGCTCTCATATTTAACTCTAGTGTGGATCAAGGAGTATTTCCTGATCTCATGAAACACAGTAAAGTCGTTCCACTGTTTAAATCGGGTGATAGTCATGAACCCAACAATTATAGGCCGGTGTCAATCCTGCCGGTTCTCAGTAAGGTGTTCGAAAAGTTAATGCTTAATCAGATGTTACTTCACTTTAATAAAAATTCCATCTTTCATGAACAACAGTACGGTTTCACCAAAGGGCGTTGTACAACTGACGCCGGTGTCACCCTAATAAAGAACATCTTTAACGCCTGGGAAGATTCAAAGGACGCCATTGGAATCTTTTGCGACCTCTCGAAGGCGTTCGATTGCGTTAACCATGAGACGCTTTTGTTGAAACTCGAGCATTATGGGATTAGGAATACATCCCTTGATTTGATTAGATCATACTTGAAAGACAGACAGGTTAAAGTCCAGGTAAACGGTGTAAACTCACTAGGGTCTGAAATGACAATGGGCGTTCCGCAAGGTTCAATATTGGGTCCATTCCTCTTTTTAGTATATATAAACGATTTGCCCGAATTGCTTCAAAATCAACCAAAGATGGTATTATTTGCTGATGACACATCATTGATATTTAGGATAGACCGACGGTCACAAAGTCTTGATGATGTCAATAACTCTATTCATCAGGTTCAACTTTGGTTTACGGCAAACAACTTAGTACTAAATGAAAAAAAGACCAAATGCATTAAATTTACTTTACCAAATGTTAGAAGCACCGAATGTGACATCGTATTGAATGGACAAAAACTGGAATTTATTGATCAGACGGTTTTCCTGGGAATCACTTTAGACGAGAAATTGCAATGGGGACCTCACATAACATCTCTTGCGGGGCGGCTAAGCTCAGCCGCTTATGCTGTTAGAAAGATAAGACAGTTAACAGATGTAGAAACCGCGCGCTTGGTCTATTTTAGTTACTTTCACAGCATTATGTCGTACGGTATTTTGCTGTGGGGTCGTGCTGCTGACATTGAATCTGTATTTATTTTGCAAAAGCGTGCTGTTAGAGCCATTTATAATCTTCGTCGCCGCGATTCTCTTAGGGAAATTTTTAAAAAGATTAATATTATGACAGTACCTTGTCAATTCATTTATGAGAATATTATGTATGTAAGAAAAAATCGACATCTCTTTAACAAAATTAGTGATAGACATCATATTAATACTAGAAATAAAAATAATTTAGATCAAACATTTTATAGATTAGCCAAAGTACGAACATCTTTCATGGGGTACTGTGTTAAATGTTACAACAAAATACCTTGTGACATATTAGAACTAAATGAAAGAAAATTTAAAACTTACATTAAAACCACACTTTGTAAACAAGCATATTACAAACTAGATGATTATAAGATAAGAATGCTTGGAAACATGCTGGTCCTGCTCCATAGGACAATCGAGGGTATAGTAGAAAAAGTCAAACTTGTTTTATTTACTGGTGTACTTTCAGGTTTTTAATATGTAATTTAACTCACACACTGATCCATTGTTTTTAATTATATTGTAAATATGTGAGTACCATGTCCCTTACTAGCAAACTTAATTTTATCTCTGCTGGTATTGATTTGTTGTACCTATAGTATATAAGTGTGTGCTGTATATTAGTGTAATGTTGGATGCATTGTGCTCACATAATATAATCAATTGATCAATGTACCTATGTATACAAAATATTGTAAAACGTATATTTGAAAAGAGTAACTATGGAGTTTCTTGTCCGTTCTTCTCCATAAGAATCTACTTTTTGCGAATGGACAACTAGAGTCACTTATATTTTAATTTTAAACTGTAAATTTGACGTTCAAAAGTGCCTTTTAATGGTCTAGTTGAAATAAATGAATTGACTTTGACTTTGACTTTGCCAAATCCTATCGACCAATAAGTCTGACCTCCTTCTTGCTAAAGACAATGGAAAGACTGTGCGAAAGGTAACTAAGAGAGAGTGCTTTAAAAACATTACCACTGCATGATAACCAACACGCATACTTTCCCCTGAGGAGGAGTGCTGTCCCCTCTTCTGAGGAATCTGGTGATAAATGACCTTATCACCAAACGCGTGCGCGACAAACTGGTAAGGAAACGCACCAGTGACAAGCATCACAAGCTATGAATAGACCATGGTGAGTGTAGGCAGGCCAAAGAGGCACTTTCGTCAGCTAGGAAACATTGGCCTCATCTAGCTTAAAATTACCAAAAAAAGATTGATTGAGTGTAAAAGTTTTATGTTAAAATAAATATAATTTATCCTTCCCTCAATTGATGGCCGTTTCACGAAAAAAGCCATAAGACTGACTAAACAACAGTTGCGTACAGTCACAGCCGTCACAACTGGCCATGTTTCTTTTAATAAACACCTCTATGTCATAGGAGTCACTGGAAGCCCTCTCTGCAGAGCCTGCATAGAGAAGGCCGAGACAACAGCACACCTGCTTCTAAGCTGCTCGATATTCGCTGATTATGTGCCTATGTACTTCGGAAACCAAGGTACCCACTGTGAGATAGTTGGTAACCGATAACACCAAGGCGTTGCTGACCTTCTTTGAGGAGCTGGGGTGGATCGAATGACACAAGATTAGTAGTAACACACTAACTACTATTCAACAGATTATAACCACCATTTTTAAGTAAAGTTTACAATTTTTTTAGAGAACACGAAAAAATAAGAAGCAAAATGAAACTTCTAAAATGTTTGACTTACATTTTATGTGAATATGAAAAATACAACATTCGTAACATCACTTTTACAGTGTAGGGCAGACAAAAGCGAGCACTCTAGCTCTGTTCTAGACACCGTGCGGCGCGGCGGCGGTGTGAAGCATCAGTTGTTATTGCTGTCATCGCACATCGTGTGCTGGCCTTCTGCACCTTTCTGTATAGTGTCCCCGGAGGCAAGTTCGAAGGCAGCTTGTGATCCGCTGTAATAGCGTGTCCTCATCGTATTAGCGCTGCATCGCGTGCGCAGTGATTTGTGACCCCTGCCCCGCGCCCCTCCCGCTAAGCCTGACATGTTATTAAAACACCATAAACGTAACTCACCTGATATTAAAGAAGTCACCAAATTTATCAAAAGTCTCGCGCCAGTGGGCGGCGGCCACGCTTTACTTAGTTATAATCTCGTTTAACATAATCCGTGGCTTTTAACAGCTTCCACAACAAACGAATACTGAATGAGGACCGCATTCAGCTGGGATAGAGAGTTCTGTACAGAACCCAGTAACTTGTTCACCTGTATCGTGCTGTTCATATTACTAAGTTTAACTAAAGTTTGTCGCAAATGAAGCTTTGCAAAACTCACCAACCATAAAGTGTGGCTATTCTCAGTTACAAGAAACTGATGAAATGTTTATCGATCGCAGTTTGGAGCAGTGTGAAGCTGTAAACACGTTGTATGTCTGTAGAAGTACGTGGATCCCCGCGACGGTCACTCATCGCACTGCGGCTACCTTTGAAACTGATCAACAAATTCCTTTTCTGGGCAATGCTAATTTTGCTAGTTTGACGACAGCCCACAAATAACTCTATACACGGACAACAGATTACAACCTGAGGCACTTGCGACTCTTCCTGATCTTTTCTTTACCGACTTACGAAATGGTTTTCTACTGTACCTAAACTATCCGCTGACCAGAGGTGACATATCGTATCGCGCAACTCCGTCGCCATACCGTATACATACCGACATGGCGACAGCCAGTTCATTAATCCTAGTGTGAACGTAGTGATGACGCTAGCGGCTAGAGTCAGAGAGTTTGGTTTTAAGTAAATAAGTTAATACTGACTAAATAAATCAGTTGACTTTGACGCACCCACGCGGCGTCGTCACTGCAGATCACTAACTTGTCGTCGCACAGCGTATCAGCACTGTCTCGTTAAATAACAATAAACTTCATAACACTGATAAATGCAGTGTTGACAGTTTTATTATTTTACGTTCAACTGAAATTCGGTTAGGCTGCCAGACGGACGGACGTAATTTCAGTTACTAAACAACGTTTGTACGAGGTGTTTTCAATGGATCCATTAAAATATTTTGTATTTTCGAAGCATTAGAACAAGATGTCATGTCAAAGACTGATGTGTGGACAGTTCCATAGCTTATATGGACGACTCACCCCGAACGCAATTAGGTTGATGTAATGCGCGTGAGTCATCACACAACTCATTTATCGTCGCCGTGTGGCACAAACAGGAGTTTTAAGTAATTTATTACCGACAACATTATAGTCCATTTTGTTAGTAGAATACCTTATAACTAGTGTTAGTAGTACACAAACAAGGATAAAAACAAACAATGAAATGGGTGTCTGAGGCAGGATGTGCAGAGAACGATGCGGTGTGCTCTTGTATGAAACCGAATGCAACGTAAATTCCGCGACTCATTTTACGCGACTCACAACTCAAAAAATTATGCTCGTTTGGCCACGCCCTTAATGCCGCTAATGAGTCGGTTTTAACCGCGCCCACCGGGTATCTGCTCGCTCCGACGTCCTGTAACATATCTCAAGTGACTCATTTTATTATTCGGCCCCGCCAGGTGCCTGCTCGCTCCAACATCCTGTAACATATTACAAGTGACTCATTTTGTTATTCGGCCCCGCCGGGTACCTGCTCGCTCCGACATCCTGTAACACATCACAAGTGACTCATTTTGTTATTCGGCCCCGCCGGGTGCCTGCTCGCTCCGACATCCTGTAACATATTACAAGTGACTCGTTTTGCTATTCGGCCCCGCCGGGTACCTGCTCGCTCCGACATCCTGTAACATATTACAAGTGACTCATTTTGTTATTCGGCCCCGCCGGGTACCTGCTCACTCCAACATCCTGTAACATATTACAAGTGACTCATTTTGTTATTCGGCCCCGCCGGGTGCCTGCTCGCTCCGACATCCTGTAACATATCACAAGTGACTCATTTTGTTATTCGGCCCCGCCGGGTACCTGCTCACTCCAACATCCTGTAACATATTACAAGTGACTCATTTTGTTATTCGGCCCCGCCGGGTGCCTGCTCGCTCCAACATCCTGTAACATATCACAAGTGACTCATTTTGTTATTCGACCCCGCCGGGTACCTGCTCGCTCCGACATGCTGTAACATATTACAAGTGACTCATTTTGTTATTCGGCCCCGCCGGGTGCCTGCTCGCTCCGACATCCTGTAACATATCACAAGTGACTCATTTTGTTATTCGGCCCCGCCGGGTACCTGCTCGCTCCGACATCCTGTAACATATTACAAGTGACTAATTTTGTTAGTCGGCTCGTTTCAATGTCTATTTATTTTATTGTTTTTCGATTAATTTCAGATCTGGGCGTTGATATTGAACGATTCATGGCGGTATGTATTAAAATTCTAGCGATAACATCATTTATAATAATATCATTTATTACCTAATTAGGTATTATCTGCCTGTTGGAGTGGCTTAAGAACTTATTGGTCGCAAAAATACGTTCAGAACGTTATATTTTTAAAATTACCAGCACTGATGCAAAGATAAACCCGGGTTCAATCAGTTTCGACTTTTGTGTGAACGTTTGGAAATTGGAACTGTCCACAAAGCGAAATTATTGGTCAAATGGTCATATTACAAAATTTTTGAAGTGAAAACTTCTTTAGCGGCGTTGTGCACTTTTTGGAATGGGTAAAAAATGTTAAACTCGCGTCAGGACACGTGACCTGATCGAAAATTCGTAAGACGGAAGAGTAGACCGCCGGTGCGGCGTAGGAGAGGCAGTAATATCCCCTCTCTTTCTACCGCAAATGACAAAAAATATCAGAAATGCACAACGTTAATGTTCAAGTTTTCATTTCTGCCGGCACTCCCGGATGGGCCGCCGACGGCAGACATACACTATTATACACTATTGAAGAAATATCATAACCATGGGTTTATCACGACTATAATGTAAACGATATAATAGTATGAACGACCATACCAAGAAAGCAGCGTAAAAAGCCTAGGATTGAAAGAAAGACATTTTATAAATCCCAGTCTCACTCTCTAGAGCCTCTTTTGAGTTTGATTTATGATAGGTTCTTAATAATGTTTAGATATAGATATAGTGGAGTGCCTTCTTTTTAAGGACGGGAAATCATATTTTTTTTTTGTTCTTTATGTACTACAATCTGTCTCCTTCGTGGGACATTCAGAAGTATGTTGGTTGGTGCTATCGCTGACTCGCTCGGTATGTGACCTGTGTCACATCCTCATTGTTTAAACAGTAGTTATATTTACTGTGATTGAATTAGGTCTTGGGGTATTTTGCTCTTTAATCGTCGCGCTTTGTTGTGATTCTCCATTAGTGACCGAGCCAGAGTATTTGGGTGTTGTTGGATTCGTTCTTTCGACTTGGTGTAGCGTACGATTTCCTGCTTCACGGTGGGCATTCGTAGGTCATGGTGTAGTAATTCGTTGGGTACAAACCAGGGCGCGTTGGTTATCATACGCAGAGCTTTATTTTGAAACCTCTGTATAATTTCTATGTTTGAGTGAGATGCGGTGCCCCATAATTGGATCCCGTACGTCCAGATGGGCTTCAGTATTGCTTTGTATAAGAGTATTTTGTTTTCGAGAGATTGCTGAGACTTTCGCCCTATGAGCCAGTAAAGTCTTCGTGTTTGGATACCAAGTTGCTTCCTCTTAGTGAAAATATGTTTTTGCCAGGTAAGTCTTTTGTCCAAATGCAATCCAAGATATCTCACATGATCTGCTTGTGGGACTTCAATGTTGTTTAGTGTGACTGGAGGACAGGATCCTCTTCTTAAAGTAAACGTAACATTGACTGATTTGGTTTCGTTGGCTTTTATCCGCCACTTTTTAAGCCAGTCTGATATGTCATTTAGTCCATCTTGGTGTATTTGTGAGGCAATTTTTGGGTCACTATGTGCAGCTAGTATGGCGGTATCGTCAGCAAAGGTCCCAGTTGTTAGTGAATCGGATGTCAGCAAGTCTGCAGTGAACAGTAAGTAGAATATCTAGTACGCTACCTTGTGGCACTCCTGCCTGTATGGAACAAAGATCAGATAGTGCTTCCCCACTTTATACTATGAAGTGGCGCTGTTGTAGAAATGATTTTAGTATTCCGTACAGGTGATTTGGTAGAGCGTTTTTTAATTTAAAAAGCAGACCTGCATGCCAAACGCGGTCAAACGCTTGAGATATGTCCAAAAATGCACTGGTACAGTAAGACTTTGCCTCCAGTGATTCCATGATCTTATTTGCTAGTCTATGTACTTGGTCGACAGTGGCATGTTTATTGCGGAACCCAAACTGATGGTCCGGAATTAGTCCTTTTTCTTTGAGTATAGGTAGAATTTGTTGTAGTAGTAGAGATTTAAATATTTTGGATGGGATGAGCAGCAAGCTTATGGGTCTATATGATTTTGCTTCATCTGGTTGTTTGTCTGGTTTCAGCAGCATTATAATTTGCGCAACCTTCCACTCCAGGGGAAAGAACTGCAGTCTTGTCATGCCGTTAAATAATGACGTCAGAAAAGTTATGCCAGATTCAGGTAGTTCTTGTAGTATGCGGTTTGTAATAAGGTCGTCCTGGTGACTTTTTTGGGTCCGATTTTTATATAGTTCGGGCAACTTCTGTCTTTGTAATTTTTAATTCTACTTTCCTCCGTATTTTTAGGAGTATTCAAATAGTCAGTAATTTCTGACCCTTCATACGGATACTGATACTGATACTTATTACTGAGCCCTCATATGGATGAGGAATAAAGACTTTTGAGAGATGTTCTGAGAATGATTCGGCTTTCTCTTGGTCCGTCCGTGCCCAGGAACCATCAGTTTTTTTTATAGGAGGGAAAACACTAAGAGGCCTTTTCAGTCTTCTGGTGGCTTTCCATAACGAATAATCTGAGGAAGCGGTAGCATCCAGGCCAGCGAGATAGTTATGAAATCCGTCGTTACGATCCTTGTCTAAAATGTGTTTCAGCTGTCTGTTGATGTGATTGAGTTGTTATTTCACACCAGGGTCTCTGCTTTGTTGCCAATGCTTCCTCATTCTCCTTTTTTGGATTATTTTATCTAATTTATGTTTCGCTACATAGTTGTCCCTGCTTCCATGTAGTAGTGGTGGGGTTGAAGTTCAGGCTGCATCCTGCACACTGTTGTTGTAGTACAGTGTTGAAGTACAGAACAGCTTCTGTTATTTCGTCTTCAGTTTTTAGACTAATTGGTTCTTGGAATGCTTTGTCGACGAGCTCTCGAAATAGGGGCCAGTCAGTTTTTTTGCTATGCAGAACGCATTTTTTGGCACGCATTTGGGCGGTAGTATGTAAATCTACTATGATTGGAGAGTGATCTGAGGACAGATCCCAGCAACTCCGACACGATATAATATTGTTATTTACGATTCCTTTGCTGACACAAAAATCAATAACATCCGAGATTTTTCTTCTGTCTATTGGCCAGTAGGTGGGTTGACCAGACGAAATCACGTTCATATTTCTTGTTTGGATGCATTTAAAGAGTTCTCGCCCTCTAGGTAGAACAAGCCTAGAACCCCAAAACGTGTGCTTGGCATTATAGTCACCTCCTTGCAATAAATCTGTCTCCAAGGGATTGAAAAAAGTCATTAAACTCCGTTTCCTTGATAGTAAATCTCGGCGGACAGTAGAGGGCTGATACTGTAATGTCACTGATCCAGTCCGTTATTACGACGTTTGTTGCTTGGATGTAGTTTTTACAATAGTCTTGTAGTACATGATGCTTGATATTAGACCTGATGAGTACAGCAGATCCTCCATGTGCTTTGTTGTCAGGGTGGTTAGTGTGGTACATATTGTATTCAGGTATCCTAAAGTAGCTTTTGGATGTGAAGCGAGTTTCTGAGATTAGTAAAACATCTATATGGTGAATTTTAAGAAATATTTTTAACTCTTCCGAGTGATTTGACAAGCCATTAGCATTCCATACACCTAATTTTTGTGCTGTGAATGTAATGACATTTTTGAGATTAGATCGGTTAACGTTTGGGTCATAGTTAGCATTTGGTTCATCAGGGCAGCAAGTGTCTCTGTAATGTGTGTTTGAGTTCGTTGGTTTTTTGGTTGTCATCTTCGACGTTAACGGTTTGCGTTGTAGGTTGTTTGGGGAGTTCTTTTGTGGCTGATGCATACGATTTTCCGTTATTCGTTGTTTTGTTTGTAGGTGCTTTAACACTCGTAAGTCTTCTTTTGTGTTGGGTGGTTGGGGGAGGATATCGGACTTTCAACAGCTCCTTGTAGACTGTACAGCCTTTGTAGTTAGCTGGGTGGTTTCCCTCGCAGTGGACGCATTTAACCTGGTTTGATCTTTCTTTCCGTGGGCACTGTGAAGTGTGATGCGAACCTGCACATTTGACACATCTGGGCTTTCTAATGCAGAACTTTTGAGTGTGATCATAATCTTGGCAATTAGTGCATTGAGGGATTACTCGCTTAGGTCTGGGTGCTTCAAACAATATGCGACAGTGTAATAGAGATTTTACGCTATATACATATGTCTTTATTATTTTCACGGGGTTCTAGTTCGATGTTCCACATTGGTAACGCCTGTTTTGTTCTTGAGTTTTGGATGTTCCAGACATTTGATACTTTATGGCCAAGCTCCTCAATAGCTATTTTTATTTCTTCTTTATCTGTCGATGCGTGTAAATTTTTGAGCACCACTCTAAAGCTGCGATCTTGTTTAGGCTGGTAGCTGAAGAATTCTGTGTCTTTAGCTTTCAGTTCTTTGTAAATAGTGGAGTATGATTCTGCTGTTTTCGATTGTATTTTAACTCTGTCGCTTCTAAGTACTTTAATGTCATACTCTCCTTTTGCAACTTCTTCTAATATTTTTTGTAAAGGTTGGATATTTTTGACGCCGTCAATAAACAGTGGTGGGGGTCTTATAGATTTTGTTGCTTGTTTTTCAGGTTTATCCGCTTGCTTTATATCGTCGAGCGCTGTGAAACTGTTAGATGTTGGTACTGCTGGTGCTGCTAGCCAGTAACTCAATTTTGCTTGTTTTTGGCTACGTATTGTTGCGCCTGGACTGGATCTTAGCCTTTTGCCATAGTGTACTTCTGTGAACTGTTGATCTACGGGTTCTCTAATTGTTTCATCTGATAGATCAATGGTCACTTTGTCTTGATTAGTTGTTCCGCTAAAGGAACTTGATCTTGGCCGATTCATAAACATTCCTTTGTGGAAGAGTTGTTGAGTCACTGTTTTTGAGTTATTCTTATCTAATTTTAGCATATTTTCAGAGGTATTTAAATTGTTCATGTTGTTCCCACGAGTGAGGACGATTTAAAAGTCGCTACCTGGGATGACGCCTATTCCCAGGAGAAGGCAAATATAACAGTGGTTGCCCGTTCCACTGAGGTTGGCGTTAGAGACTGATTTCCCAACAGTCATACATCCTCTCGGCACGTTGCCCACCTTAGGATTGGGGTTATTTTTTATTTTTCTTTGCAGTGAGGTTTTCTTCCTCGGAGGCCAGACAATTAAGCCAAGCCTCGTAGGTATTACGAAAATCAGAGGCCATTTCCTGCCTTTGATCGAGTTAGTTGACCGCCGCTCGATACTCGGCGTTGCTGCTCGTTTAGCACCACCCGGGGGACACGTGTAGGGTGGGTCAGGAAAGATGGTAAATCCTACGGACGCGAGCAACTCCACCCCCCAAATCATCAAATGACTTCTTTCTCTTTGGGTGGAGCGGGAGGGCAGACTCTTACTGAAAACCCATCCGTGTTCCTTTTACAGCCTTTTGCGTTCCAGGGCCGCGGTGACTCTTTCGAACAAAGTCCGCAACATAGTGGAGTGCCTGGGGCGTTAAAAACGTAAAAACCTCGGATTTTGGTTACAGTGAATGAAATTCAAAATGGTATGGTTAGCTAATAATATGTATAAAAAGTTTACCTTAAAATTTTGGGCAATTGATTTGATAAAAAAAATCTGTGGTTACAATAATACAAATGGTAAATACTTATTTGGCTTTAGAATATTTTTCTATATCAAATTACGGTAGCGTATTATTTATACAGACATAAGAAAACAGAAAAAAAACTGGCCAAGTACGTGTCGGGTTCCGAAGTTTTCTCTAAACAATTTTTTTTAATTGGCAAAATTTTTAATACATTTTATTAGATAACCGTTCCATTTTTAATTTTTAATTTTCATTCACTGTAACAAAAGTCTGAAGTTAAAACCCCAGGCGCTCCTCTAAAAATTTATTTACTTTTATAGGTAATAGTTCATAACAGTAGTGGAAGGTACGTAGGTGGACTTTGCTATTAGGTAATGCCGTATCTAAAGATTTCAAGATGACCTCTCTAAAGAGGTATTATATCTGAACTGTGAAACGGCCACAAAGACGATTGCCAAATATTTGTGCCACATCAGATGGTCGCGAGAGATAAGAACTGCCAAAAGTCGCGAATGTGGTCTGTGCGTCGCGCGGAGTGCGGCGCGCCTCGCGCCCCCGCAGTTCCCACGGCTATTAGACGTTGGATCAACGTGCCATTAGCATACGACGCCGCGCGGCTGCACTCACTGTGCTGTGTCACATTCAGACGATCGGATGCTGTGCGCAGGCGCAGGTGGACGGTTATGATCATGCCAGTCATCCGTAATAGAAGCCTATCGTGTTGAGCTTTTACCCAAGCGTACAACTTAAAATAAAATAATAAAATCGCTTCAGTGTCTGGAAATTATGTATTTAGTACCAAAAGTGTTGCTTACTACCATTGGTTCACTAATGAACCGCTTCTAGTTAACACAATAGTTTGTACTCAATGCAAAGTAACAACAAGTTCACACTTTTCTAAAATATTTAAGTAAAAAAGACGCACTAAATCTCGCTCAACAAAATCAGTTTTTTTTTTGCGTAAATCCCTTGACTTACGTGACTATAAGTAGATAATATGAAATGTTCGTGGCGAGGTGGGTCAGTCCGTTAAGTCGTGTCCTAATTAGCACTATTTACTCGAGCAGTGTCGCGTGAGAGGGTGTGAGTGCGAGCGGGATGGGGAGGGGGGGGGGGTCGAGAGTGACGCGCCACCGAATTAATTAGGATGAATGTCCTGCGAGCGCTGCGCTGCCGTGAGAACCACGAGCGATGCGCCCGCGCATACGTCACGCTAGCGAGCAACACTGCAGAAGACCCAGTGCGCTTGATGCTAGTCGGCAGTAGACTTGTACATAAAATGACAGCATTATATGTAAGTATTTGCACGGCCACTGATTATGCCATGGAAGTGACGAAGTATTGGGCTGACATAATTTAATTGTAGGTCACACGTCATTAGTACATCTACATGTAGAAAAAAAAAATCCATTTTATGGTAAAATGAACGAGCGCGATGTTGAGTCATACTGGCCGCGCTGGTTGGAACAAAATATGAGTCTTCGACACAATCATAAGTAGAAGATTGGTCGCAGATTGAGCCGCGTGTTAACTACATAACATTGAGTTTCTCCTCATACGAAATACAGTAGAGTTGTACTTCTGCGCATGTCTATGTAGTGGACGAGCGACACGTTTTATCAATATCAGCGAATTAGCATGTTGCCTCGCTCCGCTTACTGTTACGCCTCGTAATTGTCTACAATTATAACTTTGACGCATTCCGCTCCGTTTACGTTTATTTTGACTTTAAAGTATCAAATCAAAACTGTAAGTCAGTTTGAGTACATCGACTTGCTCATTACATATTGATTATAATGAGATCCCCCAAGACGTCTCCAAGCAAATAACACACTACTTACAACTGAATGAGACTGCGACCGGAGAATTAAACGATCGCACACATCCCTCCACCACATTCTTCACACACACACACAAACAAGCAATGTGGGAGCCGCAGCTCGCAGGTAGAGCCCGTGGTAGACAGCACACCGTTCAATTGTTTTGTTTTAATTTCCAAAATAAAAGTAGCCATGAAAGGTAGACATTAAATAAACAGTTTTATGTTCGTGAGCGACTCCACCCGACCGGCACTACCCGCACTGGGCCACTGGACGACCGAGATCGTTTCGTACCATTTTTGTCGCCCCTCGCGACCCAATTAATCCTGTCGAGTGTGGTTTATTTAAATTAAGTTATTTATAAAACCGTAAAAATATTTTTTTTTTATTAAATCATTGCGAAGATCATTGATTTAGTTATTTGTGTTGTACTGTGCCAGACTACGAAACAAATCACGCTGCCGACATCTAACCTGTAAATAATTAATTTGGATCATTCATCAAGCGCTGCGTCGTTGTGGTTGCACAACACAACACAACGCAGCACAAGTACTGGTGTACCACACGAGATGCGCGAGCGCAGCGCAACAGGTGGTCCACGCATAAAAACTAATAAGCGAAAGGGGTGGAGTGCGGGGCGCGGGAAGTACACTCCCCCCTCCCCCTGTCGACGGCCGGCGCACTCATTAGCCGCTCCCGGAGGAATCCGTTGCGACCCGGAGGCATCCGCGCGCATCCTCCGGCTGTACCGGTTACATATCGCGAATGAGGATACCGATCACATCCACGCTTTTTACCATCAATACATCCTCGTTGCGATACTTATTACATCATAGGTTCACGACATCTAGGAAATTTAGTTTTCATATTACTCCCAGATCTGTTTGAATACTCTGATAGCAGCGCAATAACTTACCGATGTTTTCACAATTACCGAAGTGCTTGTACAACACACAGCTTCGAAGCCTTCTGGTTTCTAACACTGTAATTTGTGAATAGGTACGTTGAGCAATAACTGTGCGCCAATTTGTGCAGAAGCAGCTACTTCCTCTGCTCTGATGCTCAGGTTCCTGCAATGAAACGAGCTCGTAAAATTGATTGATATTCTTGTTTTAATAACTTATGCTCGCGGAGATAATATACTGCTGCGCCGCAAACTAATAACACGCACCACATAAATCTGCACTAAATGTGCGCATGTACACCCCCGCACCCCGCACCCCGCGCCCCGCGCCCCGCACCCCGCGGCACCGCCGACCACCTCCGACCTGCACAGTTGAGGTGTGTACTGCTGTAATGTCTGCGAGTCTTTGCGAGACTTTTATTACCTCACACAAGTCATGCTGACTTTTACGTTATGAAGGTAAGCGAGACAGGAGATGCAGGTGAGGGCTCGGATTCTATGGAAAGGTTCGAATGGGCTACTTCGACCATTATTAATAATACTTGTGGCCACTTTGAACCAATGATTTTCATTTCACACAGTTTTTAAGTAGGCTGGTACAGTATCGCAGTAGTTCGCGTGTTTGCATCGCATTGGCGGTGTGTTGGTCCCAAGCTCACTTATTAGTTGCGCGCGTAACGGTATGCTCCGCCACGCCGCGCCGCCGCGCCGCCACAGCGCCGCGCCGGGAAGCCTCCGCCGCCATCTTCCTGCGCGACTGGCAAATCGCACACGTAAGTAATACACGAGTGAACCGACATCACGGGAAATTGCTAATCGAACATCTTGGTTTACTGATTGTGCTCCGATCGTAAAAGCATGGGAATTAAGATTGAATTATGATTTTTAATCGTGAGGCATGCATATGTAGAGCCTTTGAATTTTGTAGGAAAGGCAACCATCTCACAAAGGAAGTGCATCCTGGCGAGTGCCCGCGGTCGGAGGTGACTCCTACACAACAGTGGACCCGCGCCGCTCCGTCTGCTGACATTCATTTGAATGGAAATCTTTCTCGTAGGCTGCGCACACGCAGTGGGACGCAGCTCAGCACTGCGCAGCGCGGCCCACAGCTGGGCAACGCTTGTATATATCCGTCACCGCCGCGTAACATACGCACATTATTGTTTTAGTTTTACACTTTCTGTTAATATTTGGAACGTTATATCGTCAGAGTTAATATGATACTTCGGATGCGCCACGTTGAGGGGCTATTGACAAAGAAATGAGAAACAAATAAATTGGTTTGAATATTAAGATAATGTTATTCGAACGGTGGACCGCTGCGTTTAATATTGAATGCACAGAACAACTGTATAGTGACAATAAATAGTTCGTTTTATAGTTCGATGTGTTTTGTTGTGTGTGCAACCTCTCGGACCCATCAGGTGATACTCCGCTAAGATAAATAAGATCTGCCGACAGTATATTTAATTACTTAATCAAAATTTTGATATAGACCATAAAAATATAAATTAGTAACTTCAAATGGAAGTTCAAATGACTAACTATAAAGAATGACACAAGCACTGACCTGACGGCCGTCGCCGACCTGCGGCTGCGCATGCGCACCGAGCGGCTGCAACCTCCGCGCAGTTCCTTATACTCCACAATAATGACTGGTTGCACTCATTAGCCCTCACCGTCGTGCTCCGCGCATTATCGACCAGCATGCTACGCAACACATTCAAACCTTTATTTTAATTCGGCTAAAGTTTCAACTGCTCCGCGTATAATTTGTCAACGCTTGCTGAATTCCTGCCGCAGGATTACTGTCTCTGTCTTTATGTGATAAGATATGTATTTGTGTTCACATAGAATGTAGCGGTCTAAGCAGTATGGCTGTCAGTTCCGGCCGGGATTAGTCCTGACGTGCGCTCCTCACAGCGATTGATCACGGTCACACACACACACACACGTGTAATGGTACGTATGTGAGTGTAATTGTTAGTAACAGTGCTGGTTATTGATGTGTTGGATAACGTAAGTGGATCTGATACGCAGCTGAAGCTAATGTGCGTGAAAGTCTAAAGATGCGTGTGATAGTACTGCAACAGAGCGAACGGACTTTAGTACTGCATACGAATATTGTTTCACTAACAGTATAGTCAATTTGGGTCGGTCAAATGGGCTGTGGAGGTCAGATATTCAGTCGTACAGCTATTGGACATGATAATATTAGCAATGATATGCAAAAACTGACAAAACATGTAATAACAAGCTCTATAACATATATATGACGGAGAAATAACCTCCGTAGTGTTTGTAGAAAGTCATCACAAATGTCATCATGATCACTAATTTTTGGGTTTTCAAAAGAAAACTTCACAACTTGTTTCAAACTTCGTTTATTCAACGAACAGCATAGCGACGGCACAGAGAGGTCCGTTCTGTCCGCGGCCGGACAGAACGGACCTCTCTGTGACGTCGCTATGCTATATATGTCACTAAGGCTGGTTACTGCTTAACCGGACTATCCTGTGGTGGCCACAAATGAATTTAAGGCCCCCAGCCATGGCTTACAAACGAAGTTAAATTAAACTAAATGACCGCTCGCTAGGGCTTCTCCTGTGGGATACGGACCTCGGCTTAGCGGCGTCATTTCGGGAGGACAGCAAGGGACAAGCTGGATAATATCATAAGTATTTTGGGACGAATTTAAAACTACTGGCCTCAGCGACGCGGGCAGGCTCGGTAATCAAGGGTCGGGGAGGGTTATTCCAGGGACGTCGCGACGGCCCTCGGCGGCGAGGCCGGAAAACGGAACGCTGTCTGTTTGAGTCTTTACGAAGCGTGCTGGTTTCCCTACAGCTTTCTTGTATGTGGGTGATGGCGTCATCGGGTTCGACCAGGTGCCCGAGCACCTTTTTTTTTATGAGTGGCTTCTCGCAGTTCAACCTAAAAGGTTGTCGACTGCTTAACCGGGCTTGCCTGTGTTGGCCTTAATATAATATCTATAAAAGCCTCCAGCCAGGGCTTATAAAAAACTTACAAACTAAGCGACTACACGCTAAAGGCACCCCCTGTGGGGTACGGGCCTCGGCTTAGGGCGTCGCTGGGGAAAGGACAGCTAGGGACGGGCTGGATCGAACTGGAATTATTATTAAGGGGCGAATTTAAGACTACAGGCTCAGCGGCGCGGGCTGGCTCGAGCAAGTGTCGGGGTGGATTTTGACGGGGACATCGCGGCGGGCCTCGGCGGCGAGGGCGGAAGGACGGCGGTCGTGGTCGTGGTTTGCGAAGAGTGCTGGTCTCTTTGCGACTCTCTTGGAGGAGAGTGGTAGAGTCGTCGAGCGTGGCCCGAGCACCGACAGTGCGGCCGTATTTATAGGGTTCTCCCCTCCCACGTGCACGTGTTCTCAAGTTTTTAGGTTAAGTATTGAAACATTTAAATAACAGGAATAGTGACATGCTGTTTAACGTTCATTTTACATCGTCATAAATTTAAAGTAATCAATCTACTAATTTTTGAACCATTAAATTATGTTTCTTAATTATTTTAATATACGTCTCTATAGCCCGTACCACTGCATGTTGGCGTCCATCGATCACCTGTGCCAGTACTACCCTAAATCCAAGGCTGCTTGCATCAGTGTATAGTTTTATGGGTGCTTCTTCTTGGAATAATATAAGTACTGGAGCGGATGTGAGGCATTGCCCCTTGTTTCGTCAGTTCGTACAATGGTACCATTACACGAGAAAAGTCAGGAATGTATTTCTTGAAGTAACCTGCTTGACAGTTTTGGGTACAGAAGTCTCTACTTTTCGCGGACTTGATCGTACTTATCCATCAGAAACTACGTTTCCGAGACATTCAATGGACCGTTTGAAGAAACGCAGACACGTTGGTAGAAAATCCAGAGTATTGAAGTGCTATGAGGATTCGTTCCAAGTGTGAGATTCCCTCAGGGAAATCTGAACATTTGCTTAACACGTTATCTACGTAGACTTGTGCAGCTGTTGCCAGCAATGTTGTCAGAGCTCTGTTGATGCTACGCTGGTAGACTGAACAAGCATTGCTTGTGTAGAAACGACCATTTGCTAACTGGTCAATCTGGAATCTGGGAATGACCACGCAGAGTTTTCGAGTTAAGTTCTCGAAAGTCATCGAAAAGTCGGTCGTCACCATTCTTCTTCTTGACTAATATGATGGGGTTTGAGTAGGGAGATTTGCTCCCACGAATGATGTTATGTTCTAGAAGTTCTTTGATTATGGTGCGAACCTACTCTTGTTCCACTGGACTGAGGTAGTCCAAGTTGTTGAAGAGAGAAGAACTCGTATAATAAAATAATAATAAAAATCGAATAATAAAAATTCCATCTTTCATGAACAACAGTACGGTTTCACCAAAGGGCGTTGTACAACTGACGCCGGTGTCACCCTAATAAAGAACATCTTTAACGCCTGGGAAGAAGATTCAAAGGACGCCATTGGAATCTTTTGCGACCTCTCGAAGGCGTTCGATTGCGTTAACCATGAGACGCTTTTGTTGAAACTCAAGCATTATGGGATTAGGAATACATCCCTTGATTTGATTAGATCATACTTGAAAGACAGACAGGTTAAAGTCCAGGTAAACGGTGTAAACTCACTGGGGTCTGAAATGACAATGGGCGTTCCGCAAGGTTCAATATTGGGTCCATTCCTCTTTTTAGTATATATAAACGATTTGCCCGAATTGCTTCAAAATCAACCAAAGATGGTATTATTTGCTGATGACACATCATTGATATTTAGGATAGACCGACGGTCACAAAGCCTTGATGATGTCAATAACTCTATTCATCAGGTCCAACTTTGGTTTACGGCAAACAACTTAGTACTAAATGAAAAAAAGACCAAATGTATTAAATTTACTTTACCAAATGTTAGAAGCACCGAATGTGACATCGTATTGAATGGACAAAAACTGGAATTTATTGATCAGACGGTTTTCCTGGGAATCACTTTAGACGAGAAATTGCAATGGGGACCTCACATAACATCTCTTGCGGGGCGGCTAAGCTCAGCCGCTTATGCTGTTAGAAAGATAAGACAGTTAACAGATGTAGAAACCGCGCGCTTGGTCTATTTTAGTTACTTTCACAGCATTATGTCGTACGGTATTTTGCTGTGGGGTCGTGCTGCTGACATTGAATCTGTATTTATTTTGCAAAAGCGTGCTGTTAGAGCCATTTATAATCTTCGTCGCCGCGATTCTCTTAGGGAAATTTTTAAAAATATTAATATTATGACAGTACCTTGTCAATTCATTTATGAGAATATTATGTATGTAAGAAAAAATCGACATCTCTTTAACAAAATTAGTGATAGACATCATATTAATACTAGAAATAAAAATAATTTACATCAAACATTTTATAGATTAGCCAAAGTACGAACATCTTTCATGGGGTACTGTGTTAAATGTTATAACAAAATACCTTGTGACATATTAGAACTAAATGAAAGAAAATTTAAAACTTACATTAAAACCACACTTTGTAAACAAGCATATTACAAACTAGATGATTATATTAAAGATAAGAATGCTTGGAAACATGCTGGTCCTGCTCCATAGGACAATCGAGGGTATAGTAGAAAAAGTCAAACTTGTTTTATTTACTGGTGTACTTTCAGGTTTTTAATATGTAATTTAACTCACACACTGATCCATTGTTTTTAATTATATTGTAAATATGTGAGTACCATGTCCCTTACTAGCAAACTTAATTTTATCTCTGCTGGTATTGCTTTGTTGTACCTATAGTATATAAGTGTGTGCTGTATATTAGTTATTATGTTGGATGCATTGTGCTCACATAATATAATCAATTGATCAATGTACCTATGTATACAAAATATTGTAAAACGTATATTTGAAAAGAGTAACTATGGAGTTTCTTGTCCGTTCTTCTCCATAAGAATCTACTTTTTGCGAATGGACAACTAGAGTCACTTATATTTTAATTTTAAACTGTAAATTTGACGTTCAAAAGTGCCTTTTAATGGTCTAGTTGAAATAAATGAATTGACTTTGACTTTGACTTTGACTTTGACTTTGACTTTGACTTTGACTTTGACGTACTCACATAATTCTGTGAACTAACTTCGTCCCGTTGGATGTGATTATCACACTTAGATAAGTGTCATGAATCACATTCAAACCCACTAAAATGGCTGTGGACATTTCATAGTCGGGCAATCACTGCCTCCACAGCGCGTTCGTCTCTTATTCGTGACAAAAACTCCGTGATGTCTTTTGTTGAGTCGTAAACATGTTCCCTAAAATTGATGATGATGATGATGCCCCGGGAGTATCTATTTTCAGGTTCGAACGTGGTAATGAGGTTTTTCTTCAACTCTTCCCACGTAATAGTAGTCACCATCCAATCATCGATACACATTTTTGCATGCCCCTTTAAAAGCCTGCAGACGTTCATACGGATATCAAAATTATCCAGCTTGTACGCTTCGGTCACTTGATTAATATGCTGGCACCATTCTCGTACACCGACGTGGGTGTCCGGATAGGATGATGGTAAATAGACGTCCTTGATCCTTATTTTTCTTCGGTAGGTGGGGCACATAAGCGCTCCGACATCTTTTACATCATTTACCTAAAAATAAGTACCTACATTATATTGATCCTAGGGAGGAGCAGGACCACCCAATACAAGCATTACTACATGCTTTTTTTTTTTTTTTAAGGATGGGAAATCATCAAATGACTTCTTCCGCTCTGGGCGGAGCGGAAGGGCGTGTCAGACTCTTACTGACTAAAACCCATCCGTGTTCCTTCTAAAGCCCTTTGCGTTCCAGGGCCGCGGTGACTCTTTCGAACAAATTCCGCAACCCTGGCAGGCTCTGGCCCTAGCGGGCCCCGTCTTTTATGCTGACATCTCTTTGAGGCGCGCGTGAAACACAACGCGCCATATTACTACATGCTTACTGGGTAGTTCTAGCCACAGAATAATATTGTAAAAACGTTAAAGAAATAAACTATTTTTTTTTTATTATTTGTTTCAGGAATTGTGGTCGTATCCCGCCTATCTTCATTCCATGAGGAGGATACGCAGCCTTGATTGCAGAACAGCTTCCAATGGTGTACTGGTGACCAATACAGGCTCCGTCTGCTGGGTGCTGATTGGTTTCCGTTGATCAGGTGGTGAACGAGCTTCTTTGGGTTGAGCTTCTTAGAATCTCACTTCTGATAACGGAGAAAGAACCTCCGTAGTGTGTTTAAAAAGTGTGACGTCAGCTATGCGTTTCTTCAACGAACAGCGTAACGACGTCACAAAGCCTTTGATGATCTCCTGTACCTCGTCGGGCGTAACGGGGGGCAGAGGATCATCAGGATCTTCGACTGGTGGGAGGGAAGCTCTACGTTCGACTTCAGCATCCACCATATCGAGGTGAGCTTGGACTACTGGTTGAGAGCTAGGAGAGCATTGGGACTCTAGACTGTCGGCCAGACATTCCACTTTGTCAGAGTTGTTGAAGGCTACACTCTTGTGGGGGCGGATGAGAGGGGCATTGTGGCCTCTTGTTTGGATCGTTACTTCTTCGGAAGGTGCCAAAAGGCGAGGTCAGCAGTACGTACCCTCACAGCACGCTGTAAGTTGCATGTGAGCTTTGTTCGCGTCGCAGGGAAAAGCGCTGTTCGCACGGATGGCTGCGTTCTTCTCGGTTATTAGATTCCGTACATCGTCCGGGTCTTTCCAGCGGTGGTCTTCGACCACTGGAACCTCCCTTGAACATTCGTTCAGGACGGATCGTACGTGATCCGTAAGCGAGTCGTTAGCCGCCGTCGTGTCAGCGACTGAGACAATAATAATATGGTCGGGGATGTTGTCTAGGTGAGGCGACGTAGTGGATTTCAGCCTTTTGCTTACTTTCCTCCAGTCGGTGATCACTTGAGACGGGGGAAGTTGGTTGGGATCGAGCTAACTCGAGCGGAAGCCTGGGTGCATGATCACTGGATGGTGGTCAGAGTTGAGCTCGTGTATCGTTTCTGTAGATTGCAAACGGAGGTTTACCTTCTTTAGCAACGCCACATCGAGAACATCGGGCCTTTGGTTGGGATCGTGTGGGAAGTTAGTTGGCGTTATCGGAGCGATGACGTCATAGTTAAGGGTTGCACCTAGGTTAAACACCACCCCGCCTCTTGCATTGGTGGTGTTGCAATTCCACGCGGCATGTTTGTCGTTGAGATCTCCCGCTAAGATAACGGAGTCACTCAAGCCAAAGAGCCACCCTCTTTGGCTTGAGTGACTCCGTTGAAGTCGCTACTGAGTGCAATGGGGTCGTCAGGCGTGGAAGACGATGTCAAGCGCGGTGGGTAATAGGCGGAGATGATGGTGAACGGTTGATGACCAGTCATACCTAGCCAACAGGCTGAGTACTCGAGTAGCGAGCGGTGGGCGGGAGTGATCAAGGGGCATCCCCTTGATCACTCCAGTACAGCTCCTTTTTGGAATAGATCAGGACACCTCCGCCGTGACAACGCGACCTATCATTGCGAACTATATGGTAGTTGGCAATGTTAGGGTCGTTGTGATGGCGTTTTAAGAATGTTTCATCGATGAGGAGGACGTCTAGTTGATGGTTGCGGAGGAATTTGGCGATCGCATCGCTTTGGTTGTAAATGCCATTGGCATTAAAAACCCTTATTTTAAGGAAAGGGGCCTGGTCGAGTTAATGCGTGACTTATCCATTGATTAATCATCAATCGCAGCCATTGCGTCTAATTAGTCCGTAATGGACTTGTGGACGTTGAAAATTTCAAACGCCTTTTTCAGGGGCAAAAGGCCATCGTTGCCTCTGAACTTATTAAGTTCAGCACTCATGGACCTTGCCGCGCGGGTCATAAACAACCCGTACGCTTCGGTGATTGTTTCACCCACGCTAGGCCAGTTGTCCTTGGTGAAGGGGAGTGTGAAGCGCTCTTACACTGCTGCGGGTGCAGCAGTGAAATGGGGCGCAGGCAGGGGAGCAGCCGGGACCACTGGGGTCACGGGCGTAGGGATCGGCGCTGGGACGGGCGTGTCCATTAGCGCTGGTATGGGCTGGGAGAATGGTGGCTACCAAAGCTGAGAATGCTTTCTGGTGGTTCAACTGGTTCCACGGAGAGGGCCTCTTTGGAGTGAGCCGTTCGGGTATTTGGGAGGAGGGAATCCTTTCTGGAGATGGGATTCGCGTTGCTGGCGGGCGTTGTGGCGCTGAGCCAGTTTGGGGGCGACTTTGGGGGCCTTAGGGCATCCCCTGCAGCTCGCCTTTGTGCCGCTCGCACTCGCTAGTGTTATGCTCACCCAGACACTTAACGCATCTGGGCGTAGCATAGCAGTTACGCTGGGAGTACAGTCCACATAGTTGGCAGCGGTGACACTGGCCCACTACAGTCGGACGATTCGGCTTCTCGATTTTATCTTGAAAATCGGGTGTTGGCCCTCGGTGGGGTCGCATACGACAAGGACCATGTCGTAGTATTCTCCTCCTCTCGCTTTGTGTAAGCGGTGTACGGTGGAGACGGGGATGGACTCAGCTAAGAGGTAACGTCTTATCACCACTCGGGTGGGCGTGTCTTCTGGGAGGGAGTGTGTGAAAGGAGATGTTTCTTTCGTGTAGGGCACGAACAAGGTTGCGGTAGTCATTGACTGACGGAACGACGACCTTGATTCCTAGTTGACAGGCCTTGGCGTTGGTGTAGTTGAACTTGCGATCAACCCACATCTTGGACACGTTGGTCCATTTCGCCTTGTCCTGAATGTACAAGAACGGCGGGGGGCGTTGCTTCCTCAGTAAGTTGGAAGCGGGTGCGGGGGCGCTAGGGCTGAGCGGAGGTACTACAAGGAAGTGTTCTAGGCTCCACGTTGTTTCTGATCTACATGACGAACAATGTTCTTTTGAACTTCATAATGCAGCATATTTGCTTTCGCGGATGATACCGCAATAATCTTTCATGCGAAAACCTGGGGTGATGTTGAGTATGCGGCTCAAAAGGGACCTGGGAAGGTTGCCATTTGGCTGCAAAACAACCTTAGATAACAGTAAAACAAAATTGATGTGCTTTAGCGTTATCGATCGGTCAGCGCCCGACCAGAATCTGCAAATTAAACTTTATCCTTGTGTTAGTGTCGACATTGAAAGCTGTCTCTGCTTGCAAATTGAAAAAATTGCGACCATAAAATACCAAGGGTTACTAATTGATGAGCACCTAACATGGAAAGCAAAAAAAATGATGCACTCGTGAAACGCACCAGAAAACTTTCACATATACTTAATAAATTAAAGACTATCACAACAACTAAGCTGATCTGTATGGTGTTCCTTACTCTGTGCCAACCATATATAATAGCACACGAAACCAATTTGATTAGGCTGGAGCAAGCTCAACGAGCTATTCTAAAAATGGCGTACATAAACCTTGTCGATACTCTACTGATACACCATGCCTGGAATGTAGCCTCCTCCATGTTACGCAATGGTTCAGCCATGCGACGCTGCTACGATTTCATTTAGATGCTAAAGCACTGGCTCGCCATTCATCTATATCGTTAAAATGGGATCGACTGCACTCTGCTTTTGCTCGCAAATCTTTTGCATTTCTTGGGCTTTACCTGTATACGAAATTCTACTCTCACAAAAAAACTAGATGCTTACGTTAAAGAAGTCATAACAACGCTATATTCAAATGGCTGCATCCCAATATGCGAAAACATAAGCATGCAGCCACCCATATACTCTACACTCACCCCTAAATACTTCACACTCCACAAATACATATACACTCACACAGAAGCACCCCTTAACAATCACCCACCCTTTCAATTTAAAATTATTTTCTTTTTTTTTGGTTTAATATAAAATCTTAGAACTTATATCTTTTACTGCCATCTGCTCTTTTTTTAAATTAAGTAGTTTTTAATCACTTTTTTGTATTTATAAGTGTCACCAATAAACAAAAATATCGTTTCCCTTACTTGGGAAGAGATTGGACCCCACAGGGGATCCAGGGAATTTGAAGAAATGTAGCACTTAAGCGCTTTATCGCATTATTGTCTTATAATTTTGTACAATGTATTATTGAACCAAATCACATTTCAATATTATTCTTTATTCAAACATTGACAATCTCGGAACCCAAGGGTCCCGGTCCTTTGTTAGGCGTACGAGGGGCCGAAGCCAACTTGCAGAGGCCCCATTAGACATTTTAAATGAAATGCAGCAACTGGCGATTATCCCTGTATATACTATGAAAGTATACCCAAAGACGAAGAAAGAGGTGCTAGAGGAGTGTAGAGGTGTATACCACGGCTATCAGTACGATCACGGAAGTACGGTAAAGATCCCTACCAACATCTTACTGAATAAAACATCCTTTCCCCAGCACGTTGCTCTTGCGGATCTGCACTCATACCGGCTGACTAACTCATACTGGCAAGAAAGAGGTGGGAGCTCTGTTCCTCGTCAGTGTTCATTCCAGCCAACCAATAAAGGCAAGCCGGAGATGAGGAACAAGACTTCTCCCGGGAGATCAGGTCCGTGGCGTCGCTACAGCCCAACAGTTCGCCACAAAACGACTACTATGACCTAAGGTTCGTTGGGACACGCGCAAGTCCCAACACGACGTCAACGTAGAGATACGGCGGTGGGGTAATTATTAATTATTATTATAAATTACTGGTATTCAGTTGCATCCGGATTGGAAGCAGACCCCAACGTTGTTGCTAGGCAGATTTACCAGAGTAGTCAATGTCATTTTTGAAGGGTATTAAAATGTGTACTAAAAATATACATTTAGCAGAACAACCTTTGCCAACACCTCATTATTTCAGCAGAAAGACATACACTGCTGGACCTAGGCCTCACCCAAGTGTCGCCTCATCTTAGTTACTTATTTATTATTCGGTGAAAACACTTTAATTTTCATAAGAACCCTGCAGCGTGTATTATTGGCTCATAACCCGTCACCACTGGCCCGTGCTCTTCATGACCTGTTAGTTTGGATGTATGTGCGATGCCATCTCCGGAATTAAAACAACTCGCTACTTCAGTAAGTTTACGAGTCGCGGCGACAATAAAATGTCACTGTTTATCGAGAATCGTTATCGTTTGCATCGGAGCGGCGGCAGCGGGAGTTTACATAATCCGTGCATTAGTAGCGAACTGGCGAGGCGTGCGCGCGACTCAATGAAGTGGCTCACTTACACGCTCTGTTAGGGGAGAGTCTGTAACGTAATCGACGTTACAGCAGGTAAAGCTCATCACTTGTATCGCTAGTGTGTTGATATGTATCGCGTATCGCTGAGGCTGATCGAACCACTCGAATGACCAATAAATACGAGTATCATCAATAGAACGTGATGGCTGGTATAGTAGGTAGTAAGTAAGGCCTCAGGCAATAGTAATCCGGCTGCGATAAGGGACAGACAGATTTTTAGAGCCGACATTAATCTCCCTGAGTCTTAATAATTAATTTTAAATTAAAAAAATAATTAAACTCAAACAAAAGAAATCAATAAACTGCGATAAATAAATAAACGAGCAGAATCTTGAGTTGATATCACGCTAATAAAATATACTGCATTAATTTGAAAATATAGTCAACCGTCCCACGTCGTTGCACTCTCGTCCGTTGCCGATCGCGTCAAATCTGCGCACACGCAGGCGTCATTGTGTCAGCTGCATTAATAAATAAATGACAGTCTATAATGTTTTTTTTTATGTTTGATTAGAGCCTTGAAAACCACAACATGTTATTGTAAACGTTACGTTCTCGTTCTTCAAGATCACTAATTTATTTTAAAAATAAAATGAAACTGAATACGGTGAACAGATTAGCTCTAACATTCAATTAACTGAACTCTTCATTAAGCGGCTCAGTGTAGATGTTCCCGAAGCGGTCGCGGACAGATGGACAGACACGTAAACTGGCGTCAACGTATGACGTTGATGCGGCGATAGTGTGCGCCTGCGCATCGCGGGGCAAATGATCATTAAACGGTGACATCCGGATCAGGTGACCGCTGGGTACTGGGTGCACTGATAGATGTTCAATATAATCGTAACGTCTTGGTGACGTCAGTCGCAGTTTTCCACACAAATAGCGATTACCTAACTGGCAAAGATATTTTAGTAAATAAAACATAAAAGAACCTTGTCGGTCACTGACCCGAGCCACCAGCAGCAAGCCAACGGTACTATTCACAGCTAGTGTAAACAATACGTACACCGCTGTAGTCTGACACTGAAATATTATTGTTATTTCACTTATTACCAGCGACTCCCTTTTAGGTAGATTCGACTTGTTCATACAAGTGCATGCGAGGCGACCAACGTGTTCTCAATTAGTGTCGGTGTCGAAGACGATAGCCGCGCAGGCGCAGGGGAGTGGTCGCCGCGTGTCCGCTGCGTGACCGTTGCGTGGCGGGCGGTCACACGTTGTGCAGCATTTCGCCGGTAATTAGCCGTCAATTAAGGCATTCCTGTGATCCTTGAGTTAATTCATTAATTACGATCAGGTTTAGTTCCAGTGCGCGTCGCGTCGCCGTCGCCTTCATGTGCCGCCGTCGCGCGCCGTCGTCGTAGCGAGCTGACTGACGTGCGCTAGTGACTCGTGACGTCACATCAGTACTAGCATGCCACGTCTGCATCCGACCACCGCTGTGTACTGACATACGTACCAAACCATGTAGAAGTTGCACATGAGATGACATCTCGAAACACATTCTGTTATTCCAAGCTGAAACAAAATACCTAACCATAATGAAAAATTTCAGTCCATGTCAATAAAAACAACGTTTCCACTGTAATGTGAAGTATTCGCAGCACTTGCTGAGCGTGTGAGTGCACCGGTGGCAGGGGCATGTACGAGTATGTATGAGTTGCGCAGACCGGTGACGCTTGGGCGCAGAACGGCGCACATCGCACCCAATAGCTCTAATTAATTTAAATCTATGCGAACGCGATAAAAAACGAATTAAACAACTAAACAGTCCCATTAACGCGTCCCAAAAGATTTAGTGAACGCCAGATATACGATGATATCGCCCAGCAGTGGGCAACGCTGGGAACTAGCGACCCTCGCCGATAGCATCGCTTTTATTGCCATTAGAATACTATTGTTGGGAATTAATTGAATAGCTCCAAGGGCATTGTTGAAAAGATCACATCGCGCATGCGCGGGATTCTTTCAAAGCTATTTATATAAATTCATCCACTATCGGAGGTCGCATTCGTAAACAAATATTTATAGTTGAGACTTGTTAAGTGCGTGTCACTTGTAGCAGTCTCCATAGTGCGGCGAATATTGATGTTGTGCGCCTGCGCCGCGCGCCGGTTGGTATCCCTTCCCAGAATTATGAATTAATTAAACAATAAGTCGATGTAATCGCTACTTCTCATTGCTGCTTTCGCGCAGAAAGAAACGGGTTTTGCACAGCGATCACATGAACACGACATTTTTATATGTACTTGTAGGACAGCACAACATTGGTCAAGCTTATGCCCAGCAGTGGGACTGACAAGTAAAACAGTATAATTATTGAAAGAGAGAATTTACCGTCAATAGTAATTAATAACTGTCAATTTAAGGATAACAATAAATCGCACCGCACTAACAAACGCGTTGATGTCTTTTACTCGAAAGATCGACATTCTCTCTCGAGTTGGAGGCAATTGGCCAAGTCAAGTTACATTCTCGTCACAATCATCATAACTACTCGTTCTAAGCTAATGAGTCGGTCCTAAGTGTAATAGTTTGCTGGCCCCGCTCACTCGGAGGCTGTCGTCTCCCACGGGACGGGGACAGGGGTCGGGACTCCGGGACGGTTGTCGCGACTCCCAGTTTACGACCGCGCTCGCCTTACTCTGCTCCATATACAGATATTTACGAGTCGCCTGCGCCGATCGCTCGCGGAATAAACTGCGCTTAATGAAAATATGACACCTTCGCACCTGGCGGGCCAAGGGGCCCGGGGCCCGTGGCCGTGTGAACCGCGTCGCTGCCACTCATCCGAGGATGCCCGACTTTTAAACGGATTTTTTCATGCGCGTTGTGTTTTGTTTTTGTTTAATTGTTCAACTTCTGAGGTATATAGTTAAAATGTGACATAAATGTTACGAGTGCAGTAAGCTAGAGTAGGTTGAAAGGCGAAAAAATATATTTGTTTTGGCAGTAGTGTCACTTTATTGTTCGAAAGTACAAAGTACCGTTTAATGGACTAATTGAAATAAATGCTTTGACCATAGTCTTTGTTTGTTGGGCCACAGTCGCTGATATTGCCTATTTGATTCATGGGTACTCAAAAATACATGTTAAATGAAAGCTGACTTTAAGAAATCAAAATGAAATGATGAGCTGAGTTCAACTGCAAGACTTCGGTGCGTGTATGATGTTGATGTATGATACCAGTGTGTTCCAGTGTTCAGCAAATCAGTGTTCAGTGCGGCTGCGTGCTTGTATGTATGTATGACGTGTATGCGAGCCGGTTCCCGGCGGTGGCGCCTTTTTGCCGAATCTGCGCCGACGAACATAAATCCTGCAGCCGTCTGTGCGACTGGGCTGGGGGAGGAGAGGGGAGACAGAGGTAACCGGCTCATTAAAATACCTAAAACAAAATCGCGGGCGCAGTTTAATAAAGGACGATGTTAGCGCTCGTGAGAAACCCGCGCTAATTAACTCACGGGAAAAACTCGAACAGCCAGCATCGCGTCCGAGCAAGTGGAGCTGAGCGAGCTGAGCAACTTGAGCGGAGCAGGCCGAGCGATTACTGATGCAATATTCTCCGACTTTTGTGTAATAATAACGCCGGTGCTCGCAATTATCCAATTCTCGCACGATGTTGCTCCAATAACTGCTCTGAATAAATGCGTCCCTCCCCGACAAGACGTGTGTGACATGCGGTACATAAAGTTAAAGTATAAACGTGATAACATTAACACGACAATTACGAAACACATCAACCTGCATCGGGTGCTTATCGTTAGAACTGGTGCACATTATAATCGTGTCGCCTGGAATGATACACATGAACGAACGGCTGAATGTTAATAACGTTGGTAGTTATTTACGGTGATGTCGTGGTTTTTACGAGAACCTGTTTGTCATAATGATAAGGCGATGAGTTTAAGCTATCAACGTTCCAATGATGTTATTGAAGAAAAAAACTACTTCAAAATTTATTTTCCGAATTTGTTTTGAGGATTATTAGAAAGTGCTTGGTCCATGTTATTAAATGTGATAAGTCATTTCATAATATCAACAATAGTTCACAATATATTTCATTTTCCCCCATTCATGTTCCTTAGCAAAAACTAACCTTGTAATTACCACATTGCAACTCTTGAAATGTTAATAGCCAATGAAACTGATTAACATTAATTAATTAACTACTCAAATTATGACAAGCTAAAAAAAACGTGTGTCAGACAGGCAGGCAGACGCGATCACACGAAGCGACGAGACGACTTCATTTCAAACAAAAAAAAACCGGACAAGTGCGAGTCGAGACTCGCGCACCGAGGGTTCCGATCGAGTCTTGATTTTTTCCGAGTATACATTACCTACGGAAGTTTATAAACTATGAAAACAAAATATAGCAGGTAAAATCGCAGGACAAACTTAATTTTCTTGGTGAAAAAATGTTATCCCATACATCAATGTACGTCACGGTCAATTCTTCAACCGTAAATATAAGTTTGTAATCGTAAAAAAATATTTTTTATTAGATAAAACTATACATTCCCAATTTTCAAACTTTTTCCTGTACTTGTACTCTAAGACCTATCTTCAAATTTCATGAATCTAGGTCAACAGGAAGGTCCCTATAAATTTTTATTTCCTAAGAGTGTCGAAATATACGTTTTTTGCGGGATAAACGGCCTTAATTTTTTTATGTTAACTAGAAGTTTGATTTTTTCACAGTTTTACATAGTTGATATGGTTTTAATTTCAACTCGATACCTGCACGAGTTCCCGAGATAAAGGGTCTTGACAGACAGACAGATGTGCGGATGGACGGACAACAAAGTCCTGTAAGGGTTACGTTTTTTCCTTTTGAGGTACGGAACCCTAAAAACAAAGTAATTAGGAAATAAGGCGACAATTGCTGGGGGCAGGTATTCAAATGAGTATAGGTAATGTACCGACCTGCGCACGGCCACAAAAACTAACTCCCAGCGACCGGCGCGGACGGCTGTAACGACGTACGACATGCGCGTGCGACGCACCTGCGCACTGCCAGCGTATTCACATCAGTACACTAGTAGAACACACAGAGGGTCTGTTCCTCCTCGCTAGTGAGTAGTGACAACCACTCACATTGTGACGTCATCGTCGACGCATTCTATGCGAGGACATGGAGGAACCTCTGTCACCACTCAGCAGGGATTGTTGGAACACCTAAGGGATTGTTTCAGATGACAAATCACAACTTGAAGAATAAAGAACAATATTATTGTAAATGTTGTTGAGTTACAATGTCGGTGTATCATACGTATACTATGTCTATCTGAAGCGGCCTGAACTCTTAGTAGGCCTTCTGTCCGTCCCTGTGCTGTCCCGCTGGCTGCGCCCGCGCATCATGCTCGTACACACGTTTTTCCCGTCGTTTTTGTGCGGTATTAATTACCGCGGCGCACGCGCGATTATCCGCCCGATTTGCGGCGAGTGCGCGCGCAGCCGACCGGCTCCGCGACGCGACGCAAATAGACCTGCATTCCTGATCACACACGATGCACGCCATCATGTGCTATACGCTCAACCGCAGACAATATTGACATTGTTGTTTTCAGTTGATTTTTTATTAGTCCAGTATGATTACAACTACCTGTGTTAATTAGTGCTGGTACCGCCAGTCGCAGTGTGTTGCAGCCTGCGGACAGTATCGGCTCGTATCGCCGCTAATAGACGCGGCATCCTGCGCCGGCGCACGCGGAAGCAGCCTCTCATTTATATGTTAATACGGGCGCAGATTAGATGCTATCACCGCCCGCTGTCCCGCCTCGATACTGTCACTGTTGCGCAGTGCCGCGGGCTGGCTGCCAAGTGAGCCAACCCACCGTCCCCGCCGCGCCGCCTGGGTTCACGATCCGGAGAGCTGTCACAACAATATCGTAGCCAGTAGCCACCATACAAGAGCCTTGCGTCGAGCAACAGTCATCTGGTATTGAGAGGTAGGCGCCTCGCAAACCATAACACCACCATGATAACGTTAATATTCAAATATAGAAAATGGATCCGGGATGTCCTCCTCATCACAAAAGCTGCCGCGATCGCTGGGAGATTGAACTAAACTGTAGCATGTCGCTGAACGTCGGCGATGACCTGATGATACCTGATCGTGGCAGAGAACCAGCAGATCCAATATTGCAGCACATGCCAGATAAATCATTGAACGGAATAGATGTTTCTATCAGTCATTAGCGTTTGAAAGTCACCGACGCAGTGAGGACGGAGCCGCTCGACAAAGTCACATTGTATCAGCGGTTATGATTTTAAAAATAATTCAAAAGATCAGTCCCAAATATTTTGGTACTCCGATAATCGCTACCGATGGCAGAATGTCAGTTCGTCTAGACATGTAGGGATTCTGCTCTACGAGACAATCTATCAACCCGCCAGGTACACCTGATATTCACGTCGATGTCTGTGTAAACTTTAAAGTCTTGCTACAAGTAACGTTATTATGCGCATTGATGAAGTTTGACAGTACAAACACTTGCAGCCAGTAGACAGCACCTTCCCACAGCGTCCGCCAGCTTGTGCGCGGCGGCGGGCGGGGTACACGGGTGGATCGCCGCGGCTCGCGTGCAATAAATATAAAACATTTGAACAAACCCCGCGACTGATGGTTCGTTACGATCGCGGTCATTTACTCTGCGCCCGCGCCACTGCTCCACCGCGCCGTGTAAATTGCTCGCCCCCGCCTCCCGCCTCCACCGCCCCGGGCCCCAGCCCCGCGGGCCCCGGGCCGCCGTGCCCCGGGGTCACGCTCTGCTCGAAGGCTTCTATTTTTGTTCAGGTCCGGGGTAAATTGCAAGCCGGTGTGATGGCCGCCCGCTGAGACCCATTTATTATTATAACTAATCTTAATGAGAATTCTCTTATCGCGCACTCGCTACATTTGAACGACCCAAATATAAATTATATTTCGGAATATATTTGTAGTTGTACCGTTAGTCCGAGTGCGGCTAGCGACGGGGTTCCGTCGGCGTGACGTCACGTGCGAGCGCGACATATCCCCGCGGCTTCCGCGACTCCTGCGGTCGCGCCACCAGCTCGCGCACTCGGCTGTGCTCTCGCATGTCCCGGACTAAGACACGACAACACGCTGCGTGTTGAGCGAGGAATTATTCTATTAGTGAAGTGATACGGATACAATGGAAGCAGTTTTTGTGGCACTGTCCTGCCCGCCAAGCAGTAGGAGCGGGACGTGAGCTTGTCATCGCGCCGCCACGCTCGCACAGTTCTAATAAATTGGATTATACGGCACGGCGGCGGTGTGACGCGGTGTGACGCGCTATGACGCTGTGTTTATGTCGGCCGCCGCCTTTACGCGGGAACAAATTAAATGTTGGCGTTCTACGAGCAGATCATCGACTTGATACGTTTTATATCGAGTCATGCTGCGCTATTTCTAATTTAATTTATAAAATTATAGTATAAAAAGTGTATTTAATTAATGCTATCGTTTGTGGCGGACGTGAGAGCATGCTGTGGCCCACGCCCGTGACTGGCACTCTGCTGCCGCAGACGCCGGGGATGCTGCGGATAACGGTCATCATCATCACTCGCTACTCACTGTCTCACCGTATCGCTTTATCACGACACTGAAAATTTGCAAAGTTATCATTATGTCAGCTTTTTCCCACTTGCCTATCGTTATTACTTGCAGTTTGAAATGTGACCATTTTTAGGGTTCCTTACACGAGGCTAAATCTCAAGAAATGTAATAGGTAGACAGTTGAAAATTTCACAGTGTGTATATCTATTGCCGCTATAACAACAATTAATCAAATTTATTAAATAAAAAATTCATGGGGCTCCCATACAAGAGGCGTAGTTTTTTCAGTGTATGGTACGGAACCCTTTAAGTGACAGTCCAACTCGCACTTGGCCGATTTTTAAACGTTATCATTGCTTTTCGGCGTCGGATTTTTAAATAAAATTACATTACCAAACAAGTTTTTGCTGACTTTTTCTTAGGAGTCTGTTGTGAAAAATATGTAAAAGTATAAAGTTTTAAGTTCTGAAAAGTTTGACTTCACTTTAACTATTTTGGCAAGTCGGGAATAAAGAAATTAAATACCTACTTAGTACTTAACATGGCATTGATAGAACAGCATTTTTACATCTAAATAAACTGTGGATTAGTCATTCAGAATGATAAGAAGTCGACTGATGCTAGGATGAGCACGGCCCTTTTCAATAAACGTTACAATCCGACAATGTTGTAAATAAGTGACATATTTGTAAATATGTGTGACAAATGCTGTTTAATAAACGTTTACATGTGCAGAAAACGCATGTAGATTTCGATGACAATCTTAGAATTATGTAATACAACATTAAGTAGTAACTATAAGTTTATATCATAGTTTAACCTTTGACAAGAACGCCGGTGCCGTTCAATTATAAATTCATCATCACTACTGTCGCTACTTCCACTACTACTTGTTAGAACCATTTTTTAATGTATAACAATTAAGTTTCTTCACTAATTAAGTTGATGTACAAAATTGTTAAGTGTCCACCTGTCGGAATTGTTCTACAATTTACAAAATATGTAAATTTATAATTACAAATTTGCGTTCAATAAAACAGTTAAAAAAAAAGTTTATTAAACAGAAATATGTAAAATTGTAGGCAAATTTTGTCAGTTTTACACCATGGTAAATTTGTAAGTTGTATTCTTTATCAAACAGAAACTGTTAAATTTGTAACTTGTAAAAATAATAACAATTTACAATTTGTAACGATTATTAGACAGGCCTCTGCTCTGTGCTCTGCTGCACGCGAATATTAATTGCTGTTATCATATTGGGCAACGGTCTTTAGGTAAAGTAACAAGACGAATGTAGGTATATGTCTTCGGAAAATTGCAGACTCCGTAAGATTGTAATAAATCTTATTTCGATTATAATTTCTCGATATATTATGAAAAAATCGTTTTGTATACAATTAATCCCATCCAAATCCAATAGTTTCCAATATATACGTATCTTATTAAGAAAAAATAGTTTACAATTTCACGCGATATTTAACAATGTTATGGCGTTTGCAATTTTCCGGTGACATATACATATATATATTGATATCTCATTTGTGCAAATGAATGAAGTTGTTTAGGCCACAGGGTAAACCAAACCTCCTGGGCAGACGGGTATCAAGGAGATACCCTGTCGTCTGAATTATTTATTTCATTGGAACGCAGGTACGCTACTGGGTGCTAAGCACAGTGTTTCAATGTCAAGCTCCCGGAATCGGCTTCTGCGACATTCATGGTGTGTGATGAAGGGTAGCATTCTAACTCGGAGTCCCTAATGAAAATATCAAGTTTCACCTCTACAAAAAACAACCAACGCTATGCCAACGCCAAAAGCGATGTTAACCATGGCAACTGTAGTAACATTGCATGAGATTACATCAGTTCAGGTGGATACAAGATGTTATGAAGTGGATGGCGTGCAGGGCGTAGGGTGCGCGCGCAGGTCGGCGCGGGATGCTCTCCGCGATACATGGCGGAGGAGGCAGGGCGGCGCGCGGTGGGGGGGGGGGGGGCGAGCGGGGTCGACGCCCGCGCAGCGTGCAGGTGCCTGCGTGTGCACCGCGCACCGCGCACAAGAACCACTCTGCGCGACCACTGATAGCTTCATCACGTATAAACACTCGCTCAAACATAGCTGAATGGCAAACACCTACAATGTTCCCTCCACTGATACACTCCAGCAGCGACATCTTCAGTACCAGCGCCTCCTCCAGCCTGGTCCTTTGTGTGGCACTTCTGCGGAGCGCTGCGGTGCGGCTGCCCCCTCTCTGACATAACACCTGACTGGTTCTGTCTGACATAACCCGCTCCCGCCACATATCTGCTCGTTGCGGGTTTTTGTCGCGGCCTGCGCCGGCGCAGCCTCCCAGCCACCGGCGCATCCACATGCAATGCTTATCAAACAATGTGGCGTTTGAAGTCTGCAACTACAACTACCAATCAAAGATTTATAAAAAGTTTGAACAAGCGAGCTTTCGACGATGTTGACTTAACACCTTTATCTCAATTTTAAGAGCTTTGCTAGTCGCGAAAAAAGTATAGAAATATTTTGGATAAAGCTTCATAAAATAGTGAAACAGTTGTATTTTACACAGTTATATATTTGTCAGCACGGCCGGCGCAGTGCTTGAGCGATTGACTGCCGCTGCGTGCCGCGGGTTCGATTCCCGCACGGAAAAAATATGTGTATGGCCTACAGATAGTTGTTCCGGGTCTGGCTGTTTGTGTGTGAGACTTTGTATGTTTGTAAAAGTACCCACGATACAAAAGAAATTCCTAGTGTGGCGCAAAGTTTACAAAAAAAAAAAAACGCATTACCGACACAGAGCGCCCCTATGTTGGTCATACGGCGGTTGGCTGAAAAAATCGACTCCATTTTTGGGGGGTTTTGTCCGGCAATTCGAATTGAAAATGAAATAACATGATCTAGTAAGTTAGTAGTACCTACTTAGTAAGCATACATTCTGTGAACATACCACATTGTACCTGAATTTAAGATAGTTTTAACACGTTTTCTCATGTTCCTAACAATACCCACGGGTAGGCCCTTCTCCAGCAGTGGGGCAGTTGGGAGAGACACTTGTTATGACAAGTATGTTCTAGTCAGCGGCTCCAGCTCAGCTGCTTGCGAGTAGAGGACGCCGAGCCCGACATAGTGGGGTCGACTGAGGAGAGGCAGATTGATGGGGTTCAGTTTCGTGTTAACTTTTGTGTCGTTAAATGTGACTCCGTTCAGTTGCATACCAGTGCACTACTTACTATATACTTAGTATTTGTTCACTGCTCTCAGTAGCTGCAGCGCTGCGAGCATCGTGAACTCATCGAGGTGCCTCTCATCGAGGTGCCTCTCATCGAGATACCTCAATGTAGTACTGCTGCAAGTTTTTAGTATAACTGTGTAGTTCACACGCACCTTCTAGGAGCAGCTAATCTTAATCCTTCAGCTTCAGATTCACTGACGTACTGACTGAACGCAGCTACGAACAAAATTTGTTGTTGATACTCAAGTGGAGGCGGTGTATCTTATTTATAAACGTAGTATTTCTTTAAATAAATGTTACTCGTTCACCCCGTCTCCATCTGTGATTCATCATTCAAAAGTCACTCATCATCAATTCATCAGTCATCTGAAAAACACTGAAAGTAGATAAGTGAATCGTTACACCCTTATTCTGAGGTAGCTTTGAGTAACATCGAAGTTCTTGCTAATTTCGAATAGCAATTAATTGGAGCGCCGCCGCCCTCTCCCCGCCTCCCCGCTTCTCTCTTGATTACGACAATTAGCGGCTTCAGAACAACGCGCCCCTGTCATTAACATTACATTGTTTGTGCTAACTAATCATTGTTACAATTCGTCCGGCACACCGGCGCTGGTCACTCGCTGCTTCCGGCTGGTATCTGAGGATCTATTGCCAGAGGGCTCACTTGAGAGCTGCTTTGCTGCATATGAACTTGACGAAGTCACATAAAAAAAAACATTTTTAGCACAATCAGTACAATCCGTACGTCCGTACGTCCGTACACAATCAGTAAATTGCACGTCACAATACTGGTGTAGCTTATCACCGCGGACACAACGCGCCGTCCACGCTGTACGTGCTACAGACTGTACGGTGTCGTGTCATGATGGCGGCCCTTTCGCTGACTGAGGCTGACGTGTGTAGCTCTGAATAAATGAATTGCAGCAGGCTGCAGCTGACAGGCCAAGGTCACTAACTAATTAGGCTTCGCATCTGATGTACGAGCAGTTGTGCAAACCTTTCAGACTCCAAAGGTGAAATACTGCGGTTGTAAAACTACAATGACGTGGCAAGCTGTAAGAGGTCGGCGTTCAGCAGCGAGATTGTGGACCGCTGGGTGAACTTGTGTGTCAGAGAGCCAGACGATGAGATGTCCAGCGAGGCATGTGGACGTGGCGGCGCTCCGCAGCGGGCGCAGTGGGCAGCATAGTGCGCGCAGATTAGCGCCAGTTAGCCGGAACCCGCTATCTGCATCCGCGCGTGTTGCCCAACGCGCCGATAGCGCGCGCGTGCGCTCTTATCACTCGCTTTAGGCACAGCGCGTGCCACGGGCTAGTAGTCACTGATAACAACGCTTGACCAAATTTGGCGCTTCTCGATGAGTATTCAGCTTCTGTTTTGTATAGTGTTGAGCTAATTTGAATGATGAAGTCTTTGCCTACTAGCCCTTCATCATAGGAAGTTGAAAAACTCTTCAATTGTGAACCACTCACTGTGTTGCACTGTGGCTAGGTGTTGGTTGTACAATGTGTATCAACCGACTATCAAGTGAGTAATGTCAGGTTTGGTAGCAGCCGCTGCGGGCAGCTCGATGGCGGCAGTGTGCGGTGCTCCAGTTTGTTGATACGAGTAAGATATATGTACGTACCAACATTATTATGTGTTAGTAACTAAACTCTACCTTTCCCAAGAACTCAGTTAAACCTTGTTTTAAAGCACACTTGCACAGTACTAAGAGTGTAGGAGTATGAGTAGAAGTTAGCCGCGTGCAGCGGGGCGCGGGGCACGGGCTGGTACGCGAGTGTGGATCCTATTTATCATAAACAAATGACGGTGTACGGAGATGACGGCCACGTGTGTATGAAGGGTACATCGTGGTAGTGTGTGTGCGCCATTACAGCTGCACAGCGCGGTTGTCGGCCGGTCTGTTGCACTATTTCCTTTAATCGATTCCTTCGATGAGAAAACAATTTGATAACTCTTTGAAAACTCAACTTAATGTTTTTGATCTTGAAATTGAAACAGACAATGTTCTTTCTGCCTAATATTTTTTCCATAAAACCCAAAATGAATTCAAAATCAAATGTTCAGTCAAATGATTGAATTACTACCTTTTTTGTTGTTTCTAGGTATCGTATACAGGGTGTTATGAGGAAGAGTGTACAGGCGAGTAGTAGTCCATACGAATATTTCTTGCCATCGGCACCATGGGTCGATATCTTATACTTGCTTAGTTTTTACTAAAAATGTTAAACTCGCGTCAGGCGGCAACACGACCTGATCCAAAGTTCGTAAGACGGAGGGAAAGTTCTGAAGTGTTAATTTTTAAATGTAACATAAATTGTCATGTTTGTGTACGATAGCGCAATAAATGAATATTGTATTTTACCACGTAAATGATAGTACTTTTATACTGATAATTAAAGTAATTCGTGCGAAATTATTCCCTAACCATTCCAAAATATCAACTTTTCACTTCTGCCGGCACTCCCGAAGTGCAACCCGTTGTTTTTTTTTTTCTTGTAAGTAGGTATCTAATGCGTTTTTCTTATCATTTTTGCCATTGTTTTTGTTTTGGTGTTCTGAATGATTCTAAAAGTTTTTCCATCTATTTTAATGCGACCTTTTATATAAACTCTTGCGTTAGGTTCTAAGTGACTGAGTGACTGACAGACAACGCACAGCCGAAACTACTGGTCGTAGAAAGCTGGGCACGTAGCCTCCCTACACAGGTCCTACGCCTGTGTAGGGCACTAAGAGTGGATTTCCACAAATTCCTACGGGTTACTACTGGATTTTATGTATTATGATTTTAGTTTTTTAACGTTGGATTTTTTAGAATAATAATGATAGCTTGAATTGAAGTTATGATTTTCTTTTTTAGGTGAATTATTATTGATTGAGCAGGTATTTGTTACCTATTTTATTTCTTTATTTTACAACTCACTATTTAGTGGTACCCCACACCTAACAACACCACTGGAAAGTCACAGGAAAGCAAAACACGCAATTTCATTTACTTACATGGATGATATAACTTCGATGGGACCAATCGGAACGTATAACCCATCACGTGAAAAAAGTTTTTTTCAAATCGGTTCATAAATGACGAAGTTATGAGGTAACAAACATAGAAAGAGAACCGAATTGAGAACCTCCTCCTTATTTTGAAATCGGTTAAAAATGGTTCGTGACAACAAAAAACGTTTTTACAAAAAATAAAAAAACGACTTCCATATAAAAAAACACTACAAAATATTAAATAACTTTAATTTCGGAAGTCGGTGCTTTTGGTTGTTTTTTTCGTTTTTTGACACCGACTTCCGAAATTAAAGTTATTTAATATTTTGTAGTGTTTTTTTTATACGGAAGTCGGTTTTTTTTTGCAAAAACGTTTTTTATTTTCCACTTTTTAGTGGTGATACCCCACAACTAAGTGACATTATTACCATAATGAGTGGTTAAGGAGTTTCTTTGTGTGCCTTCGCAATCCAAATCCACACCAGCTCATAGTTAAATATCTACTTGGCTTTGGTACTAGTTTTTACTAAGATTAAGGTGAGGAGGTCACTGGTTTATTTTTGAAGTTCCCAGTACAGTGCAAATGCAATACAGATATAACTAAACCCAATGCAAAAAGAATCATTAAGATCGGTTAATGAACAATAAAGTTATGCCCGAATAGATAACCCCAAACATGTTAATTCAGGTTGACTTGTTTGCATCTGCCTTCCACCCCTTCAAAACCTACCGGCGTGATGTTATGTTATAAACTGGTGTAAATAATAAACAGACATGCGATTTCAGCAATCCCGGGAGATTTCCTATCATTTATTGAAGAGTTCCGTTGCCTACCTCCGAAATCCTTATCAGATCTTTACCGAATTGCAATGGAGCCAGTTTGGAAAATTAGTCTTCCAAACAAAAAAAGAATCATCCAAATCGGTTGACAATTGGAGAAAATATCGCTGATCAAACAAATGTCTTGGGATCCTAGCATCAGATCCTAACTTATACCTTCCATCATCAGCTCAGCAAGATGAGATGTTGATTACCAGGCACAATTATCTGAATTGCGTAAGAAAATATATGAAAAACAATGTATGTGCCTTTAAAATTTGAGGGTTGCCCTCGATTTCTCTAGGATCCCATCATCAGATTCTGACTTGGTGCCAATGGGACCAGCTCAGTAGTATAGGCTTTCGAATAAAAAAAACATACAGTCGAATTGATAACCTCCTTCTTTTGGAAGTCGGTTGAAAAATAACATGAAGTTTTAAAACGAATATTACAATTGTTCAAGTAAAAAGCTTCATAGTATAACTGTGAAGTGGGCGGAGATGAGATGAGAGAGACATACTGAGGATATTTCCGTCGTTTCACAAGCGTGCTGCGCGGGTTCGTTCTGATAACGTAACTGTTACAATGATAGTGGTGTTACATATACTGTGGCGCTGACATAACAGCGCAGGAGATGGGGCAGCCCGGCAGTGGCACACGGGGCCGCGCCACTCTAACCACTACTATATTATACCGGTTATATTATTTTTCTAGCTGTGGCCCGCGAATTCATCCGCGTCAAACTGAGAAAGATACTTTGTATTAAATAATTTTAATTTCGGTAGTCGGTGTCAAAAAACGAAAAAACAACCCAAACACCGAAGTCGTTTTTTTTTAAATAGTTTCTCCTGAAAGCATCAGATCTGTGCACTTGTAATTGATGTCAATGATTAAATGAATGTCAGGCTACCGCAAAACTTGTTGTGTTTCTTTATTGTTGTAATTTTTAAATTGTACACTTTTTCAGCGCCTGCACTAGCTACAATCAAGTCTACAGTGCTGAACCACTCATGTCACGAATCAACGACTATGCTCCATCTGGCATAGTTTACAAATTTCAAATTTCAAATTCATTTATTGCTTGTTACAGGTGTATGGTCAGTTCTTATAATTATTTGTTATAATATCTCTGTAATATACCCATGGGGTGTACAATGTTTAAAAAATAATAATAATAAAAATTAAATTAAATTAAATACATCACTGGTCATAATTACATTAACTATAATATATATGTACATGTCATTTTCATTTAAAAATAAAATAAATTACGCCGGCCACAATAATTATATGTCAATTTCAATTAATATAAAATACATGACTGGTTACAATATTATTCACATGTCAATTTCAATTAAAATAAATTACGTCATGAACACTTTGTACTTTAATATAGTCAAATTGGTTTTGGATTCATAATCTTAATTTATAATCATACAGTAATTAGTCATAATAATACCATTAAACAGTCAATTTAGCTGTTTTATAATTACATTATATTATACACATTTAGTCAATAGCTCGGTCATTCAGAAATTCCTTAATTGAATAGTAAGCTTTACTTAAAAGAAACTCTTTCAGCCTGACCTTGAAAATATTCAAGGACGGGATATTTTTAATACAAATTGGGAGTCTGTTATATATTTTTATTCCCATCCCAAACACACTTGATTTATACTTTATAGTTCTACGTATAAAGCCTCTGTACGGTGCACGTACAACGTTTTGGTTGCTGACAAAGCGACCTCAATTTATATATAATAATATTCACGGAACATTACAGTTAGTTGACATATTGCAATTATCGCGATTGGCACGGATTGGCATCCAACTTATAACTATTTTGTAACTTTAAGAAATAAACTATTTCTTGTGGTCAACCGTGGTTTACCGTCAACTCACCAAACTCTAACTAACGCTGAGCCATACATAAAAAGTGGTCCTTCGAGCTTCGAGGATATTAAGTGTGTGAAGTGTCTCTATTAGCGATAGCGAATCGGTCTTGCTGGTCTCCCAGAAGCGGGTCGCCCCAGTAAGATTGAGAAGGCGCACATATCTCTAGTAGAGAAAGAATACGCTTAGTATCCACCAAAATAACTGCGAAAACTTCGCAAGTTTACTGAACTAGTGCCTGCGGCGAAACAACCCTGCGGTACTATCGAACAACTAAACTTAACAACAATCAACTTAACTAAACTTAACTTCAACAACAATCAACGATGGCTCAGAACATCAGCGAGATCATCAGTCGCCAAGAAACTATATTCAACAACTTGAAGCAAATCAGCATCAACTACAAGAAAGACGGTCCTAGCAGAAAAACTTTGGAGTACCTGGAGGAGCGACTTTCTCGGCTGAACACGAACTGGGAGAAGTTTGTGTTCAATCATCAGCAACTGGAGAAATCTGGAATAACTGACATCCAATACTTCGTTGACGACGTTTTCAACAACACTAAGAAGATGTACGAGGACGTTCTGCAAGATATCCTGAAACGTAAAGCTGAGTTACCTTCTGTATCGAAGAGTAAAGTCGAACTATCACCTTCTACTCCTAAACAAGGTAAAACAAAAGCAACCTTTAACTTCGATGATATCAACTTTCATATACCTCCTCGCGAAACGGACAAGACCACCGAAAAACAGCAGGAGCTTTTACGACAGCAATTCTGCAACTTTCGAGCTTTTGAACGTACTGTGGAGAAGATAAACTTCGACTCGTCATCTGAAAAATGGGAGCTAGAAGATAGTCTTAATATCTTGAAAGGCAAATGGGATATAATTGAGAAAACTAACTGGGAACTTGACTATATTTCACAAGATGAAGATTCAACTTACAAACAAAAATATGATGCTATAGAAAACGTTTATGATAACATCCGAAAGAAACTACAACATCATATTTGGAACAACGCTCACTATGAGAAGACAACTCCAAAAATTGTGATACCGGACTTCAATGGAAACTACCATCAATGGTTAACTTTTAAAGATCTGTACTTGGAAAGTGTACATAATAACCCACTGCTGTCAAAAGCGCAAAAAATGCAACACCTCAAAACTAAACTCAAGGGTGAAGCCGAGAAGATTGTACAGCACCTCGGTATAAGCGCGGAAAACTACACTTCCTGCTGGGAGATAATCACGCATCGATATGATAACAAGCGCCTGTTGTTCACGTCTTATATGAACACGCTTCTAAATCAACCTCTCATATCAGAAGCTAGCGCCGCAAGCATAAGGAAACTTCATGACGTCACTCTCGAGTGTCTGAACGGACTCAGTAACATTGGACTAGAAATAACCAACTGGGATCCGATAATTGTTCATCTGTTGGTGCAGAAACTGGACAAGGTGACTTACAACGAGTACATCAAGGATCTCAAAGAACCGAGAGAATTTCCCGACTTGGATGAATTCATCAAATTTTTGGAGAATAAATTCATGGCGTTGGAAGCCTTACAAGGAAATACTCATCAAAGGTCACACTCGTCGAATAAAAATCAGACAGATAGACAGCAAAACAACGCGTCATTCGCTCGAAGCAATAATTATAAATATAATAGCCAGAGGTCATCAAACTCTAACAGACCGTATAAATCGACCAAAGCCTTCTTCACAACAACGAAGAATTGCCCGATTTGCAAAACTGAACACGTTTTAATGAAATGTTGCAAATTCTTGGCTATGAACGCAAAGGAACGAAATGACACAGTTCGCAATTTACGTATTTGTTCGAATTGTTTGTACAGTCATGGAGAACAAAAATGCACTTCGAGAAAAACTTGTAAACTATGCAACAAGCCACACCATACGCTTTTACATGAGGATGGGAATGAGCAGAACAACCGTCCCGCAGCTATGAGTGCCAGCACGCCATCGACATCACATGCCGTGAATAACTTAACTAACGAGGCGAAGGAAATTTTGTTGACGACTGTACTTTTAAAAGTAAAGACCATTGATGGAGATTATATCAGCTTAAGAGGTTTGCTTGACCAAGGGTCGCAAGTGAGTCTCGTGACAGAACACGCCGCGCAACGACTCAGATTACCGCGACGCAAAGTCAGCGCTATTGTGTCAGGTGTCGGTTCACTGTCCGGCAATTGTAAGGGGTCAATTGACTTGGAATGCAAATCTATACATTCGGATTATGAATTTAAATTAGAAACCTTGGTGATGAAGAAATTAGGAAATAACTTGCCTACAGCATCCTTCTCCATACAAAACTGGGATTACATAGATAACTTAAAACTTGCAGACCCACATTTTAATAAATCGGGCCCGATTGACTTACTTCTGGGTGCCGAAATCTATTCAGAACTAATACTGAATGGGGTCATAAAAAGCGACAATTTCCCCGTAGCCCAACAAACAAGAGTTGGCTGGATACTCTGCGGGAATGTCAAGACATTTAACTGCTATGTAATACTCAATGACCTAGAAAATATGACACGATTCTGGGAAACTGAAGAAATCTCGAACACTACAACTTCAACTAATGAAGACCAGCATTGTGAGGAGCACTACAACTCGACTACTACGAGGTTAGATGACGGGAAATATGTGGTGCAGATGCCCATGAAGTCAAACTATAACTCAAACTTAGGAGCCACGAAGTCTCAAGCACAAGCTCAGTTCCTACAACTTGAGAGGAGAATGTTGAAGAACAACGACCTAAATAGGGAATACAAACGCTTTATGGAGGAGTACATTTCCCTGGGCCACATGAAGCCTGTAACTGCTGATACTCGTAGAAAAAACCAAGTCTATCTACCACATCACGGAGTTTTAAGAGCTGAGTCGACTACGACGAAACTGAGAGTTGTGTTTAATGCATCTTATAAGGCAAATAATAACAACAGTCTCAATGACCTTATGTACTCTGGCCCAAACTTGCAAAAGGACATGTTCACGCTACTTATTAACTGGCGAGTGTACAGATACGTCTTTACGGCAGATATTGAAAAGATGTATCGACATATATGGCTGAACGAGCAACAACAGCACTTACAAACTATTGTTTGGAGATCATCTTCCAACGAACCATTGCTGGAATGGCAGCTATGCACTGTGACCTACGGTATGAAAAGCGCGCCTTATCTTGCAATGCGCACCTTACATCAACTTGCACAAGATGAAAAGGATAACTATCCTGAGAGCGTCAGCGCTCTACTAAACTATTTTTACATGGACGATTTAGTCCATGGGCAAAACAGCATTGAAGATTCGAAGAGAATGGTCGCAGAACTCATTCAACTATTGAGTAAAGGAGGTTTCAACTTAAGAAAGTGGACAAGTAACGAAGCGGCTATATTAGAGGACTTGCGAGACGACCAAAAGAGCACTAAGGCTAACATAGAATTCAGCCCTGAAACATCAAACACAAAAATGTTGGGGATGAACTGGAACCAGAAACAGGATACATTTACTTATCAATGGAGACTACCGGAAAAGAAAACTCTAACGAAGCGTGTATTGCTGAGTGAAATAAGTAAATTATACGATCCTCTTGGTTTTCTATCGCCTGCAACAATAAAAGCGAAACTACTTTTTCAAAAGGTCTGGATCAGCAAAATCGACTGGGATGATTGTCTGCCCGTCGACGTAACAACTGAATGGGAAAAGTTGAGAAAGGATTTCCCTTCAATCAACAAAATCTCAATCCCACGATGGCTGCAATGTACAGACGATAATATTGAGATTCACGGGTTTTGCGACGCAAGCGAAAAGGCATATGCGTGCGTCATTTATAGTCGAGTGAAAAGCAAGAACGGAAATTTCACAACTACAATAATAACTGCAAAAACAAAGGTCGCGCCGCTTAGTAAGAAGATATCTCTACCTAGAATGGAACTCTGTGGAGCATTGTTACTTGCCAGACTTATAGAGAAAATTAAGAGTACACTCTCTACTAAACATCTCCAAATACAATGTTGGAGTGACTCTAAAGTGGTATTGGCATGGCTACAAGGAGACATAAATAGATGGGAAAAATATGTCGCCAACAGAGTCTCACAAATAAACAGCATAATTCCATCAAAACAATGGAACTACGTCAAGTCGGAAGAAAACTCGGCTGACTGTGCAACACGAGGTCTCTCTCCCTCTCAACTTCTAACATTTAAACTTTGGTGGGAGGGCCCAAGTTGGTTGAAAACTTGTAACTTTAAAAACAGCCAACAAAATGACAATAATATGCTCTATTTACAAGACAATGAACTATGTGACACACTAACAGCAAACAATAAATGCTGCGTTGCAACTTATAAAAACAGTGAAGTAATTACCGAGCTGTTGAGTAAATATAGCAGTTTCAAACGTGTAATCCGAGTACTTGCGTGGATTCTTCGAGTTAGAAATACTTACGTCCGAAAAAATAACATAACCGGCGTTGATAACGTGATTGTATCGTTATCTTCTGAAGAAATTACTGAAGCAACGGAAATGGTGATCAAAACTGTGCAGAGAATGTACTTTGGGGAAGAAATCGAATGTTTGAAGAAAAACAACTCAATATCAACTAAAAGCAACATTCTGAAGTTGACCCCATTTCTCGATAAGAATGGGATACTGCGAGTCAAGGGACGACTTATCAACTCCGTGCTGCCTCCTGAATCGAAACATCCAGTTATTCTCCCTGCTACTGGAAGATTAACAGAGTTGATCATCCAAGAAGCCCATCATGAAGTTCTCCATGGTGGGGCACGACTCACGCTAGCATACTTACGTCTCAAGTACTGGATTATTGGTGGGAACAGAACAGTGAAAAAGGAACTTAGGCAGTGCATACGATGTCACCGTTTTAAGTCTCAACGAAACATGCAAATTATGGCTGACTTGCCAAAAGAACGAGTTACACCATCGAGGCCATTTACAAATACCGGTGTGGACTTTACCGGACACGTTGATATAAAAATCAACAAGGGGAGAGGCGTGAAAACATGCAAGGCTTATATAGCCATCTTCATTTGTTTGGTTACTAAAGCCGTACATCTTGAGTTGGTGTCTGACCTGACAACTCAAACTTTTCTTGCCGCTTTTAAACGAATGTGTGCGCGCAGAGGTACTCCGAAGCATATGTTTTCAGACAACGGAACTAATTTTGTTGGTGCCGCAAGAGTACTGCAAGAGGACTTTGAACGAAATAAAACTTTTCAATCGTCTGAGTTTTACGACGAGATGAATAGTTTAAAGATAAACTGGCATTTTAACGCCCCTCTCTGGCCATCAGCTGGTGGACTTTGGGAAGCCGCCGTTAAGTCCATGAAGTATCACTTGAAGCGAGTGCTAGGAGAACAAAAGTTAACTTACGAACAGTTCACAACATTATTAACTCAGATTGAAGCATGCTTGAATTCCCGTCCACTTTGCCCACTATCTGAAGACGTTGAAGACCTGGACTACTTGACACCAGGTCACTTTCTTGTTGGCGGTCCCTTATTGTCTATGTCGAAGGAAGAAGAAGACTTCAACCAGTACGACTTGAGAAATAGATGGAGGTTGGTTGAACAAACTAACTTACACATCTGGAAGCGCTGGTCAAACGAATACCTGCAGCAATTACAAGTACGCAGTAAATGGCAACAAACAAAGGAGAATCTAGCAGTTGGTGACTTAGTGTTAGTGAAAGAAGACTATTTGCCTCCGGGACGGTGGGCTCTCGGAAGAGTCGTGGAACTTCATCCGGGGACTGACGGAAATGTTCGAGTCGTTACTCTTAAAACTAAAAAGGGACAACTAAAACGACCAATCGTGAAACTGTCGCCGTTACCGCTACGCAAGAACTTACAAACTACGGAAGTAACCGAAGACGTAATAAACAAACAACAACAGCAGTCCGAACCTGAAAAACAAAAAAGGCAAAGAGGTCGCACGATTAATAAAACTAGTTTACTCTCTCTAGTTCTAATGTGCATAATGACCATAATGGGAATCACACAAGCGACGCCTGTTGCTTCAAGCAACTATAAGGTGACATCAATACTTAACAATCAACCAATATACTTTGATGAAGCCGGGAAACTGCAACTTATACACGATGAATGGACGCTGTTGATTTATTACAACTTGACTTCATATTGGCAAGCCACGAGTAAGATTAAATTCTACCTCGATCAAGTGGATACACTTTGTCAACGAATAGTGCACCAGTACCCACCCTGCGAAACCGTCGTCGATCACCTACGTTATGAATTGAACCATCTCACTGAATACAATTCTATGTTACTAGCTCAACGCTCAAGGAAAAAACGAGGTTACTTCGATGGGGTTGGAAAATTAGCAGGAACACTATTCGGCGTTCTTGATGTGGATTTTGCACAAAAATATGAACAGGATATCCAATATTTACAAGCAAGTGATAACTATTTACTGCAATTAATGAAAAATCAAACACTGATTGTAGAAGCAGAAAATAGTATGATTAAACGAAGCTCGGAATTTATCGATAAACAATTCAAAACAGTACAGATCTACATGAATCAGACTAGCAGAGAAATCACAAAAATAGAAAACAGAGCACATATATTATACACTATAAATGACATCCATTCTGCCGCTGTAACTTCAACTTTAATTCTGAGCGATTTACATAGAATTCAAGAAATGCTGATGAATGCCCTAGCCAACATCTACAGAGGCCATTTAGACACACACCTTTTTTCGGCATCTCAACTGATTGAGCAACTGAATATTATATCAGGAAAGCTACCACAGGGACTTTCTTTGCCGATTAAGGATATGCAAAAGGATTTTCAAGTCATCTACGAACTGATTCACGTGAAAGCTAGAATTACACGTAACTATTTACTGTTTGAATTACACATTCCGTTATTGAGCGACGAAGACTACAAAATATATCGTGTAATTCCAATTCCATTCATGAGACAAGGACACTTAAAACTTGTTAAACCTTTTTCGGACTTCATCGCTATCAACTTGATAAAAAACTCATATATAACCTTGGAAGAGCAAGATATGCACCATTGCACCTCATACGGAGAAGATGAATTCTCGTGCATCTCGCGACAACCCGTATACAGTCTACACGATAAAGATGCGCCCTGTGAGACCAAAGTGTTTAGCCAACAAACTTCACTATCGTGCGTCATTAATGACATAACTTGTAAGGAGAGTTGGATAAAATTGCATAAACCTAACGTTTGGTTATTTACGTTGTGCGACAAACAGCTGATGCGTGTAATATGCAGCGATCAGGTGACACCGGCGGTCATTGACGGAACAGGAGTCATTGCCTTGAAACCTAAGTGCTTACTACAGAAAAAAGATGCCACGATATTTACTTACAATCACTTAGGAAGTAGGGTAAACACGGGATTGGATATCGAAGTACCCATCATAAATACCACGATAAACAACATGTTTGATATCAGCTGGAGGAACGTACAGCTGAACATCACTGAATTGTCCAATGCAGGAGATTTGTCAAAACTTGATCGTCAAATCTCTTACCAAAAACAGCATGAAGTGCTACCTGCGGCTTCAAGTATTTCACCGCACGATGTGTATTTTTATTCCTCGACTTCTTTGTTGTTGGGAGGACTTGCTATAGTTGGCATCTACTTCATCATCAAGAAACGAAGAAATAGGAATCAGAATTCTACGGCAAGCACTAAACTGGAACAACAGAAAGGAGCAGACAAAGAAGTTAACATCGAGATGCGAGAGATCCGTAGCTCGACGAGACAGGAACCTGGAAAGGGATTTAGTTTTGATGAAATATCGTCAAATTAATATTTATACTTTTTTATTATGTACTCTTTTTACTTTACTTTACTATACTTTTACTTTACTTACTATACTTTTACTTTACTTACATAATTTTTAAACTTTGTTTCTTTTACATTTTTTATACTTATTTTTTGCTATGTACTGGTTGCCCATCTCGCCTTTCGTTACTGCCCATCTCCCATTCTTCCCTTGGGAGCATGTACGGTGCACGTACAACGTTTTGGTTGCTGACAAAGCGACCTCAATTTATATATAATAATATTCACGGAACATTACAGTTAGTTGACATATTGCAATTATCGCGATTGGCACGGATTGGCATCCAACTTATAACTATTTTGTAACTTTAAGAAATAAACTATTTCTTGTGGTCAACCGTGGTTTACCGTCAACTCACCAAACTCTAACTAACGCTGAGCCATACAGCCTCTTAGTTTCGTTTTGTGTCTCGCACTACTCAATGTTTCATAACTACCTATATCGCGTTTTACCATCATTGCTGCTTCGAATATATATAATGGAGGTAAGGTCAAGATTTTCAATCTTTTGAATACTGGTCTACAACACTGATAATACTTTGATCAACTACCAGCATTTCAGAGTAAACAAAAAATGTCTTTGAATCGATATCTCTAACAATACGGAAATAAGCTTGTGTGTGAGTGTTGCGAAGCGCGTCAGTCAGCACGTGACAATGCGCAGCTAACGAGGCGGCACACACATGACACGGCGCGGTTTACGCGGCACGACACGCCGCGCGACACCTGATTAGAGGAAGCTGCGCCCGCGCAGACAGTTGAGCTACGGCCGCGCTCGCGCATCGCTTACCGCGCGCACGACGCCCGCGTGACCGCTGTATGGACGATCAATTGCTCCACAAGAATTTACTTAAAGCGCTTGTTCACGCGCCGCCGATATTTAAGTCTCGAAAGCTGTGGCGCTGCCGCACTGGCTGGTTTACAGCCGAGCTTAACTGCACTTCACCCTTGCACGCATGCGCAAGACGCGCTCACACGAGTGCCGGGAGGACGCCTTCACACAAACACATCGTAAAGTGTCGACGCAGCGTGCGTGTCCGACACGAGCGAATCACGCGCGACTCGACACCGGGTGACGTGACGGACGAGTGACGACTGACGTGTCATATCCCCGACACACGTAACAATAGAGAACTACATGGAATTTAGAGTTAGAACATAAAACAGTCCGAGTAATGTAAAAGTCGGGCGCGATCTGCGTTCATGTTTATGACTAAATAAATCAGCGCGAATGGTCGCAGCAGCCGCGCCCGCGCCGCTAACCAGTACAAGTGGCGGGTAATGCGCGCGGTACAATCAGAGCGCATTGTGCTCACATCTGTGCGGTGGCGCGCCTGTCACAGCGTCACTCGAGCTCGCGGCACTGGCAGCGGCCATACATCATAGTACAGTAGAGGGTGCTCACCGCGCGCCCCTCGCTCGGCACTTGACGCCACATGCCATGCACAAGTAATCACGCTGCACACTCTCGTTACACTACCGACTACCAACGACACGCACTGTTCTGGTTGCCCCATACTCGAGCGACATCTGCGACTCTATTAGTAGCTTACCGTATACAGAGCAGCCGAGCACCGCTAGTGCACCGAGATCAGTCGACGCTCTATGTGCACTTGTACCAGTGGGTATGCATTCCGCGTGTCCCGTATGGCGGCTGCGCGGGCGCACGCTAATCAGCGCGTTGGTTTAGCGGCCGGTCGGAGCGAGCGACAAGTCGACACGTCGCCGTCGTCTACAACTCACCTGTCTCGTTCACATCGCGACACGCGACGCACTCGGCGCAGTCACTGACGCGTGACTCGTGACGCACAACTCAGTCCGTGTTGCCACCTTCTGGGGCTGGTATGTGGAGGTCGGACGCGTCGCTCTAAATGTTTGACGCTGTAATGTGTTTGGGGACTCCAGTTATTGCGCTTGCACTTATCGAGCTCAATAATGTCACCAAACCTTTTCATACATTGAATACATACACGCATTGAATTAACTATGTAGGGGTAACTGTTCTGACGCAGGCTGCACCCGCGTGTCCCACATACGCGTCACGTCTAACTCACATGCTAACTACGAGACAGCGCCGACGACTACATAAATACTTCTCTTGCAAGAGTTGTTGAGCGTACAGCTTTCATGTGACATCTACATCTAAGTAAAACCATGTATTTAAACTACACAGGAAACAGAATTCATTCGGTGGAGGCCAAACAGAAGAGCTTGAGCTTCGGGGATGCGCATCTAGAAATACTGACTCTACTACTAAAATAATCTCAACGTAGAGAATGTACACTGGTGACCAGATACGGGCAGTCGCGCACATCCACGCGACATAGCGACGTCGCCCGGCGGCAGCACGTCGCGGTGTCCATTACGTCAACAATGGCCGGGACGCGCGTAAATGGCCTATCATCATCTAATAATATTTGGTGGCCGCTGGACAAACAGCGAGGGCGAAGGCGAGCGCGTGGCGGACGCGGAGGGGGATGTGCCGGGCCGAGCGGGCCCGAGCGCGCCCGAGTGCTCGGCAAACTCGGGCGAGCGGTGTTTGCGCGCCGCACACCTGGGCCACTCTTGCTCTCTTGTTTTTCTAACAACGACCAGTTTTTTCTAACAACAAAGTTTGGGATGCGTTAATTTAAACCTCTTTTTTCTAATACGGCGAGTGCAAACATCGGCGACGGCGACCGACCCCACCCCGGCCACCTGTGCCTCCCGGGTGTGCGCTCACACGACTATTATAAGTGACGACTAACATCTCGCGTCTCATACTCGATGGAGGCGATCAGGCGACGACGTGTGACACAAAGCCGCTCTCTTCATCGTCGCTCGGGGATTAGCGCGCATTGTACTCGTATGTGTGGACGTGTCCGGGGGATCAGCCGCGCAAGCGTCCACTCATACCAATTTACTGGAAGCATCGGTCCGTCTGTCTGTATGTCAGGGGGCGGGGGACGCGGGGGGCGCGGGGCGGACGCTAATCCACGCTCACACGTTATGTAATTAGAGCCAGAATTATGTGATTAGGACGATGTGTTATTTGTATAGGTTTAAATCCATTCTTAGTACAAAGTAAATGGCTGTTTTAAAGACGACGACCTGGTACATGTTTACAAACATGACCTACTTTCTGGAGCAGTCGGGTAAAAGGGAACGTTCGAACCTCCGTGTCAGCGCTTGTCGCTCATAAGCACTGTTGTACGTTAACACCCCGACTGACGACGGGGCCATGTCAGCAAAAGCAGGTAATTTCAAAGACTACAACTCTCGAGTACGGGTTGGTACCCGAACATACTGCGCTGCTCAGGCATTCACATCGCTCGCGGGATTACATTCGCCGGTGATTGATTTGGGCTCTTGATGGATTCCTGTCACACTCATTATGCAAGCTCGCTCGACTTCTTATGAGATTAAGATAACCGTAAATTCTGAATCATAGACGCTTAAGTGAAAACGACAACTCGTTATCTTCAGGCATGTAATAACGATCGCTCTTACGAGAAATTGAGTGACAGTACACCTACTTTAGACGATTCGACATTAAAGGACATTCTAGCACCGATGGTGATTTTCGTATTGCCAAAATGATTTGAAATGAAGCCGCGCACAGAAGAAATCGTAGGTCTCCATATCCCCTTCTGCCGCCGCGGATATTTAGCGGATTTGTAAAGGAAATGCACCTAAAACTAGTTTGTGTACTTAGAACATTGTTTATTTAATAGATTGGTACTTTTTCTTCCTGTAAATATCAGTGTTGGGCCGGGAGGGAGCGAGCGCCGCGGCCCGCGGGCCACAGGTGGAAACATTCGACACAACCAGTTAGTTAAAAATAAACAGGACACGTTGAGCCTCAGCTGAGATTGTATCCCGCGCCCGATCCTCCGCCGGGGCTGCAGCGTGGAGGGGGGGCTGGTGGGCCGCTCATTAAACCGGTCGGCGGGAGCGCGGCATCAACCGCCACTACTTATACTCTTTCATACAGCATTCAAAGGTCATTGAATAATTGTAACCAAAAAGGATAGGTCGGGTAGAGAATGCATACTTACTGGTACTTGGATTATTGTCCCTAACAAAGAACCGTTTGGTGTAAAGTGCGAGCTAGTACTGGGGAAGCGAGGCGGTCGGGCGGTGCAGTTCGCGCAAGGTGCACAAATCTCAGGTGCACACAGCGGTGCGCGACCGGTTCCCGCGCCCCGCGCCCCGCTCCCCGCGCCGACGCACTCATTCAATTTCGTCTACGCTCAGCATCCATTATGACGACCATGGCCGTGTCAACCCTGGCTCTGATTCAGAACATAAAGAAGATGCAACTCCTGCTCTATATGAGTGCACGACACATAAATACTAATCCAAATCGGAACCTATTTCCTTTGACAGACCTTTCCTTGAATGGATTGATAAAATAAACGTGAGTGACGACAGTGTGTCATCCCATTAGCGGGTCCGGGCGGCGCACGTCGTGCTGAGTGCGCCGGACTCGCCCCGGGCTGTGGGGCGCTCGCGCACCTGTGCGCGCCACGCGTGCACCCCGGAGCCCAAGGCGGTTCCCACGCCGCGGCAGCACCACCCTCACTGACAACACACTCACGTGCTGCACTACTGGTGCACACCTCATCGCTCAGTCGTCTATTAACGAAATCTATACTCAGCATTTTCATTGAGTGTGTTCAATGAGGTAGTCGCACAGGAGACGGCGAGTGATCCGTGATGATGCGTCACCGCCGCGGGGCGGGTGGCAGGCGGGGGGGAGGTGTCTGTGTAGTGTCGTGTCGTCGTGTCAACTGCGCGTAATTTGCGTGAGAACGCGCGCACGTGCAGAGCCGAGCGCGACCAGCATTCATTAATCACTGCCGAAGACCGCTGTGATAACACTGCGCTTCATCTTTTATGGAAGAGGTGCTAGGCTACTTCCCGCTCAACAAGTTCCCAGACGGCGCGACGCAGACGCAGCATGACGCGGCGCGACGCGGTGTGACGCGGCACAGTTGCACGCTGTCGATGCGCTATCGCCCGCGACGGATGTGGCTCGTTCGCGACTCTCGGGATAACATCTCGCAGCTTCCGCCCATTTATCTGCCACGTCTCAGCCCACCGCCCCGCACCGCCCCGCACTGCCCGCAATCAATATGACATAATATAATATGTCACTTATAGCTCCACATGAATTCCAATGAACGTAAATCGCTATATGCTAACTGTCGCAAATTGAGACAAGAATCTGCTCCGCTTGAAGTATCTCCCACATAAGAGTACGCGCCTTTATCAGTAAACTGTTGGCAACAGCTGAGGGCGCTCAATCTCGATCGCGAGCCTGACGCCGTTTGTCCACGGGTCCGTCTCGTCGGACCGTGGACAAGGGCTCTCAAGCTCTGATCGTGAGCTCGGATCACAGGATCGCGACACAACATTACACAGTTAATCTTGGTTTCTTCAGTCCGTGTGTCGTCACTGCCGCGTTAACACCTATTGTCATAGATTGACATGTAGTGTCCCTTGTTTTGGTCATCATCATGTTATTAACTCTTAATATTGTGTCTGCCTAGCTGTTAGTTTTCTGAAAAAAATAAAATAAAATAAATAAATAAAATAACTTGCAGAAAAAAAACCCCCGACCAAAAAATACTCTAAAAAATTTGGGTCAAAATATTCGTACTTTTATTGAACTAAATGGATTTATTTTTAGGGTTCCGAATATCCGTAAAAAACGGAACCCTTATAGGATCACTCGGTTGTCTGACTGACTGTCTGTCTGTCCGTCTGTCACAGTCAGTTTTCTCCAAATCTACTGGACAGATTATGTGGAAATTTGGACACATATAAACTTCTGTGACCCAAACACGGACGCGTTACGCAATAAACATTCTGACCATGGGGGTAACTTCTGGGGGACATATTAGAAAACTTAAAAAATAGGGTTTTCCAACAGTACCGTGTGATATATGAAATGAAAGGGCTTATTGTGAGGGTGAAGTTTAAAGTGTCAAAGTAACTTGTTACAAAAATGAGATTCGTTCAGAACCATATGCACGCGATTCAGGCTTCGTCTTGGCCAGTTTTTAGAGTATTTTTTTGTCAAGGCTTGCTTACAAGTTTAATTGTACAATTTTATACTTTACTAGCTTTTGCCCGCGACTTCGTCCGCGTGGAAGAGCTATTTTGGGCGGCCATTTTTTTTCAAAAACGCTTAAACATATTGTTACGAGCTAGGGGTTCGTGACAATAAAAACAGCCGGTTAAATAACCAAAATGACACTTTAATCTAACAACACTTATTACATCTTTAAACTCACTAAATATAAAACACAACTTCAGTACTGATCACTTTAATCACACTTAAAGATCGCTTTCGAAGTATTCGCTTGTATCGCAAGTCCAATACTGACTCGGTCGCGGGCTATGCGGTCCTTATATAGGTCAGTTAATTCCAGAGCCTTCTATTGTCGAAACATCTGGAAAGTTCACCTAAATACTTTCCCGACTGACCAGATATCGAGAACTCAGAATGTTCTAGCATAGAAAATACTAGAAGGTACTTGACTCTACTACTTCTGCTACTCGATAATAGATGGCGCTAGTAGTAACTAATGTCGTTACGTATCCCGCATTAATTCTGGCGTGTAACACTGCCCCCTCCTAAGACATGCTCGTCCCAAGCATTATTGGTCCCATAGCAACGCGCCAGACGATCCACATGGACGATCTCAGGAGCACTTCTTGTACCTTTCTGTATATGGTAGGTCTGGTATGGTATGGTGGTTGGTGATTTTTGTCACAATCCGGTACGGCCCGTCCCATTTAGCTTGCAGCTTAGGATATTTCCCTTTACTGCGAACTGGATTGTGCAACCATACTACTGAACCTTCGTCGAACCCTTTATTTTTATATTTTGAAGCTGCTGCTGAAATCGTCTCCATATGAGACAAATTCTTTAGCGGTTACTTGAAAGTTTGTTTGCTATTTGTTGTTATTTCATAGCAATATATTATAGTCATGGTGATGTTATGTAGCTGCTGCTGGAATCGTCTCCATGTGACACAACTCTTGAGCGGTTACTGTAGTAAGGAGCATGTGGAACTGTCGCAGACGGCGTGCGACGTGTCAGAGTGTCACTCGACAGATGCACGGAGCCTGTGCGCGTCAGTTTGCGGCACAATAGCGCTCGTTGCGAGTCGCTCCGCCAGCGGTGACCAGTGACCGACACAGTCTCTACGTTGTCGTCCACAACACATCACAAGCCGGCAGCTTTGTGTGTAGCCGCCACAGCTGTACACGCATACCTCTTAGCTCCCCTACGATACCACCTACATCCTTAAATGCCTGCCTGCGTCAAGCCTATTGCTGTGCCTCTCTTATAGCGCCGCTGTTACTTATATCTTCTAACATATGTATGTGTGTCCACACAGTACTGGAGCTTGGCGGGAGCATGGTGTATCACGCGACTCCTACTCCCTTCGCTGGGTGAACACGCGTGGCTGGACTCCGGGAGTGAGACGTGGACGGCGCACTAACGAACAGGTCGGCGCAGACACGCGGTACGTGCACCCTGCGTATCAATGTCCTGCTAATTAAGCGAACACTGGCGCGCCAATTATCTGAACTGAGACATAAATAGTGGCCGACTAGCCGAACCACTCGGGAACTTATGCCACGCTCGTGTCCAGTCCTGACAAGCACCACATTCACCTTGGCTCCTCAGGCTCATACCTGCACTGGTTGATGATCTTCAATTTACTACAGATGTGTCGTGGTTGATAGTCAAGGTCCATTAGATCCTACACATACATAAAGTCACGCTTTTTTTCCTTGAGCCAGAAACAACAGAATGTTACTATCCTTGGTCTTCGTTCTTGGTCATCTGTTCATAGTTTATACACACGCTGGTTGCGAGTAGATACTACGCACCTCGTCTTACGAGCGGACATCAGCATCACTAATTGGATCAGTGAACATCAACGTATTCTATTTTTGTAGCAATCTTAGCTTGTAATTCCCAAGTTTATATTAATCATCTCGTATCTAAAGGCATCGTATACCCACTCTGAAGAGAATCACAACTACATGTATAACAGTAAAGAAGCACCAGTGATCCAGGTTTTCAAAATCAGACAATACGTTCATATATGCGGCCAAGTTACCTATAAGGTCTTACCCGCACTCGATACCAAACTGCAAGAGCACGGGGCAGGGGTTCAAGCGGCGCGGGCGCAGCCGGGAGGGGGGCGCGCCGTGCAATAAAAGTAAATCAGTGCTGCGCCGGATTAAAAGCTCCGGGGGGCGCGGGGGGCGCGGGGCGCGCGCGCTCGCGGGGCGGGGGGCGGCCGCCGCCGGCAGTACCAGCCCGAGGCCCGCGGAGAGCGCACGACTGCAGCGCACAGTGAAGTGTCCGAGTGTCCCAGTGCAGTGAGTGTAGTGCTGCGAGAAGCTGTACGCGCCGTGCACAGTGCGGCGGAGCGTGCGCCCTGAGCGACCGGCCCGTGGCGGCATGCGTGCGCGCGCGCCCCGGCGGCGCCCGGCGCTGCGCTGACCCGATGCGCCGCGCGCGGACCCCGCGGCGCGCGCCGCTGCTGCTCGCCCTCGCCCTCGCCTGCCTGCTGCGCGTACGTCCAGATCCTTACTGTTTACTGCTCATCTCATGCCACACACAACCAACCTTCTCTACACGACCACGTCGCGAAGTCGTACGAAATCTCTTCAGAAGCTTAGTGTTGTTACAAACTAGCCGAAGCTGCGACCCGTCTCTGGCATCAAAAAGATAAACTTGCAATTCTGTGAATAACAGCTCGAAACGTTTTGGCAAAGTCTTCTGTGAGAGTTTCCTGAAATATGCTGGATTCATTAAGTCATCAATATTGCGTTCATTCTTACATCTTCCATTATTCGGAGTCAGGATGTCTGCTTGTCCGACACAATGACATATACAAGGGATAATAATTGCATCCGTTGCAATATGTGACGCGGCGTGTGATAGTAACACGGCACATGAGGCTGGTCTCAGCGGCTCAGCGCGCGGTATGCCGCTCCGCCAGCGAGCCAGCGTGCGGCGCGCGTGACACAAATACTGAGCGCGCATCAGCACGCCGCTCACGTGGACCGTGCTCGTCTGCGCGCTCTCTCTGCTCCTCGCTCCTCACTACACGCACCATGCTCACATTCCTCTGACGACCACTCATTTTCACTTGGGATGTTCTGATTCCTGACTTAAATCTGTGTAATGAACTACTGTGAATTTCAATTTATTTAACACAACAGTTTCTTGCCTCTGCAACAGAGCAATCCAAAGCTCTGTAGAATATGCAAACCCCAAAGTGTATATTGCTCTTTATGTTCCATAAATTGTCTTTTCTATTTCAAAATAAGGTCGAAAGAATGAAACGTAGGAGACTACAAACGCTATAAAAGAGCCATTGAGCAATCAGACTTCAAATACCTCATTCCATTTGGTTCACACCTTAATCTAAGAGACAAAAAAATCTTTTTACAAAAACTACAAAAGTACAAAATAACTTTAATTTCGGAAGTCGGTGTTTTTGGTTGTTTCTCCGTTTTTTGACACCATCTTCCGAAATGTAAAGTTAATTTGTACTTTGTAGGGGTTTTTTTGGAAGTCGGTTGTATGTTTTGAAAAAGTTTATAATTTTACACTTTTTAGTACTGATACCCCCAAAAACTAAAACTTAATACTAAACAAATACTGTGGTATTCCTTAAGGATATCCGTTGCGCTCCTTCGCAAACCAACTCCAGTCCAGATTATAGTGCCTATAAAATTTGAAGATTTCCCTCGATTTCTCCAGGATCCCATCATCAGATCCTGACCTGGTAACCATGGGACCACCAAAGTCAAAGTGTTTATTTCAATTAGGCCATTAATCGGCACGTATTTGAACGTCATCATTTACAGTTCAGTAAAATAATAGTATTACGTTAATAAAGTGACTCTACTGTCCATTCGGAAAGGTGGATTCTTATGGAGAAGAACGAACAAGAAACTCCATAGTTACTTGTTTCAAATAATGGTTATACAATATTTGGAATACAAAAATTAATTTAATATTATGTGAGGAGGATGCAATCAGGGTATGCTACTTATAGGAACAAAATAAATTTAAATACATGGTACGTACGTAACAAATTTAAGTACATGGTATAGTACATGGCACCTGGAAAGTAAACCTTTTGAAACAAAAGAAGAATTGTCCAAAGCGGTCCAGGCATCTTTGAATAATTGGGGAACATACATAAGTACGCAAGTACGCAAAAATTACATCGTAGCGAAACTGCTTTTTTTTTTGGGACCAGATGGCAAGTATACTGCATCGTACTAAAAAAGAATAACAGAAATCGGATCAGAATTTTCGGAGTAATCCGTGTACAAACATAAAAAAGAACCTTTTTGTAACTAAACTAAACACATTAACTTCGGAGGTGATATGGATATGCCATCATCAAGACATCTGAAACATCAACTTGTAACCGAATAACGTTGATTATACTCGAAATAATTCTGAATTCCTTGATACCAATATATTAAGAATAGATATTGTTTTTTTTTTTTTGAAAAGGTTCTGTAAACTTCAGTTATTTATGAGTACAAGAATAATATACATAAGCAAGAAGTGAGTACTAAGGACACTGACCTAGTGAACAAGCGTGTTAGTGTAGTACCGGTACAGCCAGGTGGTTGTACTTGTCCAGTTTGTTGTTTGTACTTAATCAGCTGATGTGCGACACCAGTCACTTGACCTATTCCTGTACGGAAAACCTATACATATTGCTCCGAGATGTCAGCTGAATGTTGCCAAAGCTTGTCTATTTATTTATGAAATTAGATCTATACGAAGCTACGTGCATCCCTGTGAATGAATCGCTGTACGACATTACAGTTTATTTCTTAAAGATTGAGTTGTTTTCTAAAACGATACATTTCTGAAACAACCAAATAAGGGTACTTTCAGCTTGTCTGCTCGCAGAAAACACTTTTGAACATAAATACTTGTAAAGCCGTTAGACGAAACAGTTCCGGTTGAATGTTTCTGTTATCTTTAACCAGTTATGTGGGCAATTACCTTTTGAGTGTAGAAATCTTATTGGAATTAAATTATGACATTAATATGTAGCACGAACATCTAATCTGACTTGACATAATATATTTAATACAGTTATTTATAAATTCGATGCACCCGGTGTTCCTCAGGGTACAGTACTAGGGCCGTGGTTCGGGTATTGGGAGTATTAGAGAGTAAACAAAGTTACGTCTAGTCACTACCAGACATTCTCAAGTCTATTACTAGTGTCATATCAACTTAATTAAAAAATATTATTTAATAACTAAAACATTGGATATTTAATTAAAATTAATCAACCGTGAAATCAGCAAACGATTCGTCAATTTTTAACGTGACCAGAGGGCTTTTCTTTTTTTTTTTTTTAAGGGTGGGAAATCATCAAATGACTTCTTGTGGCGAAGGGCGTGTCAGACTCTTACTGAATAAAACCCATCCGTGTTCCTTCTAAAGCCCTTTGCTTTCCAGGGCCGCGGTGACTCTTTCGAACAAATTCCGCAACCCTGGCAGGCTCTGGCCCTAGCGGGCCCCGTCCTCTTTGCTGACATCTCTTTGAGGGGCGCGTGAAACACAACACGCCACCGACCCGGGCCTGGTGGTGATCGGACAGCGAGCCACCCAACGCTCGCCATCCGCAGGCCCGCGCCTACGGTGGCCGGGGATCGTCCTGCGACTCCCGACGCCCGGGGCGTCTTCTCCTGTAGCGGCGGTTGGGACGAAGGCCTTGCCTTTCCCTCGCGCGGCCCGCCTCCTCCTTCGCTAGCATTACTGCTCCTTCGCTAGCGTGACCAGAGGGCTGGCCTTTTCTTTGGCCAACGAATCAGCATTGCCATTCAACGTGGCGCTACAACCAGTATTCTGGGTACTTTTCCCGTTGAGTTCTTCCCCTCTCCTTTTACTCCGTAAGATTGTATTTTTATTGTATATTTTCTACTAGCTTGTATCTGTCACCGAAAAATAGCAAACTCTGTAAGATTATAAAATAACTTGAGAGATTGTAAACTCTCGATAAATTGTCTACTGAACATTTGGGATACTTTTTTGCGCATCAAAATTTGATAGTCTATAATTCTCGAAGTCATTCCAAGAAATTGTGAACTGACATAAACTGTCGACCAATTAGCTCACTGGTCTACAATTTATCTGTTTTGGGGTGATAGTTAGATTGGAAACTTGACCCCTCATTGATATTTGTTTTCTCTGAAAAGACCAATAAGAGCCTTCTTTCCAGGTTTAATCACACAAAAACAGATAAATTTTATTGTAGACTTGTGCTCTGATTGGTCGCCATTTTACATATTATAATCAACAATTTCTCGGAATGATTTCGAGAGACTATTCATTATCAAATTTTGATGCGTAAAAAAGTATTCCAAATGTTCAGTTGACAATTATCGAGAGTTTACAATCTTTCAAGTTATTTTATAATCTCACGGAGTTTGCTATTTTCCGGTGACATATACATATACCTATATATGTAGTATCTACAAGTGTTAATTAAAATTCCTTATAATAAAACAGTTATGTTTTCTCCTCCTCAAAGGAGGCTTAGGGAGTGTGAAAGTTTGTACATATGGGGGAGAATAAACCGATAGTTCGATGAACGTGAGACTCGGCATTTATATCTTCATAAAAAAAACGTTTCTGGATTTAAAAAGAAAGAAAAAGAGTCTATTTGCGCCAAGCATGACGCATACCAAAAACAAATAAAGAAATTACACAAGTTCTGCAAGGAACATAGGTATGCGTCACATTCGCGCAGAACGGCCATCGTTCAGCATAATGCTGGGACTCGTGTTCGAGACAAAGCCACTACGCTGGATTTGGTTTTATTACTATCCAGTGAATAGGTTAAAGATAGATTAACTATTCGGACGTTAGGCTGTTATTGTGTAATGTTTGACGGACACTGAATTGAATTGGTCCCAACAGTTCCGTTTTGCTTATTTTATCACAGAGCATCGATTCACACACTTCAAATGAAATCTGTCGGAAAAATATCTTACAGCAGCACGGCACGGGCGCCGGGCGTAATGTTATACATATTGATGGACAGTATGTACCAAAGCTGCCACTATATGTCAACTACGGAGTTCGTCAATATCGTATTTATCTTTAAGATTTAAAACTTGTAATTGGTCACCAAAACGTCTCAATTAAATTTTTATTTTTTTTACAATGATGCAAACTATTTATACTGGACCTCACGTCACAGGGTATCCTAGTGTGGGGTCCAGTGTTACTTGTAACCAAAATGTAAAGTTTTTCGAGATAAATAAATTATTATTATTATTATTTCCTTTATTCATAGTATATACATATAAATAACATTTTGAAATACTAAACTACTACTACTACTTACTATTTTGAAGATATAAAATATTTCAAAATAAAAAAATAGTAGCCCACCAGTATCGGGAACCTCCTAACAATACGCGCCGTGTTCAGGAGTACTGCTTTCTGGATCAAGCCTTTGATCCAGCTGCCCAACGAGAGTCTCTTTAGATGTTGGTCGAGGCTCTTGGCAATTATGCCAGTAGCCGTCATGACTTTCGGCACAATGACTGCTGTGTTCACATCCCACATGTCGACACACAATCTCGTGAGCCAAGTCAAGATACTTAATTTGTTTACCTTTCTCAGTCTTCACGAGGTTCTCGTTATGAGGGACTGCTATATAAACAACATCAGTCAGTGATGATAGACCGATCCCAATACAACGCGCAATTGCCATTTTCGAGAACTGGGTTGGGCACATACTTATAGTACGGTACTTCCGATTCCACAAGATTGTATTTAAGAGCAAGTTGCTGGTGGATAATGCTGGCTACAAGTTTGTGTCTGCAAATATTATTATTATTTACGACTTTTAGAAGCACATGGACTTACTTACCATCAACTACTGAATTAAGATTGCCACTCACAAGACAAAACATAACAAAAGTCAATGCAAACACACTTGGATGCAATTAGGTACTTTTTCCTTTCCTCATTTACACAGATGGTCGTGGTGAGCCATCCTTAACTGTTTTCGACATATCGAATACTAGCTGCCTCCTGTGACGTTGCTCGCGGCCGCGCCCGCGTGGAATTTGGAAATTGAAATTATCTCAATTGAAAAACTCCCGGGACAGTATTGTATATCCTAATTACCGCGAGCTCAGTTTACAAATCCGTTAAGCTGGAAAGACGTGAAGTGGTAACAAACAACAACTTCGCATTTATAATAAGTTAGGTATTGTCATAGTAGGTCATAGACTGCCTGCTCTGCTATCCTGACAAATATCATCGATATAGCAGGTACCGGTGCTGCAGTGTGCCAATCTCACTTCACCCGGGGAGCACTTGTTTGGATCATTCAGTTAGTAATTCTAATTCAAAGTCAAAGTCAAAGTCAAAACGTTTATTTCAATTAGGCCATTAAACGGCACTTTTGAACGTCATCGTTAACAGTTCAGTAAAAATAATAAAATTACATTAATAAAGTGACTCTACTGTCCATTCGGAAAGGTAGATTCTTGTGGAGAAGAACGGACAAGAAACTCCATAGTTACTCTTTTCAAATAATGATTTACAAAATTTGGTATACAAAAATGAATTTAATATTATGTGAGGACGATGCACCCAGAGTATGCTACTTATAAGAACAAAGTATCACCAGCAGTGGTAAACTTATTCATTTTCTAAAGAAATTTAGGTAAATGGTACTCACATATTTACAAACATTGGAACCATTAATTAAACAGTGTGTGAGTCAACAGAAAAATAGAAACACAAAAAAAAGAAACAGTATATCTATAAAGTTAATACATAAATCAACCAGTTGGATTTTGTCTACACCCTTGATTGTCCTATGGAGCAGGACCAGCATGTTTCCAAGCATTCTTATCCTGAATGTAATCTTCTAATTTGTAATATGCTTGTTTACAAAGTGTACTTTTAATTAAGTTTAAAATTTTCCTTCATTTAGTTCTAATATGTCAGAAGGTATCTTATTGGAACATTTAACACAACACCCCATGAAAGAAGTGTGGACTTTAGCTAATCTAAAAAATGGTAGATCTAATTTGTCTTTATTTCTAGTATTAAAATCGAAGCGGAAAAATCGACATCTTTTTAGTAAAATTAGTGATAGACATAATCACTAATTTTACTAAAAAGATGTCGATTTTTCCGCACATACATAATATTTTCATAAATGAATTGGCAAGGGACTATGTTACTATAATTCTAAAAGTAATTATAGTGACATAACTATAATAGTTGATCTAACGGTATTGCAATTGTGTTCTCTAAAACTGTAATAAATTATCGTTTGTTCTATCATCTTTAGATTTCGCAGCGCACGCGTTATTATAAGGAATTTTAAAGTCAGTTTTTTGCACCTTCGGTTGCATTGCACACAAAAACATAGAAACAAATATGATGGGACAGTTTGTGTCCATAGGCGAGCTTAACGCACAATAGTGTTTTCTTATAGCTAATCTCGGTGCGATAGAGGGATTTGTAAAATACGACAAAAAATGCTTAAAATGAAAATTCTTACTTAAATAAAACTAAATTAATATTGGTGTACAAGACACTTCATTCACAAACATTATTTTAATAAAATAATAATACTTACATACGTACATGCCTATGGGTCATGTAGACAGGAAGTGTTCCCTTATTCTTGAAGTCCTCCAACGAAGGGCTATCTCTTAACGAGTGCGGGAGAGAACTCCAAAGTCACAGCACGGACAGAAAGTGATGTACCGTAACGGCTTACATTGAAGTACATATATTACGTGTACTTACATTGTTTTGAATAGAGGATAGGGAATGTGCACAAACTATATAGGTGGCAGCACAAATCCACACGAGAGCCACAATGTGGTTAAAAAAAGAAAATTATCAGTGCTGTCATCGCGTTGCCGTCAATGTTTACATTAAATTTCAATCGTTTTTATTATGATGTAAATGACAAAATATGGATTCTGGCCGAATAATAATGATCGTCAGCGAGACCAGAATATGTCAAAGTATGTTTTTATTTTGATGTTTATTGAAAAAAAATGTTTTACAAAAAATACAACCGACTATTAAAAAAAAAACTACAAAGTATAAAATAACTTTAAATTACGGAAGTCGGTGTTTTTGGTTGTTTCTTCGTATTTTAACATCGACTTTTTTATACAAAGCACAACATTCACTTTTGAGTGGTGCCCCACAACTAAGTGATATTATTCCTATAATGAGTGGTTGTACTATTTACCGTTAAGGAGTTTCTTTGTGTGCCTTCGCAGTCCAAGTCCAGACCAGCTCATAGTTAAATATCTACTTTGCTTTGGTACTTGTTTTTACTGATTTTAAGGTGAGGAGGTCACTGGTTTATCTTTGAAGTTCACAGTACAGTGCAAATGCAATATATGTATATAGCTATAACTAAACCCAATGCAAAAAGAATTATCAAAATCGGATACACAATAAAGTTATGCCCGAATAGAAAACCCCAAAAACATGTTAATCCTTAAAACATGTTACTTTATACATCCTCATTTAAAACAAGACTTCAAGCATTCCTACTAAATAAGTCAGGCACTTATCTAGTAGGAATGCTTGAAGTCTTGTTTCGATAATACTCCGTTGACGATAGCATTATGTCATATTACGACCATGCACTTGCCTCCTGTCAACTGGTAGGTATCACTAAAGTTGACTGAATTTTTTGTTTACTGTAGGTACCTATGTTATGGACATTATTTTTTAAATGACAAATGTTTTATTATTTGTTTGTGTTTTTTATGTTGACACTGAACCATTTTATATAGATTTAACTTTGAAATGTTTTTCTTATCTTAGTTTTAGTGAGTCGACATTGAATAATAGGTACTTATTGTTGTTAATGTAAAAATTAATATATTTTCAGTTTTTAAAGTGTAATTGTACACCTAGTTGTAGATTTATAAAGGAGTAAGTATTTTATATTTTATGGAATTATTTCAAACACGATGTAGGTATATTTTTAATAAATAAAATTGTATTGAATTGAATTTACTTGGATGATATATTTTTTATTTTCTCCAGCTTTTTTATCTAAAACGACGATGAAATGTCTATGGGCTGGATCTGAATGTTTATTCTTTCACATGATTTTAATTCAAATCAGTTCATAAATGATAGAGATAAGACGTAACGCACATAAAAATACAACTGAATTGAGAAAATCCTCATTTTTTTGAAGTCGGTAAAAATATTTGAGATTATGTCATTGTTAACTTACAGATTTGTTTGTATTGAAAAGTACTACGACATACAAAACTTAGCTATTTTTACACATAACACTATTAGTAATTTCCAAATGTTTGTGAAAGTCATAGTTACTAACATGTGTTTTTTACTGCATTTGTCCACTTGAGTCGTTTATCACATTATCATGGAAAGGGAGGACTATAAATGTGGGCACTTTGTACGTGGGAAAGCAACACAATGTCACACCATTTCACTTATTTTATTTTTCTTTGAAGTGTTCGAGCAAAGGAAATGCAACAATACATTTTCACTTATTTAAATGTTATTTTTCACTTCTTTAATGTGATTTGTTTTAACGTGAAATGTCAATGTTGTGCCACCAGGTGGCAGTATTATGTATATATATAGGTTTCCTATACATTTTGAATAGTTTGTACTAACAATTTCAGATGAGAATTATATTTTCTTGTTTCATACTTTACAAAGCGTGATTTCTCAGTAGTTGGGGTTTAGTACTGGAACATGCATTCTTGAATATTGGTCTGCACAGGATTCTCCAAGATTGCCTACAAAAAGTCGAATTTATTCGCGGGGACCTCTATAAATAAGACAATATCACTAAAACTGGATAAATGAAAAACCGCTATAGGTAGGTAAGTCGTTTAAAATCCTAAGTCCCTTGAGATCCTAGTGATCCAGGCTGCACTGTACCTACTCTGCTTAGCACATGTACAGGGTGCACTTATATGTACTATGTTTGTTTAAAATATAGTATATGTAATATTTGTATGAAAGTAACTCTAATTTTATTAAGTACTAGCTTTTGTCCGCGACTTCGTAAGCGCATACCTATCCCGTTTTTTCCCGTTTCCGTAAGAATTTCTTATATCCTATATCTAACATTCCTCATGAATGTTATCATATACAAAAAGAATTTTCCAAATCCGACTTGTAATCTCAAACCAGAGATGTTTAAACAAACAATACATATTAGTATAGATTCATTCAATCAATAATTCAGAAAATGAAAAACGCGTCATCAGCGCAACGCCATCCATCGAACATATGGTAAACTAACAAAACATTAGGCAGGGGAAGACGTTAAATAAACGCCCATATGTAATAACGATAAGGTATTAAAATGGTATTGATAGTTTCACAAATAACTCAACCATTTGTTTTGGTGTTATTCTCATGCTTACGTGCATTTAATTTTTTCTCAATGGATGACGAAAGTTTTGATGAACTAAACGCTAAATGTTACTCAGGATAACACTTAATATTTTTAAGTACCTAGGTTTTTGCGTGATGCTTCCATAAACATATAGACAAACCGACAAACAAACAAAAATCTCAAAAATTGCATTGATGTTAAGCAAAAATATTTAATGTACGGACACGGCAAGTCTACGATCTTATTATATGTATAACAATTAATATGGCCATGTATTGCTTGATTAACATGTAGAATGTCGACAAACTTAAACTTGTTTGTATCATATTTGTGATTGGCATATTTTGTGAAACTGTTTTCCAATCCTTAAAAAAAAATCTTTATAAAAAAAATATAATGTGTATTTAGACCCATAAGTATTTATTTTTTGTTTAATTATTTCGTTTAAATTACTTTTTATGGTACTCCGATCGACGTCATTCTTTCAACGCCGGCTGTCGCACTCGAGCCCCAGCAGTATGCTGAGCGATGGCCATTTTGCGCGAATGTGACGCATATCTTCCCAACCTGCATAATTTTTGTAATTTTGTTTATTTTTTCCTTTTTTTTTGGTATTGGTCATGCTTGGCGCAAAATACCCTTTTTCTTTCTTTTTAAATCCAGAAACTTTTGTTTATGAAGATTATAAATGCTGAGTTTCAGGTTCATCGAACTATATGTTAAGATTCTCCCCCATTTTTACAAACTAACACACTCCCTAAGCCTCCTTTGAAGAGCAGAAAACATAACTGATTTTATTTAAATAATAAATAATTTAAATTAATATCCAATGTTTTAGTTATCATCAAAATCAGGCCCGAGACACCTTTGAGCATTTTTCGGATTTACCCATCCACGCAGTCTTAAAAACTTCACCCTGCATAAAAGGGGTCACTTTTGGGGGATTTCAAGCAAAATTAAAAAAGAGCCAAGAACAGAGCCGTATGACAAATCATAGGTTCCGTACCTAAGATTTGTCAGTTGGTTTTTTGAGATGATCCTAAAAATATTTTTTCATCATTTCAAAATGTATAATCATGAAGTTATGGAATCGAAAACATACAAATTGATCATTCATCCTCCGATAAGGGCGAATATGGAGATTCCTTACCTATAAAAAAGTGTCAAATAAATAAATAGTGTTAGATTTGTTCAAATATTAAAACCATTTTGACGAAAAAATTATAAATAATTTATTTCGGACCCACAAGATCCATATTTTGTCAGTAAAAGTCTTAACCTAATGTTATTAAATATCACACTTTATATACAACACTGAAACGACTGACAGCTACGTGTGCAGCCGCTTCCAGTGAGCCAGCATGGGGCTGTCCCACCTACCACACAATACACTCAGGATGCTGTGGAGCTAGCACGTGTTCTACCGAGAATAGAAGCGCACCGTTTCCGTATAATGGCATGAAAATCATCAATCCCTGCGGCTCATAGGTATATAATTATCTAGGAAAAGTTTAGAAAAGCTTTACTAAACAAATATTTCTCTTTTAAAAATAAAATGCTTTAACATTCATGAGATTGGTTTCATAGTCGTTATTTGGAGTCGTTGTGGGCGGACGATGAGGTGGGCGTGCCGGCGCGAAGTGGGGCGGGGCGAGGCGCAGAGGCGGGGCCTGCGCCTGCGCACCGGCGTGGCGCGCACAAACAAACGCGATGTAAACAAAGCTCCGCCACGCGCTCCCGCCCGCCCTCGCCCTCGTACAACAAGCGAATTATGATCTACAGATTTGCATTTTAGATGTATTGTCTTACAAGCTACTGCGTCACAAATAATACCGAATTACAAAGTTTGGCAACTTGGATCAAAGCATAGCTGAATTTTAACTTTTCAAACATTTGAGATAGCTAAAGCTAGAAAAACAGCAAAATAATAACAGCTGCTCGGCTCGATCTCCGAAGTAAAGCGATACCTGCCGAGGTCGGACGGCTGACCATTGACCAATACTGACCATCCATTACATACGAGTCCACGCCTCGGGAAGGACGTAATCACGTAACGAAACCAATGACTTTATATGTATAGCGGATTTTGTATATTTAAAATTAAACAACCAAATAGGTAATTGTTTACTAGTTTATTTTACTTCAACATTTTTTGTCGGTAGGTAGTCGTGCAAAATGGAACTTTAGTCTGATGAAATATACATTCGGGAAGTGTACCAGAGGTACTCTACCCGAGTGCAATGTGAGTTGCCCACGTCATTTTCTTTTGGTATTTTCATCGAATTGGTGCGGTTTTCGACCGACCTAAAAGAAGGAGGTTCTCAATTCGACTGTTTTTTTTTTGTATGTTTGTTACGCGATCATTCCGTCAATTATGAATTGATTTTGATGATTCTTTATTCGAAAGCCTATACTTCTGAGGTGGTCCCATTGGCACCAAGTCAGAATCTGATGATGGGATCCTAGGGAAATCGAGGGCAACCCTCAAGTTTTAAAGGCACATACAATGTTTTTCATATACTTTCTAACGAAATTCAGATAATTATGCCTGGTTATCAACACCTCATCTTGCTGAGCTGATGATGGAAGGTATAAGTTAGGATCTGATGCTGGGATCCCAGGAAAAATGTTTGTTCAGCAATATTTTCACCAATTGTCAACCGGTTTGGATGATTCTTTTTTTTGTTTGGAACAGTATTTTTCCAAACTGGCCCCATTTTAATTTGGTGAAGATCTGATGAAGGATTTCGGAGGTTAGGCAACGGAACTCTTCAATAAATGATAGCAAATCTCCCGGGATGGCTGAAATTGTATGTCTGTTTATTGATTGCACCAGTTCATAACATAACATCACGCCGGTACGCTGTGAAGGGGTACGCAGATGCAAACAAGTCAACCTGAATTAATATGTTTTTGGGGTTATCTATTCGGGCATAACTTTATTGTTTATAAACCGATCTTTATGATTCGATGGTTTAGTTATAGCCATATAACATGTGCATTTGCACTGTACTGTGAACTTCAAAGATAAACCAGTGACCTCCTCACCTTAAAATCAGTAAAAACTAGTACCAAAGCAAAGTAGATATTTAACTATGAGCTGGTCTGGACTTGGACTGCGAAGGCACACAAAGTAACTCCTTAACGGCAAATAGTACAACCACTCATTATGGAAATAATGCCACTTAGTTCTAGTTGTCACCACAAAAAATGGAAAATAAAAAAACTTTTTTAACAAAAAAATACAACCGACTTCCAAATAAAAAACACTACAAAGTATAAAATAACTTTAATTTCGGAAGTCGGTGTCAAAAGACGAAAAAGCAACCAAAACCACCGACTGCCGAAATTAAAGTTATTTCATACTTTGTAGTGTATTTTATTTGAATGTCGGTTGTATTTTTTTAGAGTTCTGAGTTGTGCTACGCCTCAACTGAAATGTGTGTAGGTAATGGTTTCTTTAAAAGACCACCTCAGATATTAACCTACATTATTCTGATTTGAACTCAACATGACCTACGTCCTGCACCCACATCTAGATCTATCAAACTACTTTAGGAATCATAAAATTGATGAAACAGATGCAGAAGATCAATTTCAATTCTCAATTCTCAATTCTCAATTCTTTATTGCGTACCATAATGTATAAAGTTGTTAGGAAATAATTATATTAGTCACAATTATGGACCCTGTCGGGCACAGCATAGAACAAGTAGGAGAGAGGAGGAAGAACACTGAGTGATTAATGTGATAACTTTTATTAGATATTTGGTAGTTTTACTGGTTTATTAATGCAGAATTTAATTTAGGAATTATTATGATTGTTTTATTTAATTTTATTGTCTGTTTTTTAGTTGGATTTTTCTATAAAAGCGTGTTTTTTTTAGTTTTTTTACACTAATATTTTTTTAGTTGGATTTTTTATAAAAGCGTATTTTTTTAGTTTTTTTAAACTATTATTTATTTTCCATTTTTTAGTTGAATCTTTAAAACTATAAATTATTTCGTTCGATTTGCTAACTATCAACCGTCCTTAATATGTACATGTACAAATGTGTTCCGATTGTATCTTGGTTAAGAACACATACTCAAAGATATCTATGACACCAATATAAACAGCGACACATAGAGGTGCAACCCTAGTTACATATACAGTCAGTCACATTAATGCTAGGGTATGGAATTGTCAATCCGTAACCACTCTACATAATACTATAATCATAGGAGGGAATCTGTTGGCGACACTGAGAATGAGGATGAGTGTAAATCTCTCTTACTCGCATGCAAAGGATGCGGAAAGAAATTAATTAATCCTGGCGAATCTAATTAGGTTAATTGGATATTTTAATTGAATTCTTGCATTGTCATCGATCCTTGACAGGTGTGCAAAGTTTGAACTAAATCTGATTGTTCAAAGTAGGACAAAATCGAGCTCAAAAGGGTCGGTTACAGACAGACATACAAACATACAGGTGAAGCTAATAAAAGCGTGTTAAAAAGGTAAGAATTTGCATCTAATAAACGAGGCGACAGACAAAACTATGTCACTCGAAATAGAAACCGATTAGTTTAACCAAGTTTCAGACTTGCTAAAGTAGCCACAACTATGGTACCTACCTACTGTTTAAAATGTTGCAATAAAATTCCTCCCCAGATAATAGAACAAAATGAAACAAAATTAAATCTTGTATTAAATGCACACTATGCAGGCAAGCATTTATTAGTTGGGCGATTACATAGAATATAAAAATGCTTGGCTCAATCTTGGCTGGTCCGGCTCCACAGCCACTAGGTTGAACAACCTAATCTTTTAGCAGTTGTTAGACCCATTGATTATTGCCCATTAACTGAGTATTACTAATATGGACTCAATTAATGAGCATTGTATAATGGATGGATCAAAGATAAACAAGTGACCCCCTCAACTTAAAATCTATAAAATCTAGTAAAGTGAGATATTGTTAGGTTTATGTCAATCCCAAAGCAAAGTAGATGTTTAAGTAGGTAACTATAAGCTGGTCTGGACTTGGACTACGAAGGCACACAAAGTAACTCCTTCTTGGGAAATAGCGCAACCACTCATCATGGGAATAATGTCAATTTAGTTGTAGCATATCACCACTAAAAAGTGAAACATAAAAAAACTTTTTTACAAAAAATACAACCGAGTCTTAAATAAAAAACACTACAAGGTATAAAATACCTTTACTTTCGGAAGTCGGTGTCAAAAAAATTAAATATAAAAAGATACCTGAAATTTATCAATAATAATGTATTAGCGAAATACAATACAATTATTAAACTAGACAATTATTATCATAATCTTAACAATTAGACTGCATGGATAAAATTATTAGTACATTACATTTAAACTTAGATTTAGAGCACATAAAAATATCAATGTCTATGAAATTATTATTGTAAGTGTCAACCATTCGACACTTACCTACGTAAATTAATACATTTTGAATATGGGGTCACTTTTCGGGGACAAACTAAAAAATGACACAAAAGTTTTTCAAACTGTACCGTGTCACAATATGTAGGGTGTATTGTGAGGGTTTCAATTTTTTTCTTTTTTCCATTTTAACAATTAAAACATAAATAGTCTTAAAGTTATTCCATAAATTAGACGAAAAACAACCCCCCCTTATCACCCAAACTAATAAGCCAAAAACTTTGAAAAACCTTTTTTACCTAAATATGACAGGAACATATAAGTAAGTCTATAGTGTTAATTATATTGTAAATATGTGAGTACCATGTCCCTTGCTAGCAAACTTAATTTTATCTCTGCTGGCATTGCTTTGTTGTACCTATAGTATATAAGGGTGTGCTGTATATTAGTGTAATGTTGGATGCATTGTGCTCACATAATTTAATCAATTGATCAATGTACCTCATGTATACAAAATCTTGTAAAACTTATATTTGAAAAGAGTAACTATGGAGTTTCTTGTCCGTTCTTCTCCATAAGAATCTACTTTTTGCGAATGGACAAGAGACTATATATTTTAATTTTAAACTGTAAATTTGACGTTCAAAAGTGCCTTTTGATGGTCTAGTTGAAATAAATGAATTGACTTTGACTTTGACTATAGTGTTAAAATAAAATATAACAAAATGAAATTCATTCGGAACCCTCTGCACGCGAGCCCGAATCGTATTTGCCCAGTTTTTTATTCAGAGTTCAAAATCTGTGCAGAATAAGTCAGTATCGTGCGGACGCACTGTACCGCACAGGTCGATCCTTGGCGATCTACATCAGATCTATAAGTGTGATGTGTTGACCGACATCGATCGCCTGTTACACTAGTCAACTCATTTTAAACTTTTGAAATTATCTGAGTTCTTACTATGTTTTTATTACTTCGTACTGTGAACACAAGACGTTTTCATAATTAAAAGTTTTCCATCACATCTCAATCTTCAATGATGAAAAGCAAAGTTTTTTCGGACTGACTGGCACTCAGGAGATATAAATTATGATTAAAATGAAGTCAACAGGAAGGGGGTCAAATTTCAATCACTAGATTTGACCCAAACAAATAAACAAACAGGGCAAGCTAAATAAATCCGTTTAAAAATACCCAGAATGTATGAAAGAAACTTCGCAATCTGATGAAATGTTGAGCTATCGGATTTTCGCCTGCCAGAGTCTCCTAAGCCTCCTTCAGCCGTTTTTACTACCAAACTAATGTGTGTCAACGCTAAATAATGTTTTCATGTGCCCTTCGATAGACAATAGTGTAGCGAGATTACCATACCACTGTTTGTTTGCAGTGCGCGGCGGGGGCGGGCGTGTTCGAGCTGCAGATCCTCGAGTTCTCTAACTACCGTGCGGCGCTGGCATCGGGCGCGTGCTGCGGCGGCGGCGCGCGTGCGGCCCCCGAGCAGGCGTGCGCGGCGCCGTGCCGCACGCGCTTCACGCTGTGCCTCAAGGAGTACCAGTCGGCCGCCGCGCCCGGCGCCTGCTCGTTCGGGCGCGCCGCCTCGCCCGTGCTCGGCACCGACTCCTTCACGCTCGCCGAGCCGCTCTACACGCTGGCGCTGCCCTTCTCCTTCCGCTGGACGGTGACTATCTTGTAGTACTTTACAAACCGAAGTGCTATTGCTATTGTGCACTCAACATTAGTTTTCACTTCAATATTGTTCATTCACAGAGATCCTTCACGTTAATACTCCAAGCGTTCGACGACTTTGAATACCCAGAGCCTGGTGAGTTAGCTTGTTTTACGTTAGCTAGTTGTGACGGTGTGTGTTTGTGTGGGGACGGTGATACTGACGGAGGGTGTTACCCGACAGAGGCGGGGCTGGTGGAGGAGGCGTGGTGGTCGGGCATCGTGGAGCCGTCGGCGGAGTGGCACGCGCTGCAGCACGCGGGCGCGGCGGCGGCCGTGGCGTACCGCGTGCGCGTGCTGTGCCAGCCCAACTACTACAACACCACGTGCACCACGTTCTGCCGGCCGCGCGACGACAAGTTCGGCCACTACTCGTGCACGGCCGAGGGCGACAAGCGCTGCCTGCCTGGCTGGCAGGGCGACAACTGCGAGAAGCGTGAGTGCACACCTGCTGTACGAGCCAATAATGCTCATACAGCGAAATACATTTTGCATAATAAACTCTACATTTTAATTAGTCGTAACTACACCTCCGTCACGCGGTATTGTGTCAGTAAATAATAAGTGCGGCTCAGATAACTAAACATAACTTTCTATATTTACAAATAAACATTTTAAAGTGTTACTTAGTGGTTTGGTGTTTATCCTTTACAACCTACAACAACTACTGGAGGATCGTCAACGGCGAAATACTCCAACATCTTTTTGGTCCTTCGAGCCGGATTGGGTCATTTGGTCCTCACTGGTCCTTTCGATCCATCGAGCAACAAACAAAGGTGAGTCGAATCAATATTTGAATCATCGAAGTTACGAACCGGCAGAGATTACGTCTACTGCTACAAACCTGCGGGGATTACGTCTGCCGCTACAAAACCGTAAACAAGGAATAATCTGCGGGGATAACGTCCACTGCGATTGAAACTACACAACACCTATAACCAACTACTATCTAGTAACAATGTCGAAAGAAGACTACGTCGAGTTTGTAGAACTTATAACCAAGCAACAAAGCAGCTACGAGAACATCAAGGCTCTGCAAACTAACTACAAAAAGGATTCTGCGACGAGAAAGTCCATAGATTACCTCAACAAACGGATCGAAGCTTTGCAATCCCTCTGGGATGAATTTCGGACAAATCATGAGGTCTTGAAGAAGTATGAGCCAGTTAAGAGCGACCATGACTACTTTGAGAAGAACATTTTCGAAATAACAAGAAGCATGTTCAATGAAACAATGCAATCGATGAATCAACTACGAGACAACTTACTAAACGAACCGGGATTTTCGGGTTTCTCAAAACCGAGAACCCCACAACCACAAGAAACCCCGCTATTCGATACAGCTGGTGTAAACCAACAAATCGAGATGAACCAACGCGTATCAATGCTGTTACGTAACCAAACATGTAACTTCAACGCCTTTAAGCGAGCAGTCTCCAAAATGAATCTGGATGATATGAAAGAGAAGTGGCAACTTCAAGATCACCTAAACGTACTAAGCGCTAAGTGGGAATCCATTGACAAAATACATTGGGAATTAAGCTACTTACTGCAAGGAAACGACAAGGACTATGAAGCAGAATATGACCATTGGGAACAAGTCTACGACGACCTAAAGGCAGATTTGAATAGAAGAATCTTTGAAACATCTCATTACGAAAAAACAACACCACGGATGGAATTGCCGGAGTTCAATGGCGCTTTCAGCAACTGGATCTCTTTCAGAGATTTATTTATTGAGATGATTCATAACAATCCAACGCTAAACAAAACGCAGAAGATGAAGTTCCTAAAATCTAAATTGAAAGGTGAAGCCGAAAAGTTAATTAAACATCTACCTGTGAGTGCTGAGAACTACGACTCATGCCTCAATATAATCCAGCATCGCTACGACAATAAGCGACTACTTTTCGTAACATACGTGGACACACTTCTCAATCAATCATCTATCGACAAACCGAGCTCGACTAACTTGAAAAAGCTATACGACACAACCAAAGAGTGTCTGAATGGCCTAGAGAACATTGACATCAATGTTCCAGTATGGGGTCCACTTATCGTGCACTTACTGTCTTCCAAACTGGATGATGTCACTTACGGAGACTACATTAAAAACATGAAGCATTCAAGAGAGCTTCCAGACTTAGATGAGTTTATGGAGTTCCTGGAATTACAATTTATGACGCTGGAAACATCGCGAACTAAGAAAAACGTTGTAAAACAAAATAATTCATCAAATAACCAACATAAAAATTATAATAACAATAAGTCAACGAACTTTAAAGACTCAGAAAAGTGGACAAAAACCTACCATGCATCGCTGCGGAAATGTCCACTTTGCAAAAATGATCACGCGCTACGGCAATGTTCGACATTCCTGAACATGGATATTGCAACGCGAAACCAAACAACAAGTAAATTGAACCTATGCAAAAATTGTTTATTCAGTCACGGCGACAACAAATGCAACTCAACGAAAAGATGCCGCACGTGTAATTTTAAACACCATTCCCTTCTTCATGATGACAATCTGAAAGGGCAACAATCAAAGCCAACCACCTCAACGGCGGCTGAGCGAACATCTAATCACATCAACGGTGAACAAGAGATACTCTTAACGACTCTTCAACTCAAGGTCAAAAACAAAGAAGGAGATTACGTCATCCTTCGAGCATTACTGGATCAAGGCTCTCAAGTAACCTTGATTACAGAAAACGCTGCTCAACGACTGAACTTACCCCGAAACAAAATGCACGCGGCTATCACTGGCGTGGGCACTATAATGGGTTCCAGTAAAGGGATGATTAAATTGGAATGTAAATCCATCCACTCTGAGTATACATTCCAAACGGAGGCATTAGTGATGAGTAAACTCATCAACAATCTGCCGAACTCTTCAATCGACACATCGAACTGGACACATCTACACAATATTAAGTTAGCCGATCCAGACTTTGACATCTCAGGGCCCATCGATTTACTTCTAGGAGCAGATATTTACTCGGAGGTGATCTTAGAAGGAGTACTAAAACCTAACATTAACTCTCCTGTAGCGCAACAGACGAAGTTAGGCTGGATACTGTGCGGTGCTACAAAGCAATTTAACTGTCTAGTTACTCTAACGGAGCTAGATAAAATAACAACCTTTTGGGAGATAGAAGACATTCCTTCAGAACCTGAAACAACAACAAAAGACGAAGTCTGTGAAAAACATTACACAGAAACAACAGAGCGATTAAGCAACGGGCGTTATGTCGTGAAGATGCCGATGAACACCAACTATGAACAAAACCTTGGAAAATCCAAGCCTCAAGCTATAGCACAATTTCTTCATTTAGAAAAGAAAATGGCGAAACAAGAACACTTCGCTACACTTTACAAACAGTTCATCCGAGACTACATCGAATTAGGTCACATGAAACCAGTGACAGAATCCGAGAGTCGAGTACAAGCCTACCTTCCACACCACGACGTGGTAAGGGCTTGCTCTACAACGACTAAACTGCGAGCTGTATTCAATGCATCCATGAAGACAGACTCCGGCTACAGTCTTAACGATCTGATGGAAAAAGGGCCCAACCTTCAAAAGGACATTTTATCTCTGATCATAAAATGGCGGAGCTATAAATATGTTCTAACGGCGGACATCGAAAAAATGTATCGTCAAATCCTTATTCATCAAGATCAACAACATCTGCAAAGGATAATCTGGAGAGAATCCTGCAGCGAACCCCTCAGAGAGATGCAGCTGTGTACTCTTACTTACGGTACCAAAGTCGCACCATTCATTGCGATGCGCACTCTCCAACAACTAGCTGAAGATGAAGGCGACGCTTTCCCTTTGGCCCAAAAGGCGCTGCAAAACGAATTCTATATGGATGACGCCATCACTGGACACCATACCATAGAAACAACAAAGTTGCTGCAAAAACAGCTTAGCGAACTATTAAAGAAAGGTGGTTTTGTTTTACGGAAATGGTCCACGAATGAACCATCTATTCTTAAAGAACTACAGGGGGAAGAGAAAAGTCACAACAATGATTTTAATTTCAAGCAGCAAGAGTTCAGCAAAACACTCGGACTCACATGGAATGACTCAAGCGACACATTCCATTTTATTAGCGAAGTGCCTGCCAATAACAAAACTACACCATACACTAAACGTAGGCTTTTGTCAGAGATAAGCAAGATCTACGATCCGCTAGGATGGTTGGCTCCAATGACCATCCAAGCTAAACTCTTATTTCAAAAATTGTGGAGTGACGACTGTCAAAATATTGGCTGGGATGAAAACGTACCCGATATCATCGAAAAAGAATGGCTGAAAATTATTTCCGATCTACCAAATATAAACAAAATCACTTTACCAAGATGGTTGAAGAACGTAAACAAAACGATCGAATTGCAAGCCTTCTGTGACGCGAGCGAGAAAGCCTACGCATGCGTTATCTACAGCCGAACTACGTCACCTACAGGCCACTACGTAACCACTCTACTTGCAGCAAAGACTAAGGTGGCACCACTCAAAAAAAAAACTACAATACCGAGGTTGGAATTATGCGCCGCAGTTCTGCTTGCGAAGCTACTAGAAAAGATAACTAAGATCCTAGCAGATTACGATCTAAGGATACACTGCTGGACCGACTCTAAAGTAGTCTTAGCATGGCTTCAAGGAAGTCAGTCAAAATATGAAAAATATATAACAAACAGAACGACACAAATAACAAACATCGTACCTGCGATAAACTGGGGTTACGTAAAAACGAACGAAAACCCTGCCGACTGTGCGACAAGAGGACTTCCACCATCAAAACTGGTGAACTTTTCCCTGTGGTGGGAGGGTCCTAAATGGCTTAAGGAACAAGAAAAACAGGACAATAACTTAAAAGAAACTTATACTACAACTGAGGGTTTTCTAAAAAAATGTTACGCGACAAATAGTACGGAACCCATGCCAATTAAAAATGAATTAATCGATTCATTACTTGAGCGGCATAGCAACATAGATCGTATTACAAGAATACTCGCTTGGATAATACGTTTCGCTGATGTATTACGAAACAAAAGGAGGTCAAATGAGTGTAATGAACTAAACTTGAATGAAATAAATAACGCTACAGAAGTAATCATCAAGTCAATACAAGGGAATTATTTTGAAAAAGAAATAAAATCTCTCAACGTTGGGGGAAAACTTCCTACCAAAAGCACCATTTTGAAACTCAACCCATTTTTGGACTCTGCTGGCGTTTTACGCGTCGGTGGTCGTCTAAATCACTCAAACTTGCCAGTAGACACTAAACATCCCATCCTCATCCCGGGAGACGTAAGACTCACTCAACTACTAATTGAAAAGGCACATCAACGGACACTACATGGTGGAGCAAGATTAACGCTAGCTTACACTAGAAATAAATACTGGATCATCGGTGGTAATCGAACTGTCAAGAAGAGACTGCGGCAATGCATCCGGTGCCGTCGATACGCAACAACTCCAACAGAACAGCTGATGGGTAACCTTCCTAAAGAAAGGATCACACCGTCGAGACCGTTTTCACATACTGGCGTGGACTTTACAGGTCACGTGGATGTGAAGATAAACAAAGGTCGCGGAATAAAAACTTGTAAGGGCTATATAGCCATATTTATATGTATGTGGACGAAAGCAGTACATATAGAACTTGTTTCGGACCTATCAACGCAAACTTTCATCGCTGCACTAAAACGTATGTGTGCCAGAAGAGGCACCCCAAAGCATATGTATTCCGACAACGGAACCAACTTTGTAGGAGCAGCAAAGGTATTATATGAGGAGTTCCAAACATACAGAACAATGCTATCTTCAGAGTTCTTTAAAGAGATCAATGACCTAGAAATCGAGTGGCATTTCAACGCTCCATCCTGGCCATCGGCAGGTGGATTATGGGAAGCTGCAGTACGCTCAATGAAAACACACCTGAAACGCGTAATCGGACAACAGAAGCTAACCTACGAACAATTTGCAACTCTTCTTACACAAATCGAAGCGGGCATGAATAGCAGACCGCTGAGTCCGTTATCTGAGGATGTAGAAGATCTGGACTATCTCACTCCTGGGCACCTACTCACGGGAAGTCCGACGCTCACACTACCACTTAATGAACCTGAAGAAATGAAATCAATAGACATCAGGAACAATTGGAAACTCATAGAGCTTATGCGCCGCCACTACTGGGATCGCTGGTCGAAAGAATACCTTCATTTACTTCAAAACCGAAACAAATGGCAACGAACCAGAGAAAATATACAAAAAGGGCAACTAGTTCTCGTCAAGGAAAATAATCTACCTCCGTGCAGGTGGGCTATGGGCCGCGTCGTAGAACTGCACCCAGGCAGCGATAACCTAGTGCGTGTAGTAACGCTCAAGACACAAAGTGGAATACTAAAAAGACCTATTGTCAAACTAGCCCCACTACCTATCAACGAGGCATGTGAGGGCATGGATTCACAGAAAGAGATTCCTGAATCGAAGCAATGCAATAAAACTAAAGGGGCCAGTAAAACCCAGAGAGGGGCTAACAGCTTGCTCATGGCATTACTAGTACTGTTTACAATGCTATCATGCGGACAAACAACCCCCCTGCAACATTTCAAAATAACACAGTTAGTTGAAAATCAACCCATTTACTTCGATCCTGCTGGAAATATTCAACTTATACACGATGAATGGAAACTACTAGTATACTACAATCTGACAACATTCTGGCAAAGTACAACAAAGGTCGAGAAATTTGTGAATCGTCTAGCTCAACTATGCGACACAATGCCCAACGAGCCATGTCACTCGACGACAAAACAACTTCAGTACGAACTGAACCAGTTGAACGAATATAACGTATTGTTACGTTCTCAACATCAACAACGAAGGCGTCGCGGCTACGTCAACGGCGTAGGAAACATTGCACGAGCCCTGTTTGGAGTCCTTGATAGCGATTTCGCCGAAAAATACTCTCAAGACATTCAAAAAATCCAAACAAACGAACAATATTTGTTGGAGCTGATAAGAAATCAAACATTGATCATCGAAGCAGAAAACAACATCATAAAGAAAAATGAAGACTTTGTGAAAACGCAACTAGAAGTAATTCAGCAATTTATGAACGAAACAAGATACAATACAGCAGTGATAGAAAACAGATTTCAAATCATGAAAACAATGAATGACCTCAACGCTGGAGCCCTGACTGCCAGCTTACTACTGACAGTATTGAGAAGAAACCAACAAATGCTGCTAAACGCATTGACAGATATCTACAGAGGCAATTTGGATATGGAACTATTCACACCGGCACAACTGTCTGAACAACTCCACTTCATTGCTGGAATTATATCGAAAAGATTAACGCTACCCATTACAAACAGAAATGGAGCAAATATTAAAGATATCTACAAGATCATTTACGTCAAAGCACGGCTCACAGAACAATACCTACTGTTCGAACTACACATCCCACTACTAAGCGATGACGAATACACATTATATCGCAACATACCTATACCTACACAGCACGCAAATAACCAATGTCAAGTGATAGCGATAACAACAAAGTACATCGGAGTGAACTTCGTAAAAAATACCTATATACAGATGGAAGAGGCTGATCTTCAACAATGTACGACAATGGGGGCGGACAACTACATCTGCCACGCCTACACAGCTATTAGCAACTTACATGGAGCCACAGCATCTTGTGAAGCAAAAATGCTTAGTCAAAATGTAAACAATATCACATGCGATTGGATACCACAGCAATGCTCTGACCAATGGATAAAACTTCAGAGACCAAACATATGGCTGTATAACTGTATCAAGGAGTGTGCGCCACGAATGGTGTGCGAGAATCGTATTACAACGCTGACGATTGCTAAGTCAGGACTCATGGCCCTAGGTCAGGATTGTGTACTACAACACAAAGACGCTACTATATACTCACACAACGTTTTTAGTAGCTATACAAATATTGGAATGACTTTAGAGGTACCAACTATTGATCCACCAAATGACATCTGGAAAACTCTAAAGAATACGAAGATTGTGCTACCGAAACTAAACTTATCTGATGAGCACAAACAACTGGACAACAAGATAACTGCACAAAAGGCACGAGAAAATCTGCCCAGCGAACTGAGTATCCATGACATCGGCAACTATACTATAAGTTCTTTGCTGGTGGGAGGAATCGTCGTTGCTATTATAGTATGGCTCATAAGAAGATATCTTCCGTCGTGCAAGAAAAGCAACATCTCCACCAACACTAAGACTCAACAGATACTTTCGTCAACACCTCCAGAAAAGAAGTTAGAAAGTATAGAACTGAAGGAATTTGCAAACAAATCTGAAACAGATGATGGTCATTCGAAGTACCCAATGGGAACTAGATTCAAACTATAGTCATTTGTAATTTAAACTTTGTTTTTACTTATTATTTTATTGTTTTTATTTTTTACTTTGTACTCTTTTAACTTGTAACGCAATTTTAGCAATCTGAGTACGCCTATTATCTTTCCCTCGGGAGCATGTACGAGCCAATAATGCTCATACAGCGAAATACATTTTGCATAATAAACTCTACATTTTAATTAGTCGTAACTACACCTCCGTCACGCGGTATTGTGTCAGTAAATAATAAGTGCGGCTCAGATAACTAAACATAACTTTCTATATTTACAAATAAACATTTTAAAGTGTTACTTAGTGGTTTGGTGTTTATCCTTTACAACCTACAACAACTACTGGAGGATCGTCAACGGCGAAATACTCCAACACCTGCCTACGTCCGTTTATTTTATATGCGTGAGACAAATATTAAGATACAGATTATAATCAATACTTATTTACAAGCTTTTATTTGGTTTTTTTTTCTGTCTTGTGTTATATGTATGTATACCTAATTTCTTTTTTCTCAATTTTCTGTCTCAAGTTATACATGTGGAAACTTCTAATTGGCCACATTTTGTTTAAACTTTTACTCTATGTATATGTTTAAAATAAATAAAATAAAATAGAAATAAATGTCTTTGCTTATAGCCGTATGCAAGGAAGGTTGTCACCCGACGCACGGTCGCTGCGATCATCCTGGCGACTGCGAGTGAGTTTATATTCAGCTTTTTATAATGGACTAGTTTAATGGTGACTAATGATAGTGATAATAATCAAATAAAATTGTTTGTAACCGCTCTTCGCTGACGTTCTAACCGAATCGCCCATGGTTCCAGCTGCCGGCCGGGGTGGCGCGGCGAGCTCTGTTCCCAATGCCAGCCCTACCCGGGCTGCAAGCACGGCTACTGCAACGGTTCCTCTTGGGACTGTACCTGCGACACCAACTGGGGTGGCATCCTCTGCGACCAAGGTACAACGCTTGACTTTCATTGCAGGTCTACCTAATCTATGCGAACGCTTCCATAATCACCCAATCTCTTTGCCTCATTTCCCAACATTTGTTCTGATCAGTGGTCCCTTTGTAACTCTTTATATTTTACTGTGCAGATCTCAATTACTGTGGCACGCACGAGCCTTGCCAGCACGGCGGCACGTGTGAGAACACGGCGCCGGACCAGTACTTGTGCCGCTGCGCCGAGGGCTTCTCCGGCACCGACTGCGAGCGCGTGGACAACCCGTGCGCGCCGCAGCCGTGCGTGCACGGCGAGTGCGCGCTCACGGCGTCGCCGCGCGGCTTCGCGTGCGCGTGCGAGCGTGGCTGGGGCGGCGCGCTGTGCGACGTGGACGTGGACGACTGCGCCAGCGCGCCGTGCCGCAACGGCGCCACCTGCCGCGACCGCCTCGACGCCTTCTCCTGCGAGTGCGCGCCCGGCTGGACCGGGCCCACTTGCGCCGAAGGTACACGATTTCGTTGGCGATAGCGATATCCCAGTCAAACAAATCAATATCTGATTTTGAAAATGGAATAACCTGTACTTTTAGTATTTCGTATATATTTGAATTTAAAACTCCATCCGAAGTTATATCGCTGAAAAATCCTAATTTAGGGTGCAAATGTATATCTCTAAGAATATCCACTAAACTGGGGAACTTACTTCAATTACAAGTACTGTCATAGTACTTAAGATGCTATCAGGTCTCTTAGGGATAGTTCATGAACTGTTCCGCTCCTCCGCAGATGTGAACGAGTGCGAGCAGAGGGGCGCGGGGGTCGCGGAGGGCGCGGGCGAGGGCTCGCTGGGCCCCTGCGTGAACGCCGCCGCCTGCAACAACACGCTGGGCGGCTACAGCTGCGCCTGCCTGGCGGGCTGGACCGGGCGCGACTGCGAGGCCAACGTGGACGACTGCACGGGCCAGTGCCTGCACGGCGCCACCTGCATCGACCTGGTGGATGACTTCCACTGCGCCTGCGCCGCCGGCTACGCGGGTCGCACTTGCGCGCGTGACATCGACGACTGCGCGCCGCGCCCCTGCCGCAACGGTGGCGAGTGTGTCGACCTGCTCAACGCCTACCGCTGCATCTGCCCCGTCGGCTTCTCCGGGACCAACTGCGAGGTAACGCACTCCCGCACTGCCGCAGCGCTGCGTGCTCGCTCTCTTCTGTAACACTAATGACTCACTATTGATCTTTACATCACCCGCTCAGGTGCACCGGTCGCTCTAGCTCTAACCACAACTAACCCGTCTTCTGCTTTTTTAGCTGACCTCCTGTTATGGACGCTACTGCGCGGTGAGTTTCTTGTAAATATGATAATGATTGTTTATTATTAATTATTTGTTTTATTTAGTGTTGAAGTGTGTATTGTACGTGAGCGCAGTGCTAACATTGGTGCGTGGTGTTGCAGGACGACCGCGACCACTGCGCCGGCGCGCCGTGCGGTAACGGTGCCGCCTGCTACACGGCGCAGAGTGACTACTACTGCCACTGCGCGCCCGGCTGGACCGGCAAGAACTGCACGCAGCGCGCCGCCCGCGAGCGTGAGTCACTCTCCCTTATGTGGCTGTAGGCTACTCGAGTTTAACAACTGTATAGACAGCGGCAGAACGTGTTTTTGGCTTTACCGATAATAGTATTAATAGGTATTAGCCAGTGTAACCCACAGCACAGTTATCAAAGGAAGATTACTAAAAATATAATTATGGCAGTCACGCAGTTTCCCAAATCGCTATGAGAAAAAACTTACAAAATAAAGATAGTCTGGCAAGCCGTCTTGCCAAGAGTGCTACGGTTACGCATAAAGAGCTTTCCAGTGAGCTACTATTGGATGTATGTGGTCGTTACGTTGGTGGCGACACGTGCCCAGCCTGTACTGTAACGTGTTGGTCCGCGCAGAGAGCGAGGCGTGCCTGGCGGGCGGCGCGTGCGTGCGCGGGCGCTGCGTGCGCGCGCCCCCCGCGCCGCCGCGCTGTGCCTGCGAGCCCGGCCACTCCGGCGCCCTCTGCGACTCCAGTGCGTACTCACACACACACACGCGCTCGTTACCGCACCCGCGAGCGCTGCTCGGCTACAGCTTGTGTCTCGTTGCAGAGCTGGACGAGTGCGCGGCGGGACCGTGCCGCAACAACGGCAGCTGCGTGGCGGGCGCGGCAGGCTTCTCGTGCATCTGCCGCGACGGCTGGACGGGTACGTACCTCACTCTACGCTAACGCTACTGGCCCCTCACACGGTCACCGGTCTTCTTTAATGAAGTCAGTTCTTGTAATTTCACGCCTTCACTCTAAAGCACAACACAAAGTGTAGCAGAATAAACGCTATACCTGAAAAGGGGTCATTGTACTCATCATTATGACAACCTTTTGGTATGGGACCAATCACGAAATCGAAAAGAACCCAATAGAGAGAGCTTGCAGGACCAGCTGCATTGAGGCAAGCAATTTCTTTAACAAAGCCTTAAAGGGAAGCTTAACATTTGTGCTGTGTCGTAATCAGAGAGATGAACCACTGCTGGAATTGCGTCAGGTATATATAGTGTTACTCAAAATATGGTCTATACAAGAAAGTTTTCGAATAGCTGCCTCAATATGAATTTTTAACCTATATACCTACTTAACAAATATATATGTATTTTACCTATACTAGAACAAAAAAGTGTTTCTTAGTTTAAGTTAATTTATAAATCTCATTTTATGTGAACTATGTTGTTCTTATGAGAAATAAAGTTCTTTATACCTAAATAGTGAATGTTTGCTAAGTCTTGATATCTTGAGTGATTTTGCTTCTTTTCAAGGTATTCATATAAAAGTCACCTGTTAAAGCAAAAGCAAAAGTATGCAAAGTAGTTTACAATACATGACTCAGACAAATCATATAGGTATCTAATATGTTAATCAAATTAAATTAAATTAATTGGCGCTTGTTAGCTACACTCCATTAAGCCAATAAAACAGACAAATTGAAGCATTAACAAGTAAATCAAACTAATTAAGCCTCCAGGCATAAATGGTGTGGCGCTTACACGTGCAATCTGCAAGAATCTCCTCCTTTCTTTGAAGTCGGAGATAAAAACGAAAAATAGTGAAATTCAAAGGTAGCAAGCTAGTCTAGTCAAGCGGTCTAGCAGAGAAACACAGTTTTATATTTCAGTAATACCCGTTTAAACGTTTGTAAAATAAAAAAGTTAGGATAAGATAAGATATTTATTTTGCAAATATGGGTACAAAACACGGTGACATAAAAATATAATTAGCAACAGCCATATTTTACCAGAAATTGTGCAAAAGTACTAAACTTCATTAATTGATTCTAAGGAGGTACCTATGTACTTACATAAAGATATTAATTAAATGTCATATTTTTCTAATTTTTAGTCATTATAAAAGCAATCAAGAGATTCCTTTTTCCATTATAAATTCTGTCACGCAAAGTTTCCGAGTTTTTTTTTAAATAATGCCAAATTTAGATCTTTCCAACTCCTCGGTAATTTATTTTAGATGACTGGCGCTATGTAGCTGACACTTTTGCGCATTAAAGTCGTTCTTGCACTTGGGAGACATAGCCTACTATTATCACGCCGATTTCGTGGAAATACGTCAGCTATGCGTTCAAACCGATCAGGGTTTAACTTTACAAACACTGCCATTTCTAAAATATATAGGCATGCTAAAGTTAATATTTTATTCTGTTTAAAATATGGGACGCAGTAGGTTGCAGATTTAAAAATATCTGTAGGAAGACCATTGTAACCTACGCTATTTGTATTTTTCAGTGACATTATTATTTTATGTTTATCATCTGGTACGTTTGGTGCCATGAACATTGACTCCCTTCTTGTGTCCATCTTCCTTTATTTTCCTGCTTTAGCAATCTAAAGCTTTAGGTAGAGTGTGGTTAGGATAGGCTGAATTATACGTGCTTATGTTGTTTGGGTAGCTAAAGCCTAGATTCATAAATTGGCTTACATTTTCAAAGATATTACTCATACCATAAAGCTGAGGTGTTCCCACATAAATACCACAACAGTGTCGCTATTGGTTCATAGACCGCTTTTGATCAATCTCCATTATTAACCTGATAAAATATTATGGTTATCTAAAAATAAACGAATTAAAAAAAAGGTTTTCATTCAATTGTTACGTGTTAGAAAACGGCTAAGATTCTGTGATGACGTCAAACGCTAGTTAAAGAGCAGTCAGGTATTCCGTGTAAAAAAGGAATGAATTTTTTTTTTGGGTTCTCCACCGATGACTTTTATTCCTTACTCTTATTTAAGGAACAAATACAGGCAATAATAACAACATGAATAACCTTGCAGGAAAAACATGCTCCGTGCGGATCGAGGGGATCGACCGCTGCCCTGAAGGCACATGTGCCAATGGAGGCACATGCTTGCGCGAAGGCGGTGGCTGGCGATGCGCCTGCGCCACCGGCTGGGCGGGCGCCGCGTGTGACACGCCTCTCGTGCCCGCGCCGGCGCCCGCCGCGCCCGCGTGCCCGTGCGCGCCCGGCGGCTCCTGTGTACCTGCACCCGCGCCGCCGGGCTGGGCATGCGCGTGCCACGAAGGCCGCACGGGCGCGCGCTGCGAGCACGCCGCAGAGCCGTGCGCGTCCGCGCCGTGCCGCAACGGCGGGCGCTGCGTGGGCGGCGCGGGCTGGTGGGCGTGCGAGTGCGCGGCGGGCTGGGCGGGCGACACGTGCAGCGTGCGCGCCGCGCCACCGCCCGCCACGTGCTCGCCCGCGTGCCCACCCGCCGCCGCCTGCGTGCCCGACCCGCGCAGTCCCGAGCGCGGCGCGCGCTGCGTGTGTCCGCCGCCGCCACAGCGCGCTGCGCGCCGCTGCCTCGAGAGTAAGTAGTACACTAGGTAATTCTTGCCTAGCAGAATCCTGTCTACCGTGTTGTCATTGCTCACATTGGAGTGTGTTGTTAGTGCTCGCAGGGCTCGGCGTGGATGGCGACGAGGGTAGCGAGGGTGCGGAGGGGGAGGGTGGTGCGGCGGAGGGCGGCGCAGAGGGCGAGCCCGGCGTGTGCGGCGCCGACAACGGCACGTGGTGGTGGGGCTGCAACGCGTGCTGGTGCGATGCCGGCGCGCCCGCCTGCACGCGCCTGTGGTGCGGCCTGCCCGACTGCCACCAGCCCAACGCGCAGCCGTGCCGTACCGACGAGGTAATCGCCTGACACCCGCTACATATTTCATAAATATCAGTTCATGTAATTCTAATGTTTGATTTTGTATTTGATTACAATTAAAGAAGGGGAAAGAAATAAACCTTTAGGTTCCCCTTTTGGCCGTTTTTTGGACTCAATAACAAAACTGTTTTTGTTTATCAAAATAGGTTTTTTATTCACCAACATTTTATAGGAAATGTAATAAAAATGTTTTATTAGTGCCCCAGATGTTCTCTATAATACATTCACAAAAAAACAATACCAATGTAATGGTTCAACCCAGGCAAAGCCCGCTGTTTCATAGATAAATACAGACATCTTGGCCTCTACTCCTAAATCTGAATGCCGCAGGTGTGCGTACCCGCAGCGCAGGCGCTGTGCCTGCGAGGGCCGTGCGCGCCCATCGGCGAGTGCCGGCGCGTTTCGGGGCGGCGCGTGGAGCCCCCCGCGCTGCCCGCGCCCCCCGCGTGCTGGCCCGGCGCGCGCGACGCCCGCCTGCCCGCTGGATGCGCGCGCGCCTCGCTGCAGCTGGCGCGCGAGCGCCTGGCACGTGGAGCGCACGTGGAGCGCGCGTGCGCCGCGCTGCGTCGCGCGCTCGCCGCCGCGCTGGCCGCGAGAGCCCCCCCTGCGCCCCCGCTCGCGCTGCTCTGTGACCTGGCGCCTGACGATGATGACGCGCTTGACCTTGCCCTAGTAAGGATTCTAATTTCAACGTGACAAGTGATTTACACACGTAGTACCTGCTTAAAAAAAATGCTGGACCACTACGATATACATAACAAGATGATGTTTACAACATTTTTGACTTTCAACAGTGGATCGGCGATGAAGTGGGTACGGACGGCGCTGAGCGCGCCGAGGCGCTAGGCGCCGCCGTGCGTGCGCTCAGCGAGCTTGTGTCGCGCCGGCGCCTCGCGCACCACGCACTTTTGGGCGCCGCGCTGCGCCTGCGCGTGCCGCATGCGCCCGCGCCCTCCCCCGCCACCGACCCCGCCGCGCCTTCGCCCGCGCTTGCGCTGACGCTGGCGGCGTTGACGCTGCTGGTGCTGGCAGGCGCAGCGGCGGGTGCGGTGTTGCTGGTGCGCCGGCGCCGCGCCGCCGCCGCCGCCGAGCGCTCGCGCCGCTGCGACGAAGAGAAGTCCAACAACCTGCAGAACGAAGAGAATCTCAGGCGCTACGCCAACCCGCTGCGCGAGGAGCCGGCGGGCGCGGCGCGACGACCGCCCGACGAGCTGCCGCGCGCGCACTCGCTGTACAAGGCGCAGAACGCGGACGCGCGCAACGACACGCCGCCGCGCGACAAGGAGCTCACCAAGCGCGCGCTGCCGCCGCCCGAGCCGCCCCCCTCGCGCCACCCGCCGCCCGAGCGCCTCACCGTGCTCGTGTAGCGGCGTGCTCTCTGTGATACCCGCTGTGGACTCCGCCGGCCGCTCGGCTCCGCCGCGCCGCGCCCGCGATCTTAACTATTTATTGTTGTTCGACGCAGATCGCCATCTTGTAAATATTGTATTTTATGTAAATAATGTTGAACTGTGTGAAATTTGTACGTTTTACGTGAGTGGTCAAATCAAATGGAGTATTTTTGTTTGTAAAGGTTGTAAAGTGAAAATGAAAAGTTGTTGTAATAAAAAATAAACAGTTTATTTCCTGATTTTATTAATCTCCTCTCTCTTTCATATATTGGTAAAGGTAAGTAGAGGTACCTCTTACTTACATAATAATCAAATTTTAGGGCAACCTCATTATGATAAACGATTTCGTATTTCGAGTAATCTATACCATTTGGTTGAAAAATTTTTTTAGGTGCTCTGCAAACCTCATAGCTTTTTGCTCATTAGTATGTGCCCATTGCCCGTTCTTACATTTGATGGGAGGGATTTGGGCTATCGGCTTCTTTAGATGCTTAGCAGCTTTCCAAAGGGAGTAGTCTGTCCTTTGGTCGTTACTTAGTTTCTGAAGGTAGGTTTTGGTTGAGTCGTCTTTATGGTCCTGGATTAGTCTTCTTACTTTTTTTGTAAGTTTGTTTAGTTTACGTTTGTCATCAGGACACCTAGATTGATGCCACGTTTTTCTCTGTCTTCTTTTCTCCATAATGAGCTGCTTGATTCCGATGGGGTAAACATTTCCCATCGTCCTTTTGTTGAAGTCAGGTGTGTTTTCCCATGCTGCTTGTTGGATGGGCATTATGAACTTTTCAACTTCGATGTTTAGATGTTCGGGGGTTTTTAATGGAACTTTAAGATATATTTGGTCATTTAATCTGGCCTTAAAGCTCTCCCACTCCGTACACTTACTAACAAGAGTAAGTCTGTTTTCTTTGTATAATATACTCTCGCTAATTTATAAATTAATAATAATAATAAAATAATAATAAATCTTTATTCAAAATTCAAATTGGTACAATAGAATAATAATAAATCTTAGATAATAATATAGGTAGAACAATGTTAGATGCCTGTATAATAGCTGTAATAGCAGAATTATTGGAGTTCAAGTCATAGCTTTGTTCCGTTTTTATGTAACTAGTCGATAGGTCTTTGGTTACGAAAAAAACGATTAAGTCCGGAATTTTATTTGGATCTGTTGGCCAATAGGTGGGCTTTCCAGTAGATATAACGTTACATTTTAGCTCTTCAATGGCACTCAGTAGTTCTTTGCGTTTGATAGTTGTTAGTCTGGAACCCCAATACTTATTTTTAGCATTGAAGCATAGATATAATAAACAAGGAGATATGCCCGGTAGACGAAAATGTATCGGAACCCGATGTCTTCGCATTATCCCCGCCATACGGCACCTACTACACATGCAATTCAGTAAAAGCAATAGATACGCAGTCGCGCACACGCCCGCATTTCTTAAAACAGAACGTACTACACAATTAATAACGTACTACCCTTCAAACATAGCGTGTATTTACCATGCACCGTACAACTTACTCACACAAAAGCAACGGACGCTTTCGTTGTGCTGTGCAAAAGCAATTTATTTTACATATACGCTAGTGATTGACTAAATCGGAAAGTTATCGAATCTTCTATTAATTATTGTACAAAAAATTTTTGGGGTTCGGAAACAAAATGCCATGTCCAGAAAATATAAAAATAAACAATATATAGCTAAAAATATATGTATTATTAAGTAAAATAAAACAATAAAAATCCGGTTACGTCGGTTAGGCTGTTATGGCGTATTGAAACAGTAGGCATTGTTGAAAGCTGCTATGATGTTTACTCACTAACCTCATATTATATTAAGCAGCACCCTAAAATTGTGTAACACATTATCAATCAAGATCTGAATGATTTTGAAACACATGGCTAATCCATTGTTTCATTTGTTCGAAAAATTGGTCTGCTCAAAAAAGTAAATAACGCAATGAATGTTGTTGAACTGTCATAATGAAAGCGATTCCTGCTGTAAGTATATTACGCAATTACCCCGCAGGTAATAGGTTTTTGTTCTAAATAAACCCTAGTTAGTAAAGAAATTGTTAAATAAATGAAAACAAACACACACCCATGCATAACAAATAAATAACATGAATATTTTGACTTATTTTAAGCATAAGTCACTAATATATTATCTGAACCATGCCGATTACTATAACACATTCGAAGCTTTAACGGAAATAAATTACAAACAAAGAAGTAAAAACACTATTTCACATCGATCTCCCAACCGGGTTAAAAGGGTTGACAAATTGAAAAATAAACTATAATAGCAAATATTTCATTCGTCAATCGACATTGTTGTCGATAGCCTACGTTAGTGGATCTGCACAAGCACATCACTAACTCGTCGCAAGAAGCAGCGGCCGTTCTACGCGATGCATCTGCTTAATAGAGTATCGTTTTGTGATTTTTACATTGCTTGTCCAGTCACTTAGCGGCAAACTTAGGTAGTGGTTAAGGAGCAATGTACTTATTGCAAAATAGTACAGTCGAAGGGATTTTTGAAAACAAAAATAACATAGTAATATTTTACGATTTGTTGTTTTTCATGATTTTAAAGACAAATATAGTAAAATACTTATATTTAAATATGGTAAGTGATTCCATGATGTACAAAGTTTTGGTTTAGGCTTCGGTTTTTACGAAAAACCACTAAACAACACGGCATTCTTATAATTTGTCTCGATCGCGGTCGAAAGCGCACTGGTCCAAGGAGACGGCCATTTGCCTATGACATGAGCAACTGGCTCATGTCGCGCGGACACCGACACGCACCCTTGCCACTTCTCCTGTTTTTTATATTTCTATGCATTGAAGTCACCTCCTCAGACAAATCTATTACCAAGGCGGGCTAGAAAACACATATAGTGGTCTTTTTTATCATGTGCCGTGGTGGACAGTAGATGGCACACACTGTCAAGGGGTGTTTTTTGGTTTGTAGACAAATTGCCACTGCTTGGATATCTTTCTCTTCGAAAAAAAACAATTCATAGTACTGCAGATTTTCTTTAATAATAACGGCACTTCCGCCTCTTGCAGTATTGTCTGGAAGTAGTGCATGGTATACTTTGTATCCTTTAAACTTAATATGACATTGCTTTGAAAAGTGCGTTTCTGATATCAGGCACACATAATTTTTTTCTATTTCTAATACTGTAACTCATTCTGATGTTTTTGTAACCCATTTGAGTTCCACGACATAAGTTTAAGTGTAGTATTAATTTTTTGGTTTTAGAAGTAGCAGTTTTCTTGCTATTTTCAATTTTTCTAATCTCTCATCGAATGATGACATTAACTTTAAGATTTCATCCAACTTTTTGTTACTGTTACGATGTTCCACAGGAGCGGGCCCAAGACCGAACCCGAATACTTCCTGGGGGGGTAATTTTTTCTGCCGCGAAAGGTAAATCGGAATGATATTTGTGTAAATAATCTGGATAAGCCAAATCAACTTCTAGAATATATCCAAAATCTGAATCGTCTGGTATATTATTCACATTAAATGCACATATTTCTTCGGGTAACAGAAACCTGAAATCAGCTATTGGTAATTTTTTTGTCATCGCATAACCGTATACATTATTACAGTCGAGATATATCAAGAATACTGATGCTTCCGTGCCATCAAAATTTGATAAATATTTATTATTAGCCTTTGCGTTACGAAGAGAACACTGAGCTAAGCCTCCACGTATTCACTTTTCTAATAACTCATTAATCTCTAAATCACTAATTAATTCTAACTTAACCCTTGTATACAACATCATAGCATCCCAGCTCAAGCTAGGTGCAGTGATATGGGGTGCGTGCAGAAAACCTCCTCGTGTGCCTGACGGCTGCTGGTTCCTTACGAATGCGTTCGGGGGAAAGAGCAGTTGTCGGACCGGTGCACCCTGGGCACGGCCAATGGTCTCTCCATGTCGGAGGGGCTATTGTCTGTGGCGGATTTCTGCGGGGGAGGGGGAGCTTGTAGCTCCACGACGGTTCCTCCACGTGTCCCTCTGATTATCAGAAGGCTCTGTGGAGGAACGTCTGAGTTGGGGTCGCTCCTGTCCGATCGACAGTCGTCGATTAGCGACGGATGCGACCAATGCCGCTGCGGTGCAGGCGCACCAAGGCGGCAATTGCTCTCTCTTCACGGAGCAATCCTGAAGAGAGAGAGTTCTTGGAACTTGGGCGCCCCCGTTTACGGAGAGTCTCCAACCCGAGCTGCTGGAGGACGTGGTCGCAGCCCTCTTCCCGGCACGAGCGGAGCACGCTCCGCCGCCGATGGCTCTGCCCACAGCCGCAGAGCCCGAAGAGGACGCCAGCGTCCCAGAGGTGACACAACCAGAGTTGAGGGCGGCCGTGACAACACTGCCCCGGGGCCCGACGGAATTCACGGCTGCGCGTTGGCCCTAGCTCTGAAGGAGCTGGAGCCCCGACTGAGAGGACTCTACTCGGCGTGCCTTGAGCAGGGCCAGTTTCCCGCTCAGTGGAAATCTGGTCGTCTGGTCCTGCTCAGGAAAGCGGGGCGCCCTGCGGACTCGCCGTCCGCGTACCGGCCCATAGTGCTGCTCGACGAGGTGGGAAAGCTGTTTGAGCGGATAGTCTCAGCCCGCTTCGTCAGCCACTTGTGCGGAGAGGGGCCGGACCTGGCCGAATGCCAGTACGGCTTCCGGCAAGTCCACTGTGACGGCGATATCCCGAGTGAGAGTCCTGGCGGAGGAAGCGGTGTCGCGGGGCGGTGTGTTGTTGGCGGTGTCCTTGGACATCTCCAACGCCTTCAACACCCTGCCCTGGAGTTGTATTCGGGAGGCACTACGATATCATCGAGTGCCTTCCTACCTCCGCCGCGTCGTCGGGGCTTATTTGGCGGAAAGGTGTGTCACCTATCTGGGACGCGATGGCAGATGCCAGCGCCCTGTGTCGTGCGGTGTTCCACAGGGTTCGGTCTTGGGCCCGCTCCTGTGGAACATCGGGTACGACTGGGTGCTGAGGGGCGAGCTCCGGCCGGGAGTGCAGCTGGTGTGTTACGCTGACGACACACTGGTCACTGCCCGGGGGAGCTCGCACAGGGAGGCAGCGTTGCTGGCGATGGCTGCGGTCTCACAGGTGGTGAGCCGCATACGGCGCCTCGGCCTGGAGGTGGCCCTCAACAAGTCGGAGGCCATTGTTTTTCATGGCCCCCGGCGAGCGCCGCCGCCGGGATCGCACTTCGTGGTCGGGGGGGCCCGTATCGCTGTCGAGTCCACCATGAAGTATCTGGGATTGGTGCTCGACAGCCGGAGGGATTTCGGCCCCCACTTCCGGCGGCTGGCGCCCAAGTTGTTGGGCGCGGCGGGGGCGCTGTCAACGCTGCTTTCCAATCTGGGGGACCCGAGCACCGCCTGTAGGCGGTTGTACGTGGGGATCGTGCGATCGATGGCCCTATATGGGGCCCCGATCTGGGCGGCTGACCTGACGGCCAGCACCATCACTGTTCTGCGGAAGCCGCAGAGGGTGATGGCCGTCAGAGTCATCAGGGGATATCGCACGATCTCCTACGAGGCGGCTAGCGCACTGGCCGGATCTCCGCCGTGGGACCTGGAGGCGAAAGTGCTCGCGTCACTACACAGGTGGCGCGAGGACGCGCGGGCGCGTGGCGAGCGACTGACGCAGCGACACCTGGAGTTGCGTCGGTCGCAGCTGCGCGAGGTCCTGGTGTCGGAATGGCGGGACAGGCTTTCGAGCCCTACCGCCGGCCTCATCACCATCGAGGCCATCCGGCCAGTGCTCGACCTTTGGCTCGGGAGAAGGCACGGCTCCCTGTCGTTTCGTGCGACGCAGGTCCTCTCGGGGCATGGCTGCTTCGGGAGGTTCCTGTGTCGCATAGGCAGGGAGCCGGACGCTCGATGTCACCACTGCGTCGACTGTCGGGAGGACACGGCGCGGCATACGCTGGCAGAGTGTGCCGCTTGGGAGGAGCCGCGCCGTGCCCTCATCTCTGTGGTAGGCGGTGACCTCTCGCTGCCGGCCGTAGTTCATGCTATACATACATTCCCGCGATCCCCGGCTTAGGTGGCAGATAGAACACCGGGGTGGTTTTAGTCAGTAAGAGTCTGACAAACCCCTCCACTCGCCCCAGGGTGGAGGATTTCCCCCCGAGATAAAAAAAAACAAAAAAAAAAGATTAGGATGGGGTGCGTGCAGAAAACCTCCTCGTGTGCCTGACGGCTGCTGGTTCCTTACGAATGCGTTCGGGGGAAAGAGCAGTTGTCGGGCCGGTGCACCCTGGGCACGGCCAATAGTCTCTCCATGTCGGAGGGGCTATTGTCTGTGGCGGATTTCTGCGGGGGAGGGGGAGCGTTTTGCTCCACGTTCCTCCACGTGTCCCTCTGATCATCAGAAGGCACTGTGGAGGAACGTCTGATTTGGGGTCACTCCTGTCCGATCGACAGTCGTCGATTGGCGAAGGATGCGACCAATGCCGCTGCGGTGCAGGCGCACCAAAGCGTTAGGTCACGCTAGGTTAGGTCACGCTAGGTTAGGTCACGCTAGGTTAGGTCACGCTAGGTTAGGTCACGCTAGGTTAGGTCACGCTAGGTTAGGTCACGCTAGGTTAGGTCACGCTAGGTTAGGTTTTTTTTTTTTTTTTTTTTTTTTTTTTTTTTGTTTTGGCAGGAGTGGGAAATCCTCATGGACGCCTCGACCGCCTCACACTGTGAGACGGTCGGGGCAGTGCCGGACTCTTACCGGCTAAAACCCACTCCTGCCTTCCTAAGTATTCCCCTGACGTGGTCAGAGACTTTGTATAAAATTATATGTTTTTAAATTGTTCTTTTAATTTTTTCTATGAATTTAACTTTATTTACTGTAAGACACCTACTAATTTGTATCCTGTTTTAATATTTCTAAATTAATCCTTTGTATTCTATGCTTTTCGCGTGATATAATGCTATACAAGGAAAGCATAGTTTACGGTGCTTTATTTCTTTTGATTACTTTACTTACGATTTTAATGCAAAACTCTAATAAACTTTTTCTTGATTTTTTGTTTTTGAATAACTGACTAATATTTCTTAAATTAATTTTTGTCTCCAACTCTTGTTCGAGTTCTAGTCTCTCCCTTTCGAACGCAGGACATTGGAAAATAATGTGCGGGACTGACTCCAGCACGCCCGGCTCGCAGATGCACGATGGGCTCTCCTTACACTTGAAACGATGCAAGTATTCGGAGAACCCACCGTGCCCCGTCATAATTTGGGTCACTACCCCGGTTGGCCTCACCTGAGTGACAATCTTAAAAGCCTCGATCGCATCTGGGAGGAAAATCTTAGTGACTGAGGCTGTTGCACCCTCCTTATACCTCCGGTTCCATTCGTCGAGCGACCCCATACGGATCTGCCGCTTGACGAATGATACCGGGCAGCGGTCATAGTCCGGCTTCTTCCTGCTATGCAGTGCAGCTTCTTTCGCAAGGTGGTCTGCGCGCTCGTTTCCCTCCAATCCAGCATGTGCCTTTATCCAGAACAAGGAGATATCTTTGCTCTGGGATAAAGCCACGTTGAGGTTCGCTCTTGCCTCTACTGCCAGGGCGTGGAGAGAACCCTGGTTCGTGACAGTCTGCAGTGCGGCTTTTGAGTCACTATAGATACCGAAGGTTCCCTCTTTGCGCCGCAGTATTTGGCGTGTCGCTACGCATATGGCCAGGAGTTCTGCTTGGTAGACAGTACAGCACGTCGGCAAGCTAAGCTTGAGGGACTTGATCTCGGCTTCCCTGTCCCACAGGGAAAGTGCTGCTCCGACCTTGCCCTCAATCTTGCTGCCGTCGGTGAAAAACCGTATATCCTGGCTGTTGTGGGTCTCCACAAGTGACTGGTCTATCAAGCTCACGAACTCCATGGCCGTATGTTTCGCCGGGTGCGGAGTCTCTGCAAATGCCACCACCCGCTCCACCTCCCGGCCCGCAAGTGATGGCTGGGGCACCCCCTTCTTTGCCTCGTACAGTGCGGCTGCTTCCTGAATTCGGAGGTCAAGTGGGAGCATCCCAGCCAGCACGAGCGCGGAGTTTAGTGAAACGGTGCGATAGGACTTGCAGAGCTTTTGAGCGAAACCCCGCTGGACTGAATTTAGGAGTTTCTGAACTCCGACCTTCCTTGCTGCTGGCGCCCAAGCGCTGGCCGCATACAAAATCACCGGCTCGACCGCAGCGGTGTATATGCTGCGTATCACCTCTGGATGTAGACCCCAGCTCACTTTGGCTGCTCTGGACAACTGTTTGTAGAAGTTCAGAGCCTTCTTACAAACGTTTGCAGCGTGGGTGTTGAAAGTGAGCCTGTGGTCTATGGTGAGCCCCAGTATTTTTATTTCCTTTGACATGCCAATGTCGACCCCGCCCATGCTCAGGAGTGGGACATCGTGCTTTAGCTTTCTCGTTATGAGCATGGCACAGGTCTTTTGTGGAGCAAATTTCAGTTTGTTCCTAATGCCCCACCTCCGAACATACTCGAGGGCGGCATTGGCCTGTCTTTGGACCTCCAGTGCTGTATCCCCGTCGAACATGAGCACCACGTCATCGGCAAACGCCTGGCAGTAGTCGCCCCGCTCTTCGAGCCCCTTCAGCAGGGGATCCAGCACCAGGTTCCACAGGATCGGACCTCCAATTGACCCCTGGACACACCCCTTGGTCGTCTGTCGCTGGCATTCTGCCCCAGCGTACCTGACCCGGACGCTTCTCTCATTTAGGTAGCTGTCTAGCATCCGTCTAATGTTCACCGGGCACTTTTCCTCAGCCAGTCTGGTTTTGATGGCCGGCCACCATGCACTGTCGAAGGCTCCCTCTATATCCAGTGAGACAACAGTGATCAGCTTCTTTTGACTCAGCTTTTCGTTGATATGTTGTATCAGGGTGTAGAGGGAGTCCTCGGTGCTCTTCTGGGGCATGAAGCCAAACTGGCGAGTACTCAACCGCGGGATTAAATGCCACTTTAGACGAGCTACCGTCATTTTTTCGAGGATTTTGCCCAGGACAGGTAAAAGGCCAATCGGCCGGTACGACTTTGGGGTTGTGTAGGTTTCTTTTCCGGGCTTTCGGAGTATCACAACTGTAGCCGCTTTCCAGGCCCCAGGGAAGTGACCCTGCTCTAGACACTTGTTGGTCAGTGCAAGGAAAACCCCCGGATCCCGGAGAACGGCTTGCGCACAGATATCGGCTGTGAGACCATCCGCCCCAGGTGCCTTCTTCGGGTTGAAGCTTTCCACCGTGGATCTCAGCTCCAGAAGCGTAAACGGCGGGTCATGGTGTTCATCATGCGCCCACTCGTTTACACGACTGGCCGCTTCTCGCGTCCGACGGTGGTCCTCATTGTCTCCCTCTTCCAGGTCTTCGGGGTAGAAGGTCTCAGCCAGCAGCAGAGCCGAATCTTGCGGGCTGAGTGACACTCCATCCCTCACTAGAGGCAGGTCCTCGTGTCTTTTGGCGGTCCGCCCAATGATCCTATAGATTCCCTCCCAAACCCCCTCCCTGTCCTGTTTTTCACAGAAAGCCTTCCAACTTTCAGTCTGTGACTTTTTTGCGTGGGACTCATATTTTTCTTTCGCTTGCAGGTACTCTTCGACGACTTTTTGCCTCCGCACCGGTGCAGCACATCGTATGCGGCGTCTTTTCGTCTTGACGTCGGACATCAACTTGGCGAGCTCGGTGGACCACCACGGTAAGGTGAGTACTGGTTTACTTTTAATTTTAGGTATTGTTTCTTCGCACGTTTTTACTATTGTGTCTATGTATATGTTTATATTATTTTCCAAATCTATTTTATTATCAATTTTGTTTATTTCTAGGATGTTTAAATTTCTAACTGCTTGTAATTGGGCCAATTTCTCATGAAACTGGCTCCAATTTGCCTTTTTTGTGTTGTAAATCCTAGTGGTTCTCTTAATATGCCTTTTGACTTTTCCAGATTAATTTTGAAAACAATACCGTTGTGGTCCGAGCTAGTGATGCCTTCTTCAACCTTCCAGTCCTCCACCAGCTCCAGCATTTCCGTTGAGCAGGCTGTTATATCAACGAAGCTGGTGTAAGACTTGCCTCCCCTGATGGTGTCGAAGGTTGGAGTATTGCCGACGTTGAGCACCTGCAAGCCCATCTCCTCGAGAGTTCCCGAAAATTCTTCGCCCCTGCCGTCGACGACCGAACTACCCCACCAGGTGCTTTTTGCGTTTGCGTCGCCGCCCACGATTATTTTAAGCTGGTGGAATTCCTCGCGAATCCGCTTGAGGTGCTCCAGGTATGACTCGATGGGCTGGTCGGGTTCAAAATAGAAGGAGACCACTGCGATTTCCCAGGCGCGGGTTCGGATCCTCACCACCGTGATGTTGTTGGTGGTGAGTTTCGGACACTGTGTCACGTCTAGTTCGTTATCAAAGACGACTATTGCCGCCTTCACAGTTCCACTTCCTTGTTCCGCGCACTGGTAGACTCTCGCTCCACGGTAGTCTCGCATCCTTTTGATCCCGCCCACATAGGGCTCCTGGAGCAGTGCGAATGCAACCCTGCGCTGGCTAGCCACTATCAGGAGCTCTTGGGTTGCAAGATTCTTCCTCTGCAGATTCGCTTGGATCACCCGGTAGTTTATGTGGCCGGTTGGGTCGTTTCCAGATGCCACCGAGACCACCTCAGCAATATGCCACCGACAGGCGCGCCAATGCGTCCCACTTGACGCGGATCGGGCACTCACTGTCGAAGGCATTGTGGTCTGTTCTGGCCATCTTTGCCAAGACGCAGTTACGGCACCTCGGTGTCTCCGCCGTCAGCCGTGAGGGGCAGTCCACACGTAGATGGGGGTCTCCGCAGTGGATGCAGAGGTCGGCAGGTTCCGTGCACAGTTTACGGCTGTGACCGTACCGCAGACAGCGAGTGCACTGCACCAGTGGTGACTGGTCCAGTACACGCACCCTCTGCAGGTCAATGTGCACTCGACCCGCCGTCGTCAGCCTCTGCCATATCGTTGGGGACACCTGCAAGATGATGTGGCACATGTGGGTGTTTCTCGTCCTGCGACGGTATTTGACAGTCACCCTTACATCCTCCACAGGGGTGTCTCCAATCAGGTGGTGGTTTTGACGCTTCAGAGCTGCGATGACCTCCTCGTCTGAGTGGCAGGAGAGGACATCCTTGATAATGACGAGTGGGTCCTTGTTTCTTATCTCCTCCACCGTCAGATTCCCTGACCTCTTTATACGCTCGGTCGCTTTCATCATCTCCTCCTTGGTCTTAAAACCTATCACTACCTTTTGGTCCCTGGCCTTTCGTAGCCGCTCGACCTGCGTGCCCTCGTTTCTGGCGTCAACCGCCAGCCTCAGCTTCTCAACGACCTCTTCACCGGTGTCCTGATCATTAGTTGATGAAACGACCACCGAGTGAAGAGGCCTTTGGAAATGCGGCCTTGCGCTGGCGACTTCTGCGAAGGTGGGGCCCTGGCCTGGGACGTAAGGTGAGGCATGCTTCAGTTGTTCCGACAGAGCCCGCGTATGCTGTTGGCATTCCTCCAGCGCCTTGTTGTGGTGTTGGAGGTTCTCCATGAGCTGTTTCACGAGTTCTGTCGGAACATCTGCTCTTGGCAGCGGGTCCTGTTGACCATGTGCTTTGTCTTCCGACTCGGCACCGGTTCCTCTCTCGGCCTCTGCCTCTTTCACCAACTGGTAAAGCCTCTCCACCGCTTTAGTGATTTCGTCTTTAATCTCCTTCTTTAGGTTTCGAGAGCTCACCAGTTGAATTTTTGCCTTGGAGAGGCAGGCTTTCGCCTCCGAGGTCCTATTCAGGTACCGAGTGGGTTGCGAGTTGGACGGCGAGCTAATTTCGATCTGCTGCTGCTGTCGGTCGTCAGATTTCGCCTCTTGCGAGAGCGCCGCCTTGGACTTCAGTTTGGGGGGAGAGATCATTGGGGCCATTTTAGGAGGGGTTGGGGTCTTGAGAGGCTGTGCCGCCTTACGTCTGTCAGCCTCCCACTCTCCAATACTACGCCTCACTGATGGGCCCGCCTGTTCAGTGTTTGACCTCCCCGCATCCAAACTCTCCTCCCCAGCTTTGGTCTTCTTAACGACCGGTGTCCTGATCCCAAACATTTTGTGAATTTAGAAGGAAAGTCCTAAAGTACGCCAGAGGAAACTTAGTATGATCCCTGTAAAGGGGGGAATCATAAAACTGTATACTTATATAAAATAAAATCGAAAAGATATTAAGATAGCTTGATTAACTATCAATAGGTCAATAGGTGAAAAGTAAAATCTAATACGGTCCAATCACCTGAAATTCGAGTCCAATACAGTACTAAATTTATTTTTATTCCTTGTCACTCTACAAGAAGCCAGGTAATTTTCAATAACCGAGAATTTTATAAAAATATTTTGCCTGAGCTGAGAAGTTTACCTGGCCAGTGACAAAAGGGAGGGTGGGAGGGCAATTTTTTGACGTTCTATGCAAGCCAGCCGCACGTGTGAGGTGTCAGAAGATGCGTCTCGGCGCGGGCTAGCTAACTAGAGCGTTTTCAGAAATTTAGAAAAAGAAAATTTTGCACAGTGGTCAAAAAACCACTTTTTTCAGGAAAAAATCGAGTTTTCAGCGACCAATCAAAATTTCAGACCGCGCTATGCGCCTAGAAATCGAGGTAAAATAGGCGAGAACCCGATTCTGCAAAAAGAATGGAAATTAATCGAACGGTTATGAAGATAAAAATTTTGAAGAGTTTAAAATTTTGAAAAAATCACATAAGTACTGTGACTGAAAATTCTTTTCAGGTGGGTCAATTTAAATATGTCACAAGGTAAGCGGAGGCCTATTGGATAACGTTTCAGTTAAAAACCGCGTGTTAAAAGCTATCCTAGTGTCAAAGTTATTGCAATTTTTGTTTTGACAAGGCTCCTACAGGTAGATTTTGGGTATGTACTTGCGTAATTAGATTATAGATTTATTAAAATTTTTTGACGTTCTATGCGAGCCAGCCGCACGTGTGAGGTGTCAGAAGATGCGTCTCGGCGCGGGCTAGCTAACTAGAGCGTTTTCAGAAATTTAGAAAAACAAAATTTTGCACAGTGGTCAAAAAACCACTTTTTTCAGGAAAAAATCGAGTTTTCAGCGACCAATCAAAATTTCAGACCGCGCTATGCGCCTAGAAATCGAGGTAAAATAGGCGAGAACCCGATTCTGCAAAAAGAATGGAAATTAATCGAACGGTTATGAAGATAAAAATTTTGAAGAGTTTAAAATTTTGAAAAAATCACATAAGTACTGTGACTGAAAATTCTTTTCAGGTGGGTCAATTTAAATATGTCACAAGGTAAGCGGAGGCCTATTGGATAACGTTTCAGTTAAAAACCGCGTGTTAAAAGCTATCCTAGTGTCAAAGTTATTGCAATTTTTGTTTTGACAAGGCTCCTACAGGTAGATTTTGGGTATGTACTTGCGTAATTAGATTATAGATTTATTAAAATTTTTTGACGTTCTATGCGAGCCAGCCGCACGTGTGAGGTGTCAGAAGATGCGTCTCGGCGCGGGCTAGCTAACTAGAGCGTTTTCAGAAATTTAGAAAAAGAAAATTTTGCACAGTGGTCAAAAAACCACTTTTTTCAGGAAAAAATCGAGTTTTCAGCGACCAATCAAAATTTCAGACCGCGCTATGCGCCTAGAAATCGAGGTAAAATAGGCGAGAACCCGATTCTGCAAAAAGAATGGAAATTAATCGAACGGTTATGAAGATAAAAATTTTGAAGAGTTTAAAATTTTGAAAAAATCACATAAGTACTGTGACTGAAAATTCTTTTCAGGTGGGTCAATTTAAATATGTCACAAGGTAAGCGGAGGCCTATTGGATAACGTTTCAGTTAAAAACCGCGTGTTAAAAGCTATCCTAGTGTCAAAGTTATTGCAATTTTTGTTTTGACAAGGCTCCTACAGGTAGATTTTGGGTATGTACTTGCGTAATTAGATTATAGATTTATTAAAATTTTTTGACGTTCTATGCGAGCCAGCCGCACGTGTGAGGTGTCAGAAGATGCGTCTCGGCGCGGGCTAGCTAACTAGAGCGTTTTCAGAAATTTAGAAAAAGAAAATTTTGCACAGTGGTCAAAAAACCACTTTTTTCAGGAAAAAATCGAGTTTTCAGCGACCAATCAAAATTTCAGACCGCGCTATGCGCCTAGAAATCGAGGTAAAATAGGCGAGAACCCGATTCTGCAAAAAGAATGGAAATTAATCGAACGGTTATGAAGATAAAAATTTTGAAGAGTTTAAAATTTTGAAAAAATCACATAAGTACTGTGACTGAAAATTCTTTTCAGGTGGGTCAATTTAAATATGTCACAAGGTAAGCGGAGGCCTATTGGATAACGTTTCAGTTAAAAACCGCGTGTTAAAAGCTATCCTAGTGTCAAAGTTATTGCAATTTTTGTTTTGACAAGGCTCCTACAGGTAGATTTTGGGTATGTACTTGCGTAATTAGATTATAGATTTATTAAAATTTTTTGACGTTCTATGCGAGCCAGCCGCACGTGTGAGGTGTCAGAAGATGCGTCTCGGCGCGGGCTAGCTAACTAGAGCGTTTTCAGAAATTTAGAAAAAGAAAATTTTGCACAGTGGTCAAAAAACCACTTTTTTCAGGAAAAAATCGAGTTTTCAGCGACCAATCAAAATTTCAGACCGCGCTATGCGCCTAGAAATCGAGGTAAAATAGGCGAGAACCCGATTCTGCAAAAAGAATGGAAATTAATCGAACGGTTATGAAGATAAAAATTTTGAAGAGTTTAAAATTTTGAAAAAATCACATAAGTACTGTGACTGAAAATTCTTTTCAGGTGGGTCAATTTAAATATGTCACAAGGTAAGCGGAGGCCTATTGGATAACGTTTCAGTTAAAAACCGCGTGTTAAAAGCTATCCTAGTGTCAAAGTTATTGCAATTTTTGTTTTGACAAGGCTCCTACAGGTAGATTTTGGGTATGTACTTGCGTAATTAGATTATAGATTTATTAAAATTTTTTGACGTTCTATGCGAGCCAGCCGCACGTGTGAGGTGTCAGAAGATGCGTCTCGGCGCGGGCTAGCTAACTAGAGCGTTTTCAGAAATTTAGAAAAAGAAAATTTTGCACAGTGGTCAAAAAACCACTTTTTTCAGGAAAAAATCGAGTTTTCAGCGACCAATCAAAATTTCAGACCGCGCTATGCGCCTAGAAATCGAGGTAAAATAGGCGAGAACCCGATTCTGCAAAAAGAATGGAAATTAATCGAACGGTTATGAAGATAAAAATTTTGAAGAGTTTAAAATTTTGAAAAAATCACATAAGTACTGTGACTGAAAATTCTTTTCAGGTGGGTCAATTTAAATATGTCACAAGGTAAGCGGAGGCCTATTGGATAACGTTTCAGTTAAAAACCGCGTGTTAAAAGCTATCCTAGTGTCAAAGTTATTGCAATTTTTGTTTTGACAAGGCTCCTACAGGTAGATTTTGGGTATGTACTTGCGTAATTAGATTATAGATTTATTAAAATTTTTTGACGTTCTATGCGAGCCAGCCGCACGTGTGAGGTGTCAGAAGATGCGTCTCGGCGCGGGCTAGCTAACTAGAGCGTTTTCAGAAATTTAGAAAAAGAAAATTTTGCACAGTGGTCAAAAAACCACTTTTTTCAGGAAAAAATCGAGTTTTCAGCGACCAATCAAAATTTCAGACCGCGCTATGCGCCTAGAAATCGAGGTAAAATAGGCGAGAACCCGATTCTGCAAAAAGAATGGAAATTAATCGAACGGTTATGAAGATAAAAATTTTGAAGAGTTTAAAATTTTGAAAAAATCACATAAGTACTGTGACTGAAAATTCTTTTCAGGTGGGTCAATTTAAATATGTCACAAGGTAAGCGGAGGCCTATTGGATAACGTTTCAGTTAAAAACCGCGTGTTAAAAGCTATCCTAGTGTCAAAGTTATTGCAATTTTTGTTTTGACAAGGCTCCTACAGGTAGATTTTGGGTATGTACTTGCGTAATTAGATTATAGATTTATTAAAATTTTTTGACGTTCTATGCGAGCCAGCCGCACGTGTGAGGTGTCAGAAGATGCGTCTCGGCGCGGGCTAGCTAACTAGAGCGTTTTCAGAAATTTAGAAAAAGAAAATTTTGCACAGTGGTCAAAAAACCACTTTTTTCAGGAAAAAATCGAGTTTTCAGCGACCAATCAAAATTTCAGACCGCGCTATGCGCCTAGAAATCGAGGTAAAATAGGCGAGAACCCGATTCTGCAAAAAGAATGGAAATTAATCGAACGGTTATGAAGATAAAAATTTTGAAGAGTTTAAAATTTTGAAAAAATCACATAAGTACTGTGACTGAAAATTCTTTTCAGGTGGGTCAATTTAAATATGTCACAAGGTAAGCGGAGGCCTATTGGATAACGTTTCAGTTAAAAACCGCGTGTTAAAAGCTATCCTAGTGTCAAAGTTATTGCAATTTTTGTTTTGACAAGGCTCCTACAGGTAGATTTTGGGTATGTACTTGCGTAATTAGATTATAGATTTATTAAAATTTTTTGACGTTCTATGCGAGCCAGCCGCACGTGTGAGGTGTCAGAAGATGCGTCTCGGCGCGGGCTAGCTAACTAGAGCGTTTTCAGAAATTTAGAAAAAGAAAATTTTGCACAGTGGTCAAAAAACCACTTTTTTCAGGAAAAAATCGAGTTTTCAGCGACCAATCAAAATTTCAGACCGCGCTATGCGCCTAGAAATCGAGGTAAAATAGGCGAGAACCCGATTCTGCAAAAAGAATGGAAATTAATCGAACGGTTATGAAGATAAAAATTTTGAAGAGTTTAAAATTTTGAAAAAATCACATAAGTACTGTGACTGAAAATTCTTTTCAGGTGGGTCAATTTAAATATGTCACAAGGTAAGCGGAGGCCTATTGGATAACGTTTCAGTTAAAAACCGCGTGTTAAAAGCTATCCTAGTGTCAAAGTTATTGCAATTTTTGTTTTGACAAGGCTCCTACAGGTAGATTTTGGGTATGTACTTGCGTAATTAGATTATAGATTTATTAAAATTTTTTGACGTTCTATGCGAGCCAGCCGCACGTGTGAGGTGTCAGAAGATGCGTCTCGGCGCGGGCTAGCTAACTAGAGCGTTTTCAGAAATTTAGAAAAAGAAAATTTTGCACAGTGGTCAAAAAACCACTTTTTTCAGGAAAAAATCGAGTTTTCAGCGACCAATCAAAATTTCAGACCGCGCTATGCGCCTAGAAATCGAGGTAAAATAGGCGAGAACCCGATTCTGCAAAAAGAATGGAAATTAATCGAACGGTTATGAAGATAAAAATTTTGAAGAGTTTAAAATTTTGAAAAAATCACATAAGTACTGTGACTGAAAATTCTTTTCAGGTGGGTCAATTTAAATATGTCACAAGGTAAGCGGAGGCCTATTGGATAACGTTTCAGTTAAAAACCGCGTGTTAAAAGCTATCCTAGTGTCAAAGTTATTGCAATTTTTGTTTTGACAAGGCTCCTACAGGTAGATTTTGGGTATGTACTTGCGTAATTAGATTATAGATTTATTAAAATTTTTTGACGTTCTATGCGAGCCAGCCGCACGTGTGAGGTGTCAGAAGATGCGTCTCGGCGCGGGCTAGCTAACTAGAGCGTTTTCAGAAATTTAGAAAAAGAAAATTTTGCACAGTGGTCAAAAAACCACTTTTTTCAGGAAAAAATCGAGTTTTCAGCGACCAATCAAAATTTCAGACCGCGCTATGCGCCTAGAAATCGAGGTAAAATAGGCGAGAACCCGATTCTGCAAAAAGAATGGAAATTAATCGAACGGTTATGAAGATAAAAATTTTGAAGAGTTTAAAATTTTGAAAAAATCACATAAGTACTGTGACTGAAAATTCTTTTCAGGTGGGTCAATTTAAATATGTCACAAGGTAAGCGGAGGCCTATTGGATAACGTTTCAGTTAAAAACCGCGTGTTAAAAGCTATCCTAGTGTCAAAGTTATTGCAATTTTTGTTTTGACAAGGCTCCTACAGGTAGATTTTGGGTATGTACTTGCGTAATTAGATTATAGATTTATTAAAATTTTTTGACGTTCTATGCGAGCCAGCCGCACGTGTGAGGTGTCAGAAGATGCGTCTCGGCGCGGGCTAGCTAACTAGAGCGTTTTCAGAAATTTAGAAAAAGAAAATTTTGCACAGTGGTCAAAAAACCACTTTTTTCAGGAAAAAATCGAGTTTTCAGCGACCAATCAAAATTTCAGACCGCGCTATGCGCCTAGAAATCGAGGTAAAATAGGCGAGAACCCGATTCTGCAAAAAGAATGGAAATTAATCGAACGGTTATGAAGATAAAAATTTTGAAGAGTTTAAAATTTTGAAAAAATCACATAAGTACTGTGACTGAAAATTCTTTTCAGGTGGGTCAATTTAAATATGTCACAAGGTAAGCGGAGGCCTATTGGATAACGTTTCAGTTAAAAACCGCGTGTTAAAAGCTATCCTAGTGTCAAAGTTATTGCAATTTTTGTTTTGACAAGGCTCCTACAGGTAGATTTTGGGTATGTACTTGCGTAATTAGATTATAGATTTATTAAAATTTTTTGACGTTCTATGCGAGCCAGCCGCACGTGTGAGGTGTCAGAAGATGCGTCTCGGCGCGGGCTAGCTAACTAGAGCGTTTTCAGAAATTTAGAAAAAGAAAATTTTGCACAGTGGTCAAAAAACCACTTTTTTCAGGAAAAAATCGAGTTTTCAGCGACCAATCAAAATTTCAGACCGCGCTATGCGCCTAGAAATCGAGGTAAAATAGGCGAGAACCCGATTCTGCAAAAAGAATGGAAATTAATCGAACGGTTATGAAGATAAAAATTTTGAAGAGTTTAAAATTTTGAAAAAATCACATAAGTACTGTGACTGAAAATTCTTTTCAGGTGGGTCAATTTAAATATGTCACAAGGTAAGCGGAGGCCTATTGGATAACGTTTCAGTTAAAAACCGCGTGTTAAAAGCTATCCTAGTGTCAAAGTTATTGCAATTTTTGTTTTGACAAGGCTCCTACAGGTAGATTTTGGGTATGTACTTGCGTAATTAGATTATAGATTTATTAAAATTTTTTGACGTTCTATGCGAGCCAGCCGCACGTGTGAGGTGTCAGAAGATGCGTCTCGGCGCGGGCTAGCTAACTAGAGCGTTTTCAGAAATTTAGAAAAAGAAAATTTTGCACAGTGGTCAAAAAACCACTTTTTTCAGGAAAAAATCGAGTTTTCAGCGACCAATCAAAATTTCAGACCGCGCTATGCGCCTAGAAATCGAGGTAAAATAGGCGAGAACCCGATTCTGCAAAAAGAATGGAAATTAATCGAACGGTTATGAAGATAAAAATTTTGAAGAGTTTAAAATTTTGAAAAAATCACATAAGTACTGTGACTGAAAATTCTTTTCAGGTGGGTCAATTTAAATATGTCACAAGGTAAGCGGAGGCCTATTGGATAACGTTTCAGTTAAAAACCGCGTGTTAAAAGCTATCCTAGTGTCAAAGTTATTGCAATTTTTGTTTTGACAAGGCTCCTACAGGTAGATTTTGGGTATGTACTTGCGTAATTAGATTATAGATTTATTAAAATTTTTTGACGTTCTATGCGAGCCAGCCGCACGTGTGAGGTGTCAGAAGATGCGTCTCGGCGCGGGCTAGCTAACTAGAGCGTTTTCAGAAATTTAGAAAAAGAAAATTTTGCACAGTGGTCAAAAAACCACTTTTTTCAGGAAAAAATCGAGTTTTCAGCGACCAATCAAAATTTCAGACCGCGCTATGCGCCTAGAAATCGAGGTAAAATAGGCGAGAACCCGATTCTGCAAAAAGAATGGAAATTAATCGAACGGTTATGAAGATAAAAATTTTGAAGAGTTTAAAATTTTGAAAAAATCACATAAGTACTGTGACTGAAAATTCTTTTCAGGTGGGTCAATTTAAATATGTCACAAGGTAAGCGGAGGCCTATTGGATAACGTTTCAGTTAAAAACCGCGTGTTAAAAGCTATCCTAGTGTCAAAGTTATTGCAATTTTTGTTTTGACAAGGCTCCTACAGGTAGATTTTGGGTATGTACTTGCGTAATTAGATTATAGATTTATTAAAATTTTTTGACGTTCTATGCGAGCCAGCCGCACGTGTGAGGTGTCAGAAGATGCGTCTCGGCGCGGGCTAGCTAACTAGAGCGTTTTCAGAAATTTAGAAAAAGAAAATTTTGCACAGTGGTCAAAAAACCACTTTTTTCAGGAAAAAATCGAGTTTTCAGCGACCAATCAAAATTTCAGACCGCGCTATGCGCCTAGAAATCGAGGTAAAATAGGCGAGAACCCGATTCTGCAAAAAGAATGGAAATTAATCGAACGGTTATGAAGATAAAAATTTTGAAGAGTTTAAAATTTTGAAAAAATCACATAAGTACTGTGACTGAAAATTCTTTTCAGGTGGGTCAATTTAAATATGTCACAAGGTAAGCGGAGGCCTATTGGATAACGTTTCAGTTAAAAACCGCGTGTTAAAAGCTATCCTAGTGTCAAAGTTATTGCAATTTTTGTTTTGACAAGGCTCCTACAGGTAGATTTTGGGTATGTACTTGCGTAATTAGATTATAGATTTATTAAAATTTTTTGACGTTCTATGCGAGCCAGCCGCACGTGTGAGGTGTCAGAAGATGCGTCTCGGCGCGGGCTAGCTAACTAGAGCGTTTTCAGAAATTTAGAAAAAGAAAATTTTGCACAGTGGTCAAAAAACCACTTTTTTCAGGAAAAAATCGAGTTTTCAGCGACCAATCAAAATTTCAGACCGCGCTATGCGCCTAGAAATCGAGGTAAAATAGGCGAGAACCCGATTCTGCAAAAAGAATGGAAATTAATCGAACGGTTATGAAGATAAAAATTTTGAAGAGTTTAAAATTTTGAAAAAATCACATAAGTACTGTGACTGAAAATTCTTTTCAGGTGGGTCAATTTAAATATGTCACAAGGTAAGCGGAGGCCTATTGGATAACGTTTCAGTTAAAAACCGCGTGTTAAAAGCTATCCTAGTGTCAAAGTTATTGCAATTTTTGTTTTGACAAGGCTCCTACAGGTAGATTTTGGGTATGTACTTGCGTAATTAGATTATAGATTTATTAAAATTTTTTGACGTTCTATGCGAGCCAGCCGCACGTGTGAGGTGTCAGAAGATGCGTCTCGGCGCGGGCTAGCTAACTAGAGCGTTTTCAGAAATTTAGAAAAAGAAAATTTTGCACAGTGGTCAAAAAACCACTTTTTTCAGGAAAAAATCGAGTTTTCAGCGACCAATCAAAATTTCAGACCGCGCTATGCGCCTAGAAATCGAGGTAAAATAGGCGAGAACCCGATTCTGCAAAAAGAATGGAAATTAATCGAACGGTTATGAAGATAAAAATTTTGAAGAGTTTAAAATTTTGAAAAAATCACATAAGTACTGTGACTGAAAATTCTTTTCAGGTGGGTCAATTTAAATATGTCACAAGGTAAGCGGAGGCCTATTGGATAACGTTTCAGTTAAAAACCGCGTGTTAAAAGCTATCCTAGTGTCAAAGTTATTGCAATTTTTGTTTTGACAAGGCTCCTACAGGTAGATTTTGGGTATGTACTTGCGTAATTAGATTATAGATTTATTAAAATTTTTTGACGTTCTATGCGAGCCAGCCGCACGTGTGAGGTGTCAGAAGATGCGTCTCGGCGCGGGCTAGCTAACTAGAGCGTTTTCAGAAATTTAGAAAAAGAAAATTTTGCACAGTGGTCAAAAAACCACTTTTTTCAGGAAAAAATCGAGTTTTCAGCGACCAATCAAAATTTCAGACCGCGCTATGCGCCTAGAAATCGAGGTAAAATAGGCGAGAACCCGATTCTGCAAAAAGAATGGAAATTAATCGAACGGTTATGAAGATAAAAATTTTGAAGAGTTTAAAATTTTGAAAAAATCACATAAGTACTGTGACTGAAAATTCTTTTCAGGTGGGTCAATTTAAATATGTCACAAGGTAAGCGGAGGCCTATTGGATAACGTTTCAGTTAAAAACCGCGTGTTAAAAGCTATCCTAGTGTCAAAGTTATTGCAATTTTTGTTTTGACAAGGCTCCTACAGGTAGATTTTGGGTATGTACTTGCGTAATTAGATTATAGATTTATTAAAATTTTTTGACGTTCTATGCGAGCCAGCCGCACGTGTGAGGTGTCAGAAGATGCGTCTCGGCGCGGGCTAGCTAACTAGAGCGTTTTCAGAAATTTAGAAAAAGAAAATTTTGCACAGTGGTCAAAAAACCACTTTTTTCAGGAAAAAATCGAGTTTTCAGCGACCAATCAAAATTTCAGACCGCGCTATGCGCCTAGAAATCGAGGTAAAATAGGCGAGAACCCGATTCTGCAAAAAGAATGGAAATTAATCGAACGGTTATGAAGATAAAAATTTTGAAGAGTTTAAAATTTTGAAAAAATCACATAAGTACTGTGACTGAAAATTCTTTTCAGGTGGGTCAATTTAAATATGTCACAAGGTAAGCGGAGGCCTATTGGATAACGTTTCAGTTAAAAACCGCGTGTTAAAAGCTATCCTAGTGTCAAAGTTATTGCAATTTTTGTTTTGACAAGGCTCCTACAGGTAGATTTTGGGTATGTACTTGCGTAATTAGATTATAGATTTATTAAAATTTTTTGACGTTCTATGCGAGCCAGCCGCACGTGTGAGGTGTCAGAAGATGCGTCTCGGCGCGGGCTAGCTAACTAGAGCGTTTTCAGAAATTTAGAAAAAGAAAATTTTGCACAGTGGTCAAAAAACCACTTTTTTCAGGAAAAAATCGAGTTTTCAGCGACCAATCAAAATTTCAGACCGCGCTATGCGCCTAGAAATCGAGGTAAAATAGGCGAGAACCCGATTCTGCAAAAAGAATGGAAATTAATCGAACGGTTATGAAGATAAAAATTTTGAAGAGTTTAAAATTTTGAAAAAATCACATAAGTACTGTGACTGAAAATTCTTTTCAGGTGGGTCAATTTAAATATGTCACAAGGTAAGCGGAGGCCTATTGGATAACGTTTCAGTTAAAAACCGCGTGTTAAAAGCTATCCTAGTGTCAAAGTTATTGCAATTTTTGTTTTGACAAGGCTCCTACAGGTAGATTTTGGGTATGTACTTGCGTAATTAGATTATAGATTTATTAAAATTTTTTGACGTTCTATGCGAGCCAGCCGCACGTGTGAGGTGTCAGAAGATGCGTCTCGGCGCGGGCTAGCTAACTAGAGCGTTTTCAGAAATTTAGAAAAAGAAAATTTTGCACAGTGGTCAAAAAACCACTTTTTTCAGGAAAAAATCGAGTTTTTCAGCGACCAATCAAAATTTCAGACCGCGCTATGCGCCTAGAAATCGAGGTAAAATAGGCGAGAACCCGATTCTGCAAAAAGAATGGAAATTAATCGAACGGTTATGAAGATAAAAATTTTGAAGAGTTTAAAATTTTGAAAAAATCACATAAGTACTGTGACTGAAAATTCTTTTCAGGTGGGTCAATTTAAATATGTCACAAGGTAAGCGGAGGCCTATTGGATAACGTTTCAGTTAAAAACCGCGTGTTAAAAGCTATCCTAGTGTCAAAGTTATTGCAATTTTTGTTTTGACAAGGCTCCTACAGGTAGATTTTGGGTATGTACTTGCGTAATTAGATTATAGATTTATTAAAATTTTTTGACGTTCTATGCGAGCCAGCCGCACGTGTGAGGTGTCAGAAGATGCGTCTCGGCGCGGGCTAGCTAACTAGAGCGTTTTCAGAAATTTAGAAAAAGAAAATTTTGCACAGTGGTCAAAAAACCACTTTTTTCAGGAAAAAATCGAGTTTTCAGCGACCAATCAAAATTTCAGACCGCGCTATGCGCCTAGAAATCGAGGTAAAATAGGCGAGAACCCGATTCTGCAAAAAGAATGGAAATTAATCGAACGGTTATGAAGATAAAAATTTTGAAGAGTTTAAAATTTTGAAAAATCACATAAGTACTGTGACTGAAAATTCTTTTCAGGTGGGTCAATTTAAATATGTCACAAGGTAAGCGGAGGCCTATTGGATAACGTTTCAGTTAAAAACCGCGTGTTAAAAGCTATCCTAGTGTCAAAGTTATTGCAATTTTTGTTTTGACAAGGCTCCTACAGGTAGATTTTGGGTATGTACTTGCGTAATTAGATTATAGATTTATTAAAATTTTTTGACGTTCTATGCGAGCCAGCCGCACGTGTGAGGTGTCAGAAGATGCGTCTCGGCGCGGGCTAGCTAACTAGAGCGTTTTCAGAAATTTAGAAAAAGAAAATTTTGCACAGTGGTCAAAAAACCACTTTTTTCAGGAAAAAATCGAGTTTTCAGCGACCAATCAAAATTTCAGACCGCGCTATGCGCCTAGAAATCGAGGTAAAATAGGCGAGAACCCGATTCTGCAAAAAGAATGGAAATTAATCGAAACGGTTATGAAGATAAAAATTTTGAAGAGTTTAAAATTTTGAAAAAATCACATAAGTACTGTGACTGAAAATTCTTTTCAGGTGGGTCAATTTAAATATGTCACAAGGTAAGCGGAGGCCTATTGGATAACGTTTCAGTTAAAAACCGCGTGTTAAAAGCTATCCTAGTGTCAAAGTTATTGCAATTTTTGTTTTGACAAGGCTCCTACAGGTAGATTTTGGGTATGTACTTGCGTAATTAGATTATAGATTTATTAAAATTTTTTGACGTTCTATGCGAGCCAGCCGCACGTGTGAGGTGTCAGAAGATGCGTCTCGGCGCGGGCTAGCTAACTAGAGCGTTTTCAGAAATTTAGAAAAAGAAAATTTTGCACAGTGGTCAAAAAAACCACTTTTTTCAGGAAAAAATCGAGTTTTCAGCGACCAATCAAAATTTCAGACCGCGCTATGCGCCTAGAAATCGAGGTAAAATAGGCGAGAACCCGATTCTGCAAAAAGAATGGAAATTAATCGAACGGTTATGAAGATAAAAATTTTGAAGAGTTTAAAATTTTGAAAAAAATCACATAAGTACTGTGACTGAAAATTCTTTTCAGGTGGGTCAATTTAAATATGTCACAAGGTAAGCGGAGGCCTATTGGATAACGTTTCAGTTAAAAACCGCGTGTTAAAAGCTATCCTAGTGTCAAAGTTATTGCAATTTTTGTTTTGACAAGGCTCCTACAGGTAGATTTTGGGTATGTACTTGCGTAATTAGATTATAGATTTATTAAAATTTTTTGACGTTCTATGCGAGCCAGCCGCACGTGTGAGGTGTCAGAAGATGCGTCTCGGCGCGGGCTAGCTAACTAGAGCGTTTTCAGAAATTTAGAAAAAGAAAATTTTGCACAGTGGTCAAAAAACCACTTTTTTCAGGAAAAAATCGAGTTTTCAGCGACCAATCAAAATTTCAGACCGCGCTATGCGCCTAGAAATCGAGGTAAAATAGGCGAGAACCCGATTCTGCAAAAAGAATGGAAATTAATCGAACGGTTATGAAGATAAAAATTTTGAAGAGTTTAAAATTTTGAAAAAATCACATAAGTACTGTGACTGAAAATTCTTTTCAGGTGGGTCAATTTAAATATGTCACAAGGTAAGCGGAGGCCTATTGGATAACGTTTCAGTTAAAAACCGCGTGTTAAAAGCTATCCTAGTGTCAAAGTTATTGCAATTTTTGTTTTGACAAGGCTCCTACAGGTAGATTTTGGGTATGTACTTGCGTAATTAGATTATAGATTTATTAAAATTTTTTGACGTTCTATGCGAGCCAGCCGCACGTGTGAGGTGTCAGAAGATGCGTCTCGGCGCGGGCTAGCTAACTAGAGCGTTTTCAGAAATTTAGAAAAAGAAAATTTTGCACAGTGGTCAAAAAACCACTTTTTTCAGGAAAAAATCGAGTTTTCAGCGACCAATCAAAATTTCAGACCGCGCTATGCGCCTAGAAATCGAGGTAAAATAGGCGAGAACCCGATTCTGCAAAAAGAATGGAAATTAATCGAACGGTTATGAAGATAAAAATTTTGAAGAGTTTAAAATTTTGAAAAAATCACATAAGTACTGTGACTGAAAATTCTTTTCAGGTGGGTCAATTTAAATATGTCACAAGGTAAGCGGAGGCCTATTGGATAACGTTTCAGTTAAAAACCGCGTGTTAAAAGCTATCCTAGTGTCAAAGTTATTGCAATTTTTGTTTTGACAAGGCTCCTACAGGTAGATTTTGGGTATGTACTTGCGTAATTAGATTATAGATTTATTAAAATTTTTTGACGTTCTATGCGAGCCAGCCGCACGTGTGAGGTGTCAGAAGATGCGTCTCGGCGCGGGCTAGCTAACTAGAGCGTTTTCAGAAATTTAGAAAAAGAAAATTTTGCACAGTGGTCAAAAAACCACTTTTTTCAGGAAAAAATCGAGTTTTCAGCGACCAATCAAAATTTCAGACCGCGCTATGCGCCTAGAAATCGAGGTAAAATAGGCGAGAACCCGATTCTGCAAAAAGAATGGAAATTAATCGAACGGTTATGAAGATAAAAATTTTGAAGAGTTTAAAATTTTGAAAAAATCACATAAGTACTGTGACTGAAAATTCTTTTCAGGTGGGTCAATTTAAATATGTCACAAGGTAAGCGGAGGCCTATTGGATAACGTTTCAGTTAAAAACCGCGTGTTAAAAGCTATCCTAGTGTCAAAGTTATTGCAATTTTTGTTTTGACAAGGCTCCTACAGGTAGATTTTGGGTATGTACTTGCGTAATTAGATTATAGATTTATTAAAATTTTTTGACGTTCTATGCGAGCCAGCCGCACGTGTGAGGTGTCAGAAGATGCGTCTCGGCGCGGGCTAGCTAACTAGAGCGTTTTCAGAAATTTAGAAAAAGAAAATTTTGCACAGTGGTCAAAAAACCACTTTTTTCAGGAAAAAATCGAGTTTTCAGCGACCAATCAAAATTTCAGACCGCGCTATGCGCCTAGAAATCGAGGTAAAATAGGCGAGAACCCGATTCTGCAAAAAGAATGGAAATTAATCGAACGGTTATGAAGATAAAAATTTTGAAGAGTTTAAAATTTTGAAAAAATCACATAAGTACTGTGACTGAAAATTCTTTTCAGGTGGGTCAATTTAAATATGTCACAAGGTAAGCGGAGGCCTATTGGATAACGTTTCAGTTAAAAACCGCGTGTTAAAAGCTATCCTAGTGTCAAAGTTATTGCAATTTTTGTTTTGACAAGGCTCCTACAGGTAGATTTTGGGTATGTACTTGCGTAATTAGATTATAGATTTATTAAAATTTTTTGACGTTCTATGCGAGCCAGCCGCACGTGTGAGGTGTCAGAAGATGCGTCTCGGCGCGGGCTAGCTAACTAGAGCGTTTTCAGAAATTTAGAAAAAGAAAATTTTGCACAGTGGTCAAAAAACCACTTTTTTCAGGAAAAAATCGAGTTTTCAGCGACCAATCAAAATTTCAGACCGCGCTATGCGCCTAGAAATCGAGGTAAAATAGGCGAGAACCCGATTCTGCAAAAAGAATGGAAATTAATCGAACGGTTATGAAGATAAAAATTTTGAAGAGTTTAAAATTTTGAAAAAATCACATAAGTACTGTGACTGAAAATTCTTTTCAGGTGGGTCAATTTAAATATGTCACAAGGTAAGCGGAGGCCTATTGGATAACGTTTCAGTTAAAAACCGCGTGTTAAAAGCTATCCTAGTGTCAAAGTTATTGCAATTTTTGTTTTGACAAGGCTCCTACAGGTAGATTTTGGGTATGTACTTGCGTAATTAGATTATAGATTTATTAAAATTTTTTGACGTTCTATGCGAGCCAGCCGCACGTGTGAGGTGTCAGAAGATGCGTCTCGGCGCGGGCTAGCTAACTAGAGCGTTTTCAGAAATTTAGAAAAAGAAAATTTTGCACAGTGGTCAAAAAACCACTTTTTTCAGGAAAAAATCGAGTTTTCAGCGATCAATCAAAATTTCAGACCGCGCTATGCGCCTAGAAATCGAGGTAAAATAGGCGAAAACCCGATTCTGCAAAAAGAATGGAAATTAATCGAACGGTTATGAAGATAAAAATTTTGAAGAGTTTAAAATTTTGAAAAAATCACATAAGTACTGTGACTGAAAATTCTTTTCAGGTGGGTCAATTTAAATATGTCACAAGGTAAGCGGAGGCCTATTGGATAACGTTTCAGTTAAAAACCGCGTGTTAAAAGCTATCCTAGTGTCAAAGTTATTGCAATTTTTGTTTTGACAAGGCTCCTACAGGTAGATTTTGGGTATGTACTTGCGTAATTAGATTATAGATTTATTAAAATTTTTTGACGTTCTATGCGAGCCAGCCGCACGTGTGAGGTGTCAGAAGATGCGTCTCGGCGCGGGCTAGCTAACTAGAGCGTTTCAGAAATTTAGAAAAAGAAAAATTTTGCACAGTGGTCAAAAAACCACTTTTTTCAGGAAAAAATCGAGTTTTCAGCGACCAATCAAAATTTCAGACCGCGCTATGCGCCTAGAAATCGAGGTAAAATAGGCGAGAACCCGATTCTGCAAAAAGAATGGAAATTAATCGAACGGTTATGAAGATAAAAATTTTGAAGAGTTTAAAATTTTGAAAAAATCACATAAGTACTGTGACTGAAAATTCTTTTCAGGTGGGTCAATTTAAATATGTCACAAGGTAAGCGGAGGCCTATTGGATAACGTTTCAGTTAAAAACCGCGTGTTAAAAGCTATCCTAGTGTCAAAGTTATTGCAATTTTTTGTTTTGACAAGGCTCCTACAGGTAGATTTTGGGTATGTACTTGCGTAATTAGATTATAGATTTATTAAAATTTTTTGACGTTCTATGCGAGCCAGCCGCACGTGTGAGGTGTCAGAAGATGCGTCTCGGCGCGGGCTAGCTAACTAGAGCGTTTTCAGAAATTTAGAAAAAGAAAATTTTGCACAGTGGTCAAAAAACCACTTTTTTCAGGAAAAAATCGAGTTTTCAGCGACCAATCAAAATTTCAGACCGCGCTATGCGCCTAGAAATCGAGGTAAAATAGGCGAGAACCCGATTCTGCAAAAAGAATGGAAATTAATCGAACGGTTATGAAGATAAAAATTTT
>LR991007.1:18166623-18214571 GCA_905163435.1 Mamestra brassicae
TTTTCCTGAAAAAAGTGGTTTTTTGACCACTGTGCAAAATTTTGTTTTTCTAAATTTCTGAAAACGCTCTAGTTAGCTAGCCCGCGCCGAGACGCATCTTCTGACACCTCACACGTGCGGCTGGCTCGCATAGAACGTCAAAAAATTTTAATAAATCTATAATCTAATTACGCAAGTACATACCCAAAATCTACCTGTAGGAGCCTTGTCAAAACAAAAATTGCAATAACTTTGACACTAGGATAGCTTTTAACACGCGGTTTTTAACTGAAACGTTATCCAATAGGCCTCCGCTTACCTTGTGACATATTTAAATTGACCCACCTGAAAAGAATTTTCAGTCACAGTACTTATGTGATTTTTTTCAAAATTTTAAACTCTTCAAAATTTTTATCTTCATAACCGTTCGATTAATTTCCATTCTTTTTGCAGAATCGGGTTCTCGCCTATTTTACCTCGATTTCTAGGCGCATAGCGCGGTCTGAAATTTTGATTGGTCGCTGAAAACTCGATTTTTTCCTGAAAAAAGTGGTTTTTTGACCACTGTGCAAAATTTTCTTTTTCTAAATTTCTGAAAACGCTCTAGTTAGCTAGCCCGCGCCGAGACGCATCTTCTGACACCTCACACGTGCGGCTGGCTCGCATAGAACGTCAAAAAATTTTAATAAATCTATAATCTAATTACGCAAGTACATACCCAAAATCTACCTGTAGGAGCCTTGTCAAAACAAAAATTGCAATAACTTTGACACTAGGATAGCTTTTAACACGCGGTTTTTAACTGAAACGTTGTCCAATAGGCCTCCGCTTACCTTGTGACATATTTAAATTGACCCACCTGAAAAGAATTTTCAGTCACAGTACTTACGTGATTTTTTCAAAATTTTAAACTCTTCAAAATTTTTATCTTCATAACCGTTCGATTAATTTCCATTCTTTTTGCAGAATCGGGTTCTCGCCTATTTTACCTCGATTTCTAGGCGCATAGCGCGGTCTGAAATTTTGATTGGTCGCTGAAAACTCGATTTTTTCCTGAAAAAAGTGGTTTTTTGACCACTGTGCAAAATTTTCTTTTTCTAAATTTCTGAAAACGCTCTAGTTAGCTAGCCCGCGCCGAGACGCATCTTCTGACACCTCACACGTGCGGCTGGCTCGCATAGAACGTCAAAAAATTTTAATAAATCTATAATCTAATTACGCAAGTACATACCCAAAATCTACCTGTAGGAGCCTTGTCAAAACAAAAATTGCAATAACTTTGACACTAGGATAGCTTTTAACACGCGGTTTTTAACTGAAACGTTATCCAATAGGCCTCCGCTTACCTTGTGACATATTTAAATTGACCCACCTGAAAAGAATTTTCAGTCACAGTACTTATGTGATTTTTTCAAAATTTTAAACTCTTCAAAATTTTTATCTTCATAACCGTTCGATTAATTTCCATTCTTTTTGCAGAATCGGGTTCTCGCCTATTTTACCTCGATTTCTAGGCGCATAGCGCGGTCTGAAATTTTGATTGGTCGCTGAAAACTCGATTTTTTCCTGAAAAAAGTGGTTTTTTTGACCACTGTGCAAAATTTTCTTTTTCTAAATTTCTGAAAACGCTCTAGTTAGCTAGCCCGCGCCGAGACGCATCTTCTGACACCTCACACGTGCGGCTGGCTCGCATAGAACGTCAAAAAATTTTAATAAATCTATAATCTAATTACGCAAGTACATACCCAAAATCTACCTGTAGGAGCCTTGTCAAAACAAAAATTGCAATAACTTTGACACTAGGATAGCTTTTAACACGCGGTTTTTAACTGAAACGTTATCCAATAGGCCTCCGCTTACCTTGTGACATATTTAAATTGACCCACCTGAAAAGAATTTTCAGTCACAGTACTTATGTGATTTTTTCAAAATTTTAAACTCTTCAAAATTTTTATCTTCATAACCGTTCGATTAATTTCCATTCTTTTTGCAGAATCGGGTTCTCGCCTATTTTACCTCGATTTCTAGGCGCATAGCGCGGTCTGAAATTTTGATTGGTCGCTGAAAACTCGATTTTTTCCTGAAAAAAGTGGTTTTTTTGACCACTGTGCAAAATTTTCTTTTTCTAAATTTCTGAAAAACGCTCTAGTTAGCTAGCCCGCGCCGAGACGCATCTTCTGACACCTCACACGTGCGGCTGGCTCGCATAGAACGTCAAAAAATTTTAATAAATCTATAATCTAATTACGCAAGTACATACCCAAAATCTACCAGTAGGAGCCTTGTCAAAACAAAAATTGCAATAACTTTGACACTAGGATAGCTTTTAACACGCGGTTTTTAACTGAAACGTTATCCAATAGGCCTCCGCTTACCTTGTGACATATTTAAATTGACCCACCTGAAAAGAATTTTCAGTCACAGTACTTATGTGATTTTTTCAAAATTTTAAACTCTTCAAAATTTTTATCTTCATAACCGTTCGATTAATTTCCATTCTTTTTGCAGAATCGGGTTCTCGCCTATTTTACCTCGATTTCTAGGCGCATAGCGCGGTCTGAAATTTTGATTGGTCGCTGAAAACTCGATTTTTTCCTGAAAAAAGTGGTTTTTTGACCACTGTGCAAAATTTTCTTTTTCTAAATTTCTGAAAACGCTCTAGTTAGCTAGCCCGCGCCGAGACGCATCTTCTGACACCTCACACGTGCGGCTGGCTCGCATAGAACGTCAAAAAATTTTAATAAATCTATAATCTAATTACGCAAGTACATACCCAAAATCTACCTGTAGGAGCCTTGTCAAAACAAAAATTGCAATAACTTTGACACTAGGATAGCTTTTAACACGCGGTTTTTAACTGAAACGTTATCCAATAGGCCTCCGCTTACCTTGTGACATATTTAAATTGACCCACCTGAAAAGAATTTTCAGTCACAGTACTTATGTGATTTTTTCAAAATTTTAAACTCTTCAAAATTTTTATCTTCATAACCGTTCGATTAATTTCCATTCTTTTTGCAGAATCGGGTTCTCGCCTATTTTACCTCGATTTCTAGGCGCATAGCGCGGTCTGAAATTTTGATTGGTCGCTGAAAACTCGATTTTTTCCTGAAAAAAGTGGTTTTTTGACCACTGTGCAAAATTTTCTTTTTCTAAATTTCTGAAAACGCTCTAGTTAGCTAGCCCGCGCCGAGACGCATCTTCTGACACCTCACACGTGCGGCTGGCTCGCATAGAACGTCAAAAAATTTTAATAAATCTATAATCTAATTACGCAAGTACATACCCAAAATCTACCTGTAGGAGCCTTGTCAAAACAAAAATTGCAATAACTTTGACACTAGGATAGCTTTTAACACGCGGTTTTTAACTGAAACGTTATCCAATAGGCCTCCGCTTACCTTGTGACATATTTAAATTGACCCACCTGAAAAGAATTTTCAGTCACAGTACTTATGTGATTTTTTCAAAATTTTAAACTCTTCAAAATTTTTATCTTCATAACCGTTCGATTAATTTCCATTCTTTTTGCAGAATCGGGTTTTCGCCTATTTTACCTCGATTTCTAGGCGCATAGCGCGGTCTGAAATTTTGATTGATCGCTGAAAACTCGATTTTTTCCTGAAAAAAGTGGTTTTTTGACCACTGTGCAAAATTTTGTTTTTCTAAATTTCTGAAAACGCTCTAGTTAGCTAGCCCGCGCCGAGACGCATCTTCTGACACCTCACACGTGCGGCTGGCTCGCATAGAACGTCAAAAAATTTTAATAAATCTATAATCTAATTACGCAAGTACATACCCAAAATCTACCTGTAGGAGCCTTGTCAAAACAAAAATTGCAATAACTTTGACACTAGGATAGCTTTTAACACGCGGTTTTTAACTGAAACGTTATCCAATAGGCCTCCGCTTACCTTGTGACATATTTAAATTGACCCACCTGAAAAGAATTTTCAGTCACAGTACTTATGTGATTTTTTCAAAATTTTAAACTCTTCAAAATTTTTATCTTCATAACCGTTCGATTAATTTCCATTCTTTTTGCAGAATCGGGTTCTCGCCTATTTTACCTCGATTTCTAGGCGCATAGCGCGGTCTGAAATTTTGATTGGTCGCTGAAAACTCGATTTTTTCCTGAAAAAAGTGGTTTTTTGACCACTGTGCAAAATTTTCTTTTTCTAAATTTCTGAAAACGCTCTAGTTAGCTAGCCCGCGCCGAGACGCATCTTCTGACACCTCACACGTGCGGCTGGCTCGCATAGAACGTCAAAAAATTTTAATAAATCTATAATCTAATTACGCAAGTACATACCCAAAATCTACCTGTAGGAGCCTTGTCAAAACAAAAATTGCAATAACTTTGACACTAGGATAGCTTTTAACACGCGGTTTTTAACTGAAACGTTATCCAATAGGCCTCCGCTTACCTTGTGACATATTTAAATTGACCCACCTGAAAAGAATTTTCAGTCACAGTACTTATGTGATTTTTTCAAAATTTTAAACTCTTCAAAATTTTTATCTTCATAACCGTTCGATTAATTTCCATTCTTTTTGCAGAATCGGGTTCTCGCCTATTTTACCTCGATTTCTAGGCGCATAGCGCGGTCTGAAATTTTGTCGCTGAAAACTCGATTTTTTCCTGAAAAAAGTGGTTTTTTGACCACTGTGCAAAATTTTCTTTTTCTAATTTCTGAAAACGCTCTAGTTAGCTAGCCCGCGCCGAGACGCATCTTCTGACACCTCACACGTGCGGCTGGCTCGCATAGAACGTCAAAAAATTTTAATAAATCTATAATCTAATTACGCAAGTACATACCCAAAATCTACCTGTAGGAGCCTTGTCAAAACAAAAATTGCAATAACTTTGACACTAGGATAGCTTTTAACACGCGGTTTTTAACTGAAAACGTTATCCAATAGGCCTCCGCTTACCTTGTGACATATTTAAATTGACCCACCTGAAAAGAATTTTCAGTCACAGTACTTATGTGATTTTTTCAAAATTTTAAACTCTTCAAAATTTTTATCTTCATAACCGTTCGATTAATTTCCATTCTTTTTGCAGAATCGGGTTCTCGCCTATTTTACCTCGATTTTCTAGGCGCATAGCGCGGTCTGAAATTTTGATTGGTCGCTGAAAACTCGATTTTTTCCTGAAAAAAGTGGTTTTTTGACCACTGTGCAAAATTTTCTTTTTCTAAATTTCTGAAAACGCTCTAGTTAGCTAGCCCGCGCCGAGACGCATCTTCTGACACCTCACACGTGCGGCTGGCTCGCAATAGAACGTCAAAAAATTTTAATAAATCTATAATCTAATTACGCAAGTACATACCCAAAATCTACCTGTAGGAGCCTTGTCAAAACAAAAATTGCAATAACTTTGACACTAGGATAGCTTTTAACACGCGGTTTTTAACTGAAACGTTATCCAATAGGCCTCCGCTTACCTTGTGACATATTTAAATTGACCCACCTGAAAAGAATTTTCAGTCACAGTACTTATGTGATTTTTTCAAAATTTTAAACTCTTCAAAATTTTTATCTTCATAACCGTTCGATTAATTTCCATTCTTTTTGCAGAATCGGGTTCTCGCCTATTTTACCTCGATTTCTAGGCGCATAGCGCGGTCTGAAATTTTGATTGGTCGCTGAAAACTCGATTTTTTTCCTGAAAAAAGTGGTTTTTTGACCACTGTGCAAAATTTTCTTTTTCTAAATTTCTGAAAACGCTCTAGTTAGCTAGCCCCGCGCCGAGACGCATCTTCTGACACCTCACACGTGCGGCTGGCTCGCATAGAACGTCAAAAAATTTTAATAAATCTATAATCTAATTACGCAAGTACATACCCAAAATCTACCTGTAGGAGCCTTGTCAAAACAAAAATTGCAATAACTTTGACACTAGGATAGCTTTTAACACGCGGTTTTTAACTGAAACGTTATCCAATAGGCCTCCGCTTACCTTGTGACATATTTAAATTGACCCACCTGAAAAGAATTTTCAGTCACAGTACTTATGTGATTTTTTCAAAATTTTTAAACTCTTCAAAATTTTTATCTTCATAACCGTTCGATTAATTTCCATTCTTTTTGCAGAATCGGGTTCTCGCCTATTTTACCTCGATTTCTAGGCGCATAGCGCGGTCTGAAATTTTGATTGGTCGCTGAAAACTCGATTTTTTCCTGAAAAAAGTGGTTTTTTGACCACTGTGCAAAATTTTCTTTTTCTAAATTTCTGAAAACGCTCTAGTTAGCTAGCCCGCGCCGAGACGCATCTTCTGACACCTCACACGTGCGGCTGGCTCGCATAGAACGTCAAAAAATTTTAATAAATCTATAATCTAATTACGCAAGTACATACCCAAAATCTACCTGTAGGAGCCTTGTCAAAACAAAAATTGCAATAACTTTGACACTAGGATAGCTTTTAACACGCGGTTTTTAACTGAAACGTTATCCAATAGGCCTCCGCTTACCTTGTGGACATATTTAAATTGACCCACCTGAAAAGAATTTTCAGTCACAGTACTTATGTGATTTTTTCAAATTTTAAACTCTTCAAAAATTTTTATCTTCATAACCGTTCGATTAATTTCCATTCTTTTTGCAGAATCGGGTTCTCGCCTATTTTACCTCGATTTCTAGGCGCATAGCGCGGTCTGAAATTTTGATTGGTCGCTGAAAACTCGATTTTTTCCTGAAAAAAGTGGTTTTTTGACCACTGTGCAAAATTTTCTTTTTCTAAATTTCTGAAAACGCTCTAGTTAGCTAGCCCGCGCCGAGACGCATCTTCTGACACCTCACACGTGCGGCTGGCTCGCATAGAACGTCAAAAAATTTTAATAAATCTATAATCTAATTACGCAAGTACATACCCAAACATCTACCTGTAGGAGCCTTGTCAAAACAAAAATTGCAATAACTTTGACACTAGGATAGCTTTTAACACGCGGTTTTTAACTGAAACGTTATCCAATAGGCCTCCGCTTACCTTGTGACATATTTAAATTGACCCACCTGAAAAGAATTTTCAGTCACAGTACTTATGTGATTTTTTCAAAATTTTAAACTCTTCAAAATTTTTATCTTCATAACCGTTCGATTAATTTCCATTCTTTTTGCAGAATCGGGTTCTCGCCTATTTTACCTCGATTTCTAGGCGCATAGCGCGGTCTGAAATTTTGATTGGTCGCTGAAAACTCGATTTTTTCCTGAAAAAAGTGGTTTTTTGACCACTGTGCAAAATTTTCTTTTTCTAAATTTCTGAAAACGCTCTAGTTAGCTAGCCCGCGCCGAGACGCATCTTCTGACACCTCACACGTGCGGCTGGCTCGCATAGAACGTCAAAAAATTTTAATAAATCTATAATCTAATTACGCAAGTACATACCCAAAATCTACCTGTAGGAGCCTTGTCAAAACAAAAATTGCAATAACTTTGACACTAGGATAGCTTTTAACACGCGGTTTTTAACTGAAACGTTATCCAATAGGCCTCCGCTTACCTTGTGACATATTTAAATTGACCCACCTGAAAAGAATTTTCAGTCACAGTACTTATGTGATTTTTTCAAATTTTAAACTCTTCAAAATTTTTATCTTCATAACCGTTCGATTAATTTCCATTCTTTTTGCAGAATCGGGTTCTCGCCTATTTTCACCTCGATTTCTAGGCGCATAGCGCGGTCTGAAATTTTGATTGGTCGCTGAAAACTCGATTTTTTCCTGAAAAAAGTGGTTTTTTGACCACTGTGCAAAATTTTCTTTTTCTAAATTTCTGAAAACGCTCTAGTTAGCTAGCCCGCGCCGAGACGCATCTTCTGACACCTCACACGTGCGGCTGGCTCGCATAGAACGTCAAAAAATTTTAATAAATCTATAATCTAATTACGCAAGTACATACCCAAAATCTACCTGTAGGAGCCTTGTCAAAACAAAAATTGCAATAACTTTGACACTAGGATAGCTTTTAACAACGCGGTTTTAACTGAAACGTTATCCAATAGGCCTCCGCTTACCTTGTGACATATTTAAATTGACCCACCTGAAAAGAATTTTCAGTCACAGTACTTATGTGATTTTTTCAAAATTTTAAACTCTTCAAATTTTTATCTTCATAACCGTTCGATTAATTTCCATTCTTTTTGCAGAATCGGGTTCTCGCCTATTTTACCTCGATTTCTAGGCGCATAGCGCGGTCTGAAATTTTGATTGGTCGCTGAAAACTCGATTTTTCCTGAAAAAAGTGGTTTTTTGACCACTGTGCAAAATTTTCTTTTTCTAAATTTCTGAAAACGCTCTAGTTAGCTAGCCCGCGCCGAGACGCATCTTCTGACACCTCACACGTGCGGCTGGCTCGCATAGAACGTCAAAAAATTTTAATAAATCTATAATCTAATTACGCAAGTACATACCCAAAATCCACCTGTAGGAGCCTTGTCAAAACAAAAATTGCAATAACTTTGACACTAGGATAGCTTTTAACACGCGGTTTTTAACTGAAACGTTATCCAATAGGCCTCCGCTTACCTTGTGACATATTTAAATTGACCCACCTGAAAAGAATTTTCAGTCACAGTACTTATGTGATTTTTTCAAAATTTTAAACTCTTCAAAATTTTTATCTTCATAACCGTTCGATTAATTTCCATTCTTTTTGCAGAATCGGGTTCTCGCCTATTTTACCTCGATTTCTAGGCGCATAGCGCGGTCTGAAATTTTGATTGGTCGCTGAAAACTCGATTTTTTCCTGAAAAAAGTGGTTTTTTGACCACTGTGCAAAATTTTCTTTTTCTAAATTTCTGAAAACGCTCTAGTTAGCTAGCCCGCGCCGAGACGCATCTTCTGACACCTCACACGTGCGGCTGGCTCGCATAGAACGTCAAAAAATTTTAATAAATCTATAATCTAATTACGCAAGTACATACCCAAAATCTACCTGTAGGAGCCTTGTCAAAACAAAAATTGCAATAACTTTGACACTAGGATAGCTTTTAACACGCGGTTTTTAACTGAAACGTTATCCAATAGGCCTCCGCTTACCTTGTGACATATTTAAATTGACCCACCTGAAAAGAATTTTCAGTCACAGTACTTATGTGATTTTTTCAAAATTTTAACTCTTCAAAAATTTTTATCTTCATAACCGTTCGATTAATTTCCATTCTTTTTGCAGAATCGGGTTCTCGCCTATTTTACCTCGATTTCTAGGCGCATAGCGCGGTCTGAAATTTTGATTGGTCGCTGAAAACTCGATTTTTTCCTGAAAAAAGTGGTTTTTTGACCACTGTGCAAAATTTTCTTTTTCTAAATTTCTGAAAACGCTCTAGTTAGCTAGCCCGCGCCGAGACGCATCTTCTGACACCTCACACGTGCGGCTGGCTCGCATAGAACGTCAAAAAAATTTTAATAAATCTATAATCTAATTACGCAAGTACATACCCAAAATCTACCTGTAGGTCAAAACAAAAATTGCAATAACTTTGACACTAGATAGCTTTTAACACGCGGTTTTTAACTGAAACGTTATCCAATAGGCCTCCGCTTACCTTGTGACATTATTTAAATTGACCCACCTGAAAAGAATTTTCAGTCACAGTACTTATGTGATTTTTTCAAAATTTTAAACTCTTCAAAAATTTTTATCTTCATAACCGTTCGATTAATTTCCATTCTTTTTGCAGAATCGGGTTCTCGCCTATTTTACCTCGATTTCTAGGCGCATAGCGCGGTCTGAAATTTTGATTGGTCGCTGAAAACTCGATTTTTTTCCTGAAAAAAGTGGTTTTTTGACCACTGGTGCAAAATTTTCTTTTTCTAAATTTCTGAAAACGCTCTAGTTAGCTAGCCCGCGCCGAGACGCATCTTCTGACACCTCACACGTGCGGCTGGCTCGCATAGAACGTCAAAAAATTTTAATAAATCTATAATCTAATTACGCAAGTACATACCCAAAATCTACCTGTAGGAGCCTTGTCAAAAACAAAAATTGCAATAACTTTGACACTAGGATAAGCTTTTAAACCACGCGGTTTTTAACTGAAACGTTATCCAATAGGCCCTCCGCTTACCTTGTGACATATTTAAATTGACCCACCTGAAAGAATTTTCAGTCACAGTACTTATGTGATTTTTTCAAAATTTTTAAACTCTTCAAAATTTTTATCTTCATAACCGTTTCGATTAATTTCCATTCTTTTTGCAGAATCGGGTTCTCGCCATATTTTACCTCGATTTCTAGGCGCATAGCGCGGTCTGAAATTTTGATTGGTCGCTGAAAACTCGATTTTTTCCTGAAAAAAGTGGTTTTTTGACCACTGTGCAAAATTTTCTTTTTCTAAATTTCTGAAACGCTCTAGTTAGCTAGCCCGCGCCGAGACGCCATCTTCTGACACCTCACACGTGCGGCTGGCTCGCATAGAACGTCAAAAAATTTTAATAAATCTATAATCTAATTACGCAAGTACATACCCAAAATCTACCTGTAGGAGCCTTGTCAAAACAAAATTGCAATAACTTTGACACTAGGATAGCTTTTAACACGCGGTTTTTAACTGAAACGTTATCCAATAGGCCTCCGCTTACCTTGTGACATATTTAAATTGACCCACCTGAAAAGAATTTTCAGTCACAGTACTTATGTGATTTTTTCAAAATTTTAAACTCTTCAAAATTTTTATCTTCATAACCGTTCGATTAATTTCCATTCTTTTTGCAGAATCGGGTTCTCGCCTATTTTACCTCGATTTCTAGGCGCATAGGCGCGGTCTGAAATTTTGATTGGTCGCTGAAAACTCGATTTTTTCCTGAAAAAAGTGGTTTTTTGACCACTGTGCAAAATTTTCTTTTTCTAAATTTCTGAAAACGCTCTAGTTAGCTAGCCCGCGCCGAGACGCATCTTCTGACACCTCACACGTGCGGCTGGCTCGCATAGAACGTCAAAAAAATTTTAATAAATCTATAATCTAATTACGCAAGTACATACCCAAAATCTACCTGTAGGAGCCTTGTCAAAACAAAAATTGCAATAACTTTGACACTAGGATAGCTTTTAACACGCGGTTTTTAACTGAAACGTTATCCAATAGGCTCCGCTTACCTTGTGACATATTTAAATTGACCCACCTGAAAAGAATTTTCAGTCACAGTACTTATGTGATTTTTTCAAAATTTTAAACTCTTCAAAATTTTTATCTTCATAACCGTTCGATTAATTTCCATTCTTTTTGCAGAATCGGGTTCTCAGCCTATTTTACCTCGATTTCTAGGCGCATAGCGCGGTCTGAAATTTTGATTGGTCGCTGAAAACTCGATTTTTTCCTGAAAAAAGTGGTTTTTTGACCACTGTGCAAAATTTTCTTTTTCTAAATTTCTGAAAACGCTCTAGTTAGCTAGCCCGCGCCGAGACGCATCTTCTGACACCTCACACGTGCGGCTTGGCTCGCATAGAACGTCAAAAAATTTTAATAAATCTATAATCTAATTACGCAAGTACATACCCAAAATCTACCTGTAGGAGCCTTGTCAAAACAAAAATTGCAATAACTTTGACACTAGGATAGCTTTTAACACGCGGTTTTTAACTGAAACGTTATCCAATAGGCCTCCGCTTACCTTGTGACATATTTAAATTGACCCACCTGAAAAGAATTTTCAGTCAACAGTACTTATGTGATTTTTTCAAAATTTAAACTCTTCAAAATTTTATCTTCATAACCGTTCGATTAATTTCCATTCTTTTTGCAGAATCGGGTTCTCGCCTATTTTACCTCGATTTCTAGGCGCATAGCGCGGTCTGAAATTTTGATTGGTCGCTGAAAACTCGATTTTTTCCTGAAAAAAGTGGTTTTTTGACCACTGTGCAAAATTTTCTTTTTCTAAATTTCTGAAAACGCTCTAGTTAGCTAGCCCGCGCCGAGACGCATCTTCTGACACCTCACACGTGCGGCTGGCTCGCATAGAACGTCAAAAAAATTTAATAAATCTATAATCTAATTACGCAAGTACATACCCAAAATCTACCTGTAGGAGCCTTGTCAAAACAAAAATTGCAATAACTTTGACACTCAGGATAGCTTTTAACACGCGGTTTTTAACTGAAACGTTATCCAATAGGCCTCCGCTTACCTTGTGACATATTTAAATTGACCCACCTGAAAAGAATTTCAGTCACAGTACTTATGTGATTTTTTCAAAATTTTAAAACTCTTCAAAATTTTTATCTTCATAACCGTTCGATTAATTTCCATTCTTTTTGCAGAATCGGGTTCTCGCCTATTTTCCCTCGATTTCTAGGCGCATAGCGCGGTCTGAAATTTTGATTGGTCGCTGAAAACTCGATTTTTTCCTGAAAAAAGTGGTTTTTTGACCACTGTGCAAAATTTTCTTTTTCTAAATTTCTGAAAACGCTCTAGTTAGCTAGCCCGCGCCGAGACGCATCTTCTGACACCTCACAACGTGCGGCTGGCTCGCATAGAACGTCAAAAAATTTTAATAAATCTATAATCTAATTACGCAAGTACATACCCAAAAATCTACCTGTAGGAGCCTTGTCAAAACAAAAAATTGCAATAACTTTGACACTAGGATAGCTTTTAACACGCGGTTTTTAACTGAAACGTTATCCAATAGGCCTCCGCTTACCTTGTGACATATTTAAATTGACCCACCTGAAAAGAATTTTCAGTCACAGTACTTATGTGATTTTTTCAAAATTTTAAACTCTTCAAAATTTTTTATCTTCATAACCGTTCGATTAATTTCCATTCTTTTTGCAGAATCGGGTTCTCGCCTATTTTACCTCGATTTCTAGGCGCATAGCGCGGTCTGAAATTTTGATTGGTCGCTGAAAATCTCGATTTTTTCCTGAAAAAAGTGGTTTTTGACCACTGTGCAAAATTTTCTTTTTCTAAATTTCTGAAAAACGCTCTAGTTAGCTAGCCCGCGCCGAGACGCATCTTCTGACACCTCACACGTGCGGCTGGCTCGCATAGAACGTCAAAAAATTTTAATAAATCTATAATCTAATTACGCAAGTACATACCCAAAATCTACCTGTAGGAGCCTTGTCAAAACAAAAATTGCAATAACTTTGACACTAGGATAGCTTTTAACACGCGGTTTTTAACTGAAACGTTATCCAATAGGCCTCCGCTTACCTTGTGACATATTTAAATTGACCCACCTGAAAAGAATTTTCAGTCACAGTACTTATGTGATTTTTTCAAAATTTTAAAACTCTTCAAAATTTTTATCTTCATAACCGTTCGATTAATTTCCATTCTTTTTGCAGAATCGGGTTCTCGCCTATTTTACCTCGATTTCTAGGCGCATAGCGCGGTCTGAAATTTTGATTGGTCGCTGAAAACTCGATTTTTTTTCCTGAAAAAAGTGGTTTTTTGACCACTGTGCAAAATTTTCTTTTTCTAAATTTCTGAAAACGCTCTAGTTAGCTAGCCCGCGCCGAGACGCATCTTCTGACACCTCACACGTGCGGCTGGCTCGCATAGAACGTCAAAAAATTTTAATAAATCTATAATCTAATTACGCAAGTACATACCCAAAATCTACCTGTAGGAGCCTTGTCAAAACAAAATTGCAATAACTTTGACACTAGGATAGCTTTTAACACGCGGTTTTTAACTGAAACGTTATCCAATAGGCCTCTCCGCTTACCTTGTGACATATTTAAATTGACCCACCTGAAAGGAATTTTCAGTCACAGTACTTACGTGATTTTTTCAAAATTTAAAACTCTTCAAAATTTTTATCTTCATAACCGTTCGATTAATTTCCATTCTTTTTGCAGAATCGGGTTCTCGCCTATTTTACCTCGATTTCTAGGCGCATAGCGCGGTCTGAAATTTTGATTGGTCGCTGAAAACTCGATTTTTTCCTGAAAAAAGTGGTTTTTTTGACCACTGTGCAAAATTTTCTTTTTCTAAATTTCTGAAAACGCTCTAGTTAGCTAGCCCGCGCCGAGACGCATCTTCTGACACCTCACACGTGCGGCTGGCTCGCATAGAACGTCAAAAAATTTTAATAAATCTATAATCTAATTACGCAAGTACATACCCAAAATCCACCTGTAGGAGCCTTGTCAAAACAAAAATTGCAATAACTTTGACACTAGGATAGCTTTTAACACGCGGTTTTTAACTGAAACGTTGTCCAATAGGCCTCCGCTTACCTTGTGACATATTTAAATTGACCCACCTGAAAGGAATTTTTAGTCACAGTACTTACGTGATTTTTTCAAAATTTAAAACTCTTCAAATTTTTTATCTTCATAACCGTTCGATTAATTTCCATTCTTTTTGCAGAATCGGGTTCTCGCCTATTTTACCTCGATTTCTAGGCGCATAGCGCGGTCTGAAATTTTGATTGGTCGCTGAAAACTCGATTTTTTCCTGAAAAAAGTGGTTTTTTTGACCACTGTGCAAAATTTTCTTTTTCTAAATTTCTGAAAACGCTCTAGTTAGCTAGCCCGCGCCGAGACGCATCTTCTGACACCTCACACGTGCGGCTGGCTCGCATAGAACGTCAAAAAATTTTAATAAATCTATAATCTAATTACGCAAGTACATACCCAAAATCCACCTGTAGGAGCCTTGTCAAAAACAAAAATTGCAATAACTTTGACACTAGGATAGCTTTTAACACGCGGTTTTTAACTGAAACGTTGTCCAATAGGCCTCCGCTTACCTTGTGACATATTTAAATTGACCCACCTGAAAGGAATTTTCAGTCACAGTACTTACGTGATTTTTTCAAAATTTAAAACTCTTCAAAATTTTTATCTTCATAACCGTTCGATTAATTTCCATTCTTTTTGCAGAATCGGGTTCTCGCCTATTTTACCTCGATTTCTAGGCGCATAGCGCGGTCTGAAATTTTGATTGGTCGCTGAAAACTCGATTTTTTCCTGAAAAAAGTGGTTTTTTGACCACTGTGCAAAATTTTCTTTTTCTAAATTTCTGAGAAAACGCTCTAGTTAGCTAGCCCGCGCCGAGACGCATCTTCTGACACCTCACACGTGCGGCTGGCTCGCATAGAACGTCAAAAAATTTTAATAAATCTATAATCTAATTACGCAAGTACATACCCAAAATCCACCTGTAGGAGCCTTGTCAAAACAAAAATTGCAATAACTTTGACACTAGGATAGCTTTTAACACGCGGTTTTTAACTGAAACGTTGTCCAATAGGCCTCCGCTTACCTTGTGACATATTTAAATTGACCCACCTGAAAGGAATTTTCAGTCACAGTACTTACGTGATTTTTTCAAAATTTAAAACTCTTCAAAATTTTTATCTTCATAACCGTTCGATTAATTTCCATTCTTTTTGCAGAATCGGGTTCTCGCCTATTTTACCTCGATTTCTAGGCGCATAGCGCGGTCTGAAATTTTGATTGGTCGCTGAAAACTCGATTTTTTTCCTGAAAAAAGTGGTTTTTTGACCACTGTGCAAAATTTTCTTTTTTCTAAATTTCTGAAAACGCTCTAGTTAGCTAGCCCGCGCCGAGACGCATCTTCTGACACCTCACACGTGCGGCTGGCTCGCATAGAACGTCAAAAAATTTTAATAAATCTATAATCTAATTACGCAAGTACATACCCAAAATCCACCTGTAGGAGCCTTGTCAAAACAAAAATTGCAATAACTTTGACACTAGGATAGCTTTTAACACGCGGTTTTTAACTGAAACGTTGTCCAATAGGCCTCCGCTTACCTTGTGACATATTTAAATTGACCCACCTGAAAGGAATTTTCAGTCACAGTACTTACGTGATTTTTTCAAAATTTAAAACTCTTCAAAATTTTTATCTTCATAACCGTTCGATTAATTTCCATTCTTTTTGCAGAATCGGGTTCTCGCCTATTTTACCTCGATTTCTAGGCGCATAGCGCGGTCTGAAATTTTGATTGGTCGCTGAAAACTCGATTTTTTCCTGAAAAAAGTGGTTTTTTGACCACTGTGCAAATTTTTCTTTTTCTAAATTTCTGAAAACGCTCTAGTTAGCTAGCCCGCGCCGAGACGCATCTTCTGACACCTCACACGTGCGGCTGGCTCGCATAGAACGTCAAAAATTTTTAATAAATCTATAATCTAATTACGCAAGTACATACCCAAAATCCACCTGTAGGAGCCTTGTCAAAACAAAAATTGCAATAACTTTGACACTAGGATAGCTTTTAACACGCGGTTTTTAACTGAAACGTTGTCCAATAGGCCTCCGCTTACCTTGTGACATATTTAAATTGACCCACCTGAAAGGAATTTTCAGTCACAGTACTTACGTGATTTTTTCAAAATTTAAAACTCTTCAAAATTTTTATCTTCATAACCGTTCGATTAATTTCCATTCTTTTTGCAGAATCGGGTTCTCGCCTATTTTACCTCGATTTCTAGGCGCATAGCGCGGTCTGAAATTTTGATTGGTCGCTGAAAACTCGATTTTTTCCTGAAAAAAGTGGTTTTTTGACCACTGTGCAAAATTTTCTTTTTCTAAATTTCTGAAAACGCTCTAGTTAGCTAGCCCGCGCCGAGACGCATCTTCTGACACCTCACACGTGCGGCTGGCTCGCATAGAACATCAAAAATTTTTAATAAATCTATAATCTAATTACGCAAGTACATACCCAAAATCCACCTGTAGGAGCCTTGTCAAAACAAAAATTGCAATAACTTTGACACTAGGATAGCTTTTAACACGCGGTTTTTAACTGAAATGTTGTCCAATGGGCCTCCGCTTACCTTGTGACATATTTAAATTGACCCACCTGAAAGGAATTTTCAGTCACAGTACTTACGTGATTTTTTCAAAATTTAAAACTCTTCAAAATTTTTATCTTCATAACCGTTCGATTAATTTCCATTCTTTTTGCAGAATCGGGTTCTCGCCTATTTTACCTCGATTTCTAGGCGCATAGCGCGGTCTGAAATTTTGATTGGTCGCTGAAAACTCGATTTTTTCCTGAAAAAAGTGGTTTTTTGACCACTGTGCAAAATTTTCTTTTTCTAAATTTCTGAAAACGCTCTAGTTAGCTAGCCCGCGCCGAGACGCATCTTCTGACACCTCACACGTGCGGCTGGCTCGCATAGAACGTCAAAAAATTTTAATAAATCTATAATCTAATTACGCAAGTACATACCCAAAATCCACCTGTAGGAGCCTTGTCAAAACAAAAATTGCAATAACTTTGACACTAGGATAGCTTTTAACACGCGGTTTTTAACTGAAACGTTGTCCAATAGGCCTCCGCTTACCTTGTGACATATTTAAATTGACCCACCTGAAAGGAATTTTCAGTCACAGTACTTACGTGATTTTTTCAAAATTTAAAACTCTTCAAAATTTTTATCTTCATAACCGTTCGATTAATTTCCATTCTTTTTGCAGAATCGGGTTCTCGCCTATTTTACCTCGATTTCTAGGCGCATAGCGCGGTCTGAAATTTTGATTGGTCGCTGAAAACTCGATTTTTTCCTGAAAAAAGTGGTTTTTTGACCACTGTGCAAAATTTTCTTTTTCTAAATTTCTGAAAACGCTCTAGTTAGCTAGCCCGCGCCGAGACGCATCTTCTGACACCTCACACGTGCGGCTGGCTCGCATAGAACGTCAAAAAATTTTAATAAATCTATAATCTAATTACGCAAGTACATACCCAAAATCCACCTGTAGGAGCCTTGTCAAAACAAAAATTGCAATAACTTTGACACTAGGATAGCTTTTAACACGCGGTTTTTAACTGAAACGTTGTCCAATAGGCCTCCGCTTACCTTGTGACATATTTAAATTGACCCACCTGAAAGGAATTTTTAGTCACAGTACTTACGTGATTTTTTCAAAATTTAAAACTCTTCAAAATTTTTATCTTCATAACCGTTCGATTAATTTCCATTCTTTTTGCAGAATCGGGTTCTCGCCTATTTTACCTCGATTTCTAGGCGCATAGCGCGGTCTGAAATTTTGATTGGTCGCTGAAAACTCGATTTTTTCCTGAAAAAAGTGGTTTTTTGACCACTGTGCAAAATTTTCTTTTTCTAAATTTCTGAAAACGCTCTAGTTAGCTAGCCCGCGCCGAGACGCATCTTCTGACACCTCACACGTGCGGCTGGCTCGCATAGAACGTCAAAAAATTTTAATAAATCTATAATCTAATTACGCAAGTACATACCCAAAATCCACCTGTAGGAGCCTTGTCAAAACAAAAATTGCAATAACTTTGACACTAGGATAGCTTTTAACACGCGGTTTTTAACTGAAACGTTGTCCAATAGGCCTCCGCTTACCTTGTGACATATTTAAATTGACCCACCTGAAAGGAATTTTCAGTCACAGTACTTACGTGATTTTTTCAAAATTTAAAACTCTTCAAAATTTTTATCTTCATAACCGTTCGATTAATTTCCATTCTTTTTGCAGAATCGGGTTCTCGCCTATTTTACCTCGATTTCTAGGCGCATAGCGCGGTCTGAAATTTTGATTGGTCGCTGAAAACTCGATTTTTTCCTGAAAAAAGTGGTTTTTTTGACCACTGTGCAAAATTTTCTTTTTCTAAATTTCTGAAAACGCTCTAGTTAGCTAGCCCGCGCCGAGACGCATCTTCTGACACCTCACACGTGCGGCTGGCTCGCATAGAACGTCAAAAAATTTTAATAAATCTATAATCTAATTACGCAAGTACATACCCAAAATCCACCTGTAGGAGCCTTGTCAAAACAAAAATTGCAATAACTTTGACACTAGGATAGCTTTTAACACGCGGTTTTTAACTGAAACGTTGTCCAATAGGCCTCCGCTTACCTTGTGACATATTTAAATTGACCCACCTGAAAGGAATTTTCAGTCACAGTACTTACGTGATTTTTTCAAAATTTAAAACTCTTCAAAATTTTTATCTTCATAACCGTTCGATTAATTTCCATTCTTTTTGCAGAATCGGGTTCTCGCCTATTTTACCTCGATTTCTAGGCGCATAGCGCGGGTCTGAAATTTTGATTGGTCGCTGAAAACTCGATTTTTTCCTGAAAAAAGTGGTTTTTTGACCACTGTGCAAAATTTTCTTTTTCTAAATTTCTGAAAACGCTCTAGTTAGCTAGCCCGCGCCGAGACGCATCTTCTGACACCTCACACGTGCGGCTGGCTCGCATAGAACGTCAAAAAATTTTAATAAATCTATAATCTAATTACGCAAGTACATACCCAAAATCCACCTGTAGGAGCCTTGTCAAAACAAAAATTGCAATAACTTTGACACTAGGATAGCTTTTAACACGCGGTTTTTAACTGAAACGTTGTCCAATAGGCCTCCGCTTACCTTGTGACATATTTAAATTGACCCACCTGAAAGGAATTTTCAGTCACAGTACTTACGTGATTTTTTCAAAATTTAAAACTCTTCAAAATTTTTATCTTCATAACCGTTCGATTAATTTCCATTCTTTTTGCAGAATCGGGTTCTCGCCTATTTTACCTCGATTTCTAGGCGCATAGCGCGGTCTGAAATTTTGATTGGTCGCTGAAAACTCGATTTTTTTCCTGAAAAAAGTGGTTTTTTGACCACTGTGCAAAATTTTCTTTTTCTAAATTTCTGAAAACGCTCTAGTTAGCTAGCCCGCGCCGAGACGCATCTTCTGACACCTCACACGTGCGGCTGGCTCGCATAGAACGTCAAAAAATTTTAATAAATCTATAATCTAATTACGCAAGTACATACCCAAAATCCACCTGTAGGAGCCTTGTCAAAACAAAAATTGCAATAACTTTGACACTAGGATAGCTTTTAACACGCGGTTTTTAACTGAAACGTTGTCCAATAGGCCCTCCGCTTACCTTGTGACATATTTAAATTGACCCACCTGAAAGGAATTTTTAGTCACAGTACTTACGTGATTTTTTCAAAATTTAAAACTCTTCAAAATTTTTATCTTCATAACCGTTCGATTAATTTCCATTCTTTTTGCAGAATCGGGTTCTCGCCTATTTTACCTCGATTTCTAGGCGCATAGCGCGGTCTGAAATTTTGATTGGTCGCTGAAAACTCGATTTTTTCCTGAAAAAAGTGGTTTTTTGACCACTGTGCAAAATTTTCTTTTTCTAAATTTCTGAAAACGCTCTAGTTAGCTAGCCCGCGCCGAGACGCATCTTCTGACACCTCACACGTGCGGCTGGCTCGCATAGAACGTCAAAAAATTTTTAATAAATCTATAATCTAATTACGCAAGTACATACCCAAAATCCACCTGTAGGAGCCTTGTCAAAACAAAAATTGCAATAACTTTGACACTAGGATAGCTTTTAACACGCGGTTTTTAACTGAAACGTTGTCCAATAGGCCTCCGCTTACCTTGTGACATATTTAAATTGACCCACCTGAAAGGAATTTTCAGTCACAGTACTTACGTGATTTTTTCAAAATTTAAAACTCTTCAAAATTTTTATCTTCATAACCGTTCGATTAATTTCCATTCTTTTTGCAGAATCGGGTTCTCGCCTATTTTACCTCGATTTCTAGGCGCATAGCGCGGTCTGAAATTTTGATTGGTCGCTGAAAACTCGATTTTTTCCTGAAAAAAGTGGTTTTTTGACCACTGTGCAAAATTTTCTTTTTCTAAATTTCTGAAAACGCTCTAGTTAGCTAGCCCGCGCCGAGACGCATCTTCTGACACCTCACACGTGCGGCTGGCTCGCATAGAACGTCAAAAAATTTTAATAAATCTATAATCTAATTACGCAAGTACATACCCAAAATCCACCTGTAGGAGCCTTGTCAAAACAAAAATTGCAATAAACTTTGACACTAGGATAGCTTTTAACACGCGGTTTTTAACTGAAACGTTGTCCAATAGGCCTCCGCTTACCTTGTGACATATTTAAATTGACCCACCTGAAAGGAATTTTCAGTCACAGTACTTACGTGATTTTTTCAAAATTTAAAACTCTTCAAAATTTTTATCTTCATAACCGTTCGATTAATTTCCATTCCTTTTGCAGAATCGGGTTCTCGCCTATTTTACCTCGATTTCTAGGCGCATAGCGCGGTCTGAAATTTTGATTGGTCGCTGAAAACTCGATTTTTTCCTGAAAAAAGTGGTTTTTTGACCACTGTGCAAAATTTTGTTTTTCTAAATTTCTGAAAACGCTCTAGTTAGCTAGCCCGCGCCGAGACGCATCTTCTGACACCTCACACGTGCGGCTGGCTCGCATAGAACGTCAAAAAATTTTAATAAATCTATAATCTAATTACGCAAGTACATACCCAAAATCCACCTGTAGGAGCCTTGTCAAAACAAAAATTGCAATAACTTTGACACTAGGATAGCTTTTAACACGCGGTTTTTAACTGAAACGTTGTCCAATAGGCCTCCGCTTACCTTGTGACATATTTAAATTGACCCACCTGAAAGGAATTTTCAGTCACAGTACTTACGTGATTTTTTCAAAATTTAAAACTCTTCAAAATTTTTATCTTCATAACCGTTCGATTAATTTCCATTCCTTTTGCAGAATCGGGTTCTCGCCTATTTTACCTCGATTTCTAGGCGCATAGCGCGGTCTGAAATTTTGATTGGTCGCTGAAAACTCGATTTTTTCCTGAAAAAAGTGGTTTTTTGACCACTGTGCAAAATTTTGTTTTTCTAAATTTCTGAAAACGCTCTAGTTAGCTAGCCCGCGCCGAGACGCATCTTCTGACACCTCACACGTGCGGCTGGCTCGCATAGAACGTCAAAAAATTTTAATAAATCTATAATCTAATTACGCAAGTACATACCCAAAATCCACCTGTAGGAGCCTTGTCAAAACAAAAATTGCAATAACTTTGACACTAGGATAGCTTTTAACACGCGGTTTTTAACTGAAACGTTGTCCAATAGGCCTCCGCTTACCTTGTGACATATTTAAATTGACCCACCTGAAAGGAATTTTCAGTCACAGTACTTACGTGATTTTTTCAAAATTTAAAACTCTTCAAAATTTTTATCTTCATAACCGTTCGATTAATTTCCATTCCTTTTGCAGAATCGGGTTCTCGCCTATTTTACCTCGATTTCTAGGCGCATAGCGCGGTCTGAAATTTTGATTGGTCGCTGAGAAACTCGATTTTTTCCTGAAAAAAGTGGTTTTTTGACCACTGTGCAAAATTTTGTTTTTCTAAATTTCTGAAAACGCTCTAGTTAGCTAGCCCGCGCCGAGACGCATCTTCTGACACCTCACACGTGCGGCTGGCTCGCATAGAACGTCAAAAAATTTTAATAAATCTATAATCTAATTACGCAAGTACATACCCAAAATCCACCTGTAGGAGCCTTGTCAAAACAAAAATTGCAATAACTTTGACACTAGGATAGCTTTTAACACGCGGTTTTTAACTGAAACGTTGTCCAATAGGCCTCCGCTTACCTTGTGACATATTTAAATTGACCCACCTGAAAGGAATTTTCAGTCACAGTACTTACGTGATTTTTTCAAAATTTAAAACTCTTCAAAATTTTTATCTTCATAACCGTTCGATTAATTTCCATTCCTTTTGCAGAATCGGGTTCTCGCCTATTTTACCTCGATTTCTAGGCGCATAGCGCGGTCTGAAATTTTGATTGGTCGCTGAAAACTCGATTTTTTCCTGAAAAAAGTGGTTTTTTGACCACTGTGCAAAATTTTGTTTTTCTAAATTTCTGAAAACGCTCTAGTTAGCTAGCCCGCGCCGAGACGCATCTTCTGACACCTCACACGTGCGGCTGGCTCGCATAGAACGTCAAAAAATTTTAATAAATCTATAATCTAATTACGCAAGTACATACCCAAAATCCACCTGTAGGAGCCTTGTCAAAACAAAAATTGCAATAACTTTGACACTAGGATAGCTTTTAACACGCGGTTTTTAACTGAAACGTTGTCCAATAGGCCTCCGCTTACCTTGTGACATATTTAAATTGACCCACCTGAAAGGAATTTTCAGTCACAGTACTTACGTGATTTTTTCAAAATTTAAAACTCTTCAAAATTTTTATCTTCATAACCGTTCGATTAATTTCCATTCCTTTTGCAGAATCGGGTTCTCGCCTATTTTACCTCGATTTCTAGGCGCATAGCGCGGTCTGAAATTTTGATTGGTCGCTGAAAACTCGATTTTTTCCTGAAAAAAGTGGTTTTTTGACCACTGTGCAAAATTTTGTTTTTCTAAATTTCTGAAAACGCTCTAGTTAGCTAGCCCGCGCCGAGACGCATCTTCTGACACCTCACACGTGCGGCTGGCTCGCATAGAACGTCAAAAAATTTTAATAAATCTATAATCTAATTACGCAAGTACATACCCAAAATCCACCTGTAGGAGCCTTGTCAAAACAAAAATTGCAATAACTTTGACACTAGGATAGCTTTTAACACGCGGTTTTTAACTGAAACGTTGTCCAATAGGCCTCCGCTTACCTTGTGACATATTTAAATTGACCCACCTGAAAGGAATTTTCAGTCACAGTACTTACGTGATTTTTTCAAAATTTAAAACTCTTCAAAATTTTTATCTTCATAACCGTTCGATTAATTTCCATTCCTTTTGCAGAATCGGGTTCTCGCCTATTTTACCTCGATTTCTAGGCGCATAGCGCGGTCTGAAATTTTGATTGGTCGCTGAAAACTCGATTTTTTCCTGAAAAAAGTGGTTTTTTGACCACTGTGCAAAATTTTGTTTTTCTAAATTTCTGAAAACGCTCTAGTTAGCTAGCCCGCGCCGAGACGCATCTTCTGACACCTCACACGTGCGGCTGGCTCGCATAGAACGTCAAAAAATTTTAATAAATCTATAATCTAATTACGCAAGTACATACCCAAAATCCACCTGTAGGAGCCTTGTCAAAACAAAAATTGCAATAACTTTGACACTAGGATAGCTTTTAACACGCGGTTTTTAACTGAAACGTTGTCCAATAGGCCTCCGCTTACCTTGTGACATATTTAAATTGACCCACCTGAAAGGAATTTTCAGTCACAGTACTTACGTGATTTTTTCAAAATTTAAAACTCTTCAAAATTTTTATCTTCATAACCGTTCGATTAATTTCCATTCCTTTTGCAGAATCGGGTTCTCGCCTATTTTACCTCGATTTCTAGGCGCATAGCGCGGTCTGAAATTTTGATTGGTCGCTGAAAACTCGATTTTTTCCTGAAAAAAGTGGTTTTTTGACCACTGTGCAAAATTTTGTTTTTCTAAATTTCTGAAAACGCTCTAGTTAGCTAGCCCGCGCCGAGACGCATCTTCTGACACCTCACACGTGCGGCTGGCTCGCATAGAACGTCAAAAAATTTTAATAAATCTATAATCTAATTACGCAAGTACATACCCAAAATCCACCTGTAGGAGCCTTGTCAAAACAAAAATTGCAATAACTTTGACACTAGGATAGCTTTTAACACGCGGTTTTTAACTGAAACGTTGTCCAATAGGCCTCCGCTTACCTTGTGACATATTTAAATTGACCCACCTGAAAGGAATTTTCAGTCACAGTACTTACGTGATTTTTTCAAAATTTAAAACTCTTCAAAATTTTTATCTTCATAACCGTTCGATTAATTTCCATTCCTTTTGCAGAATCGGGTTCTCGCCTATTTTACCTCGATTTCTAGGCGCATAGCGCGGTCTGAAATTTTGATTGGTCGCTGAAAACTCGATTTTTTCCTGAAAAAAGTGGTTTTTTGACCACTGTGCAAAATTTTGTTTTTCTAAATTTCTGAAAACGCTCTAGTTAGCTAGCCCGCGCCGAGACGCATCTTCTGACACCTCACACGTGCGGCTGGCTCGCATAGAACGTCAAAAAATTTTAATAAATCTATAATCTAATTACGCAAGTACATACCCAAAATCCACCTGTAGGAGCCTTGTCAAAACAAAAATTGCAATAACTTTGACACTAGGATAGCTTTTAACACGCGGTTTTTAACTGAAACGTTGTCCAATAGGCCTCCGCTTACCTTGTGACATATTTAAATTGACCCACCTGAAAGGAATTTTCAGTCACAGTACTTACGTGATTTTTTCAAAATTTAAAACTCTTCAAAATTTTTATCTTCATAACCGTTCGATTAATTTCCATTCCTTTTGCAGAATCGGGTTCTCGCCTATTTTACCTCGATTTCTAGGCGCATAGCGCGGTCTGAAATTTTGATTGGTCGCTGAAAACTCGATTTTTTCCTGAAAAAAGTGGTTTTTTGACCACTGTGCAAAATTTTGTTTTTCTAAATTTCTGAAAACGCTCTAGTTAGCTAGCCCGCGCCGAGACGCATCTTCTGACACCTCACACGTGCGGCTGGCTCGCATAGAACGTCAAAAAATTTTAATAAATCTATAATCTAATTACGCAAGTACATACCCAAAATCCACCTGTAGGAGCCTTGTCAAAACAAAAATTGCAATAACTTTGACACTAGGATAGCTTTTAACACGCGGTTTTTAACTGAAACGTTGTCCAATAGGCCTCCGCTTACCTTGTGACATATTTAAATTGACCCACCTGAAAGGAATTTTCAGTCACAGTACTTACGTGATTTTTTCAAAATTTAAAACTCTTCAAAATTTTTATCTTCATAACCGTTCGATTAATTTCCATTCCTTTTGCAGAATCGGGTTCTCGCCTATTTTACCTCGATTTCTAGGCGCATAGCGCGGTCTGAAATTTTGATTGGTCGCTGAAAACTCGATTTTTTCCTGAAAAAAGTGGTTTTTTGACCACTGTGCAAAATTTTGTTTTTCTAAATTTCTGAAAACGCTCTAGTTAGCTAGCCCGCGCCGAGACGCATCTTCTGACACCTCACACGTGCGGCTGGCTCGCATAGAACGTCAAAAAATTTTAATAAATCTATAATCTAATTACGCAAGTACATACCCAAAATCCACCTGTAGGAGCCTTGTCAAAACAAAAATTGCAATAACTTTGACACTAGGATAGCTTTTAACACGCGGTTTTTAACTGAAACGTTGTCCAATAGGCCTCCGCTTACCTTGTGACATATTTAAATTGACCCACCTGAAAGGAATTTTCAGTCACAGTACTTACGTGATTTTTTCAAAATTTAAAACTCTTCAAAATTTTTATCTTCATAACCGTTCGATTAATTTCCATTCCTTTTGCAGAATCGGGTTCTCGCCTATTTTACCTCGATTTCTAGGCGCATAGCGCGGTCTGAAATTTTGATTGGTCGCTGAAAACTCGATTTTTTCCTGAAAAAAGTGGTTTTTTGACCACTGTGCAAAATTTTGTTTTTCTAAATTTCTGAAAACGCTCTAGTTAGCTAGCCCGCGCCGAGACGCATCTTCTGACACCTCACACGTGCGGCTGGCTCGCATAGAACGTCAAAAAATTTTAATAAATCTATAATCTAATTACGCAAGTACATACCCAAAATCCACCTGTAGGAGCCTTGTCAAAACAAAAATTGCAATAACTTTGACACTAGGATAGCTTTTAACACGCGGTTTTTAACTGAAACGTTGTCCAATAGGCCTCCGCTTACCTTGTGACATATTTAAATTGACCCACCTGAAAGGAATTTTCAGTCACAGTACTTACGTGATTTTTTCAAAATTTAAAACTCTTCAAAATTTTTATCTTCATAACCGTTCGATTAATTTCCATTCCTTTTGCAGAATCGGGTTCTCGCCTATTTTACCTCGATTTCTAGGCGCATAGCGCGGTCTGAAATTTTGATTGGTCGCTGAAAACTCGATTTTTTCCTGAAAAAAGTGGTTTTTTGACCACTGTGCAAAATTTTGTTTTTCTAAATTTCTGAAAACGCTCTAGTTAGCTAGCCCGCGCCGAGACGCATCTTCTGACACCTCACACGTGCGGCTGGCTCGCATAGAACGTCAAAAAATTTTAATAAATCTATAATCTAATTACGCAAGTACATACCCAAAATCCACCTGTAGGAGCCTTGTCAAAACAAAAATTGCAATAACTTTGACACTAGGATAGCTTTTAACACGCGGTTTTTAACTGAAACGTTGTCCAATAGGCCTCCGCTTACCTTGTGACATATTTAAATTGACCCACCTGAAAGGAATTTTCAGTCACAGTACTTACGTGATTTTTTCAAAATTTAAAACTCTTCAAAATTTTTATCTTCATAACCGTTCGATTAATTTCCATTCCTTTTGCAGAATCGGGTTCTCGCCTATTTTACCTCGATTTCTAGGCGCATAGCGCGGTCTGAAATTTTGATTGGTCGCTGAAAACTCGATTTTTTCCTGAAAAAAGTGGTTTTTTGACCACTGTGCAAAATTTTGTTTTTCTAAATTTCTGAAAACGCTCTAGTTAGCTAGCCCGCGCCGAGACGCATCTTCTGACACCTCACACGTGCGGCTGGCTCGCATAGAACGTCAAAAAATTTTAATAAATCTATAATCTAATTACGCAAGTACATACCCAAAATCCACCTGTAGGAGCCTTGTCAAAACAAAAATTGCAATAACTTTGACACTAGGATAGCTTTTAACACGCGGTTTTTAACTGAAACGTTGTCCAATAGGCCTCCGCTTACCTTGTGACATATTTAAATTGACCCACCTGAAAGGAATTTTCAGTCACAGTACTTACGTGATTTTTTCAAAATTTAAAACTCTTCAAAATTTTTATCTTCATAACCGTTCGATTAATTTCCATTCCTTTTGCAGAATCGGGTTCTCGCCTATTTTACCTCGATTTCTAGGCGCATAGCGCGGTCTGAAATTTTGATTGGTCGCTGAAAACTCGATTTTTTCCTGAAAAAAGTGGTTTTTTGACCACTGTGCAAAATTTTGTTTTTCTAAATTTCTGAAAACGCTCTAGTTAGCTAGCCCGCGCCGAGACGCATCTTCTGACACCTCACACGTGCGGCTGGCTCGCATAGAACGTCAAAAAATTTTAATAAATCTATAATCTAATTACGCAAGTACATACCCAAAATCCACCTGTAGGAGCCTTGTCAAAACAAAAATTGCAATAACTTTGACACTAGGATAGCTTTTAACACGCGGTTTTTAACTGAAACGTTGTCCAATAGGCCTCCGCTTACCTTGTGACATATTTAAATTGACCCACCTGAAAGGAATTTTCAGTCACAGTACTTACGTGATTTTTTCAAAATTTAAAACTCTTCAAAATTTTTATCTTCATAACCGTTCGATTAATTTCCATTCCTTTTGCAGAATCGGGTTCTCGCCTATTTTACCTCGATTTCTAGGCGCATAGCGCGGTCTGAAATTTTGATTGGTCGCTGAAAACTCGATTTTTTCCTGAAAAAAGTGGTTTTTTGACCACTGTGCAAAATTTTGTTTTTCTAAATTTCTGAAAACGCTCTAGTTAGCTAGCCCGCGCCGAGACGCATCTTCTGACACCTCACACGTGCGGCTGGCTCGCATAGAACGTCAAAAAATTTTAATAAATCTATAATCTAATTACGCAAGTACATACCCAAAATCCACCTGTAGGAGCCTTGTCAAAACAAAAATTGCAATAACTTTGACACTAGGATAGCTTTTAACACGCGGTTTTTAACTGAAACGTTGTCCAATAGGCCTCCGCTTACCTTGTGACATATTTAAATTGACCCACCTGAAAGGAATTTTCAGTCACAGTACTTACGTGATTTTTTCAAAATTTAAAACTCTTCAAAATTTTTATCTTCATAACCGTTCGATTAATTTCCATTCCTTTTGCAGAATCGGGTTCTCGCCTATTTTACCTCGATTTCTAGGCGCATAGCGCGGTCTGAAATTTTGATTGGTCGCTGAAAACTCGATTTTTTCCTGAAAAAAGTGGTTTTTTGACCACTGTGCAAAATTTTGTTTTTCTAAATTTCTGAAAACGCTCTAGTTAGCTAGCCCGCGCCGAGACGCATCTTCTGACACCTCACACGTGCGGCTGGCTCGCATAGAACGTCAAAAAATTTTAATAAATCTATAATCTAATTACGCAAGTACATACCCAAAATCCACCTGTAGGAGCCTTGTCAAAACAAAAATTGCAATAACTTTGACACTAGGATAGCTTTTAACACGCGGTTTTTAACTGAAACGTTGTCCAATAGGCCTCCGCTTACCTTGTGACATATTTAAATTGACCCACCTGAAAGGAATTTTCAGTCACAGTACTTACGTGATTTTTTCAAAATTTAAAACTCTTCAAAATTTTTATCTTCATAACCGTTCGATTAATTTCCATTCCTTTTGCAGAATCGGGTTCTCGCCTATTTTACCTCGATTTCTAGGCGCATAGCGCGGTCTGAAATTTTGATTGGTCGCTGAAAACTCGATTTTTTCCTGAAAAAAGTGGTTTTTTGACCACTGTGCAAAATTTTGTTTTTCTAAATTTCTGAAAACGCTCTAGTTAGCTAGCCCGCGCCGAGACGCATCTTCTGACACCTCACACGTGCGGCTGGCTCGCATAGAACGTCAAAAAATTTTAATAAATCTATAATCTAATTACGCAAGTACATACCCAAAATCCACCTGTAGGAGCCTTGTCAAAACAAAAATTGCAATAACTTTGACACTAGGATAGCTTTTAACACGCGGTTTTTAACTGAAACGTTGTCCAATAGGCCTCCGCTTACCTTGTGACATATTTAAATTGACCCACCTGAAAGGAATTTTCAGTCACAGTACTTACGTGATTTTTTCAAAATTTAAAACTCTTCAAAATTTTTATCTTCATAACCGTTCGATTAATTTCCATTCCTTTTGCAGAATCGGGTTCTCGCCTATTTTACCTCGATTTCTAGGCGCATAGCGCGGTCTGAAATTTTGATTGGTCGCTGAAAACTCGATTTTTTCCTGAAAAAAGTGGTTTTTTGACCACTGTGCAAAATTTTGTTTTTCTAAATTTCTGAAAACGCTCTAGTTAGCTAGCCCGCGCCGAGACGCATCTTCTGACACCTCACACGTGCGGCTGGCTCGCATAGAACGTCAAAAAATTTTAATAAATCTATAATCTAATTACGCAAGTACATACCCAAAATCCACCTGTAGGAGCCTTGTCAAAACAAAAATTGCAATAACTTTGACACTAGGATAGCTTTTAACACGCGGTTTTTAACTGAAACGTTGTCCAATAGGCCTCCGCTTACCTTGTGACATATTTAAATTGACCCACCTGAAAGGAATTTTCAGTCACAGTACTTACGTGATTTTTTCAAAATTTAAAACTCTTCAAAATTTTTATCTTCATAACCGTTCGATTAATTTCCATTCCTTTTGCAGAATCGGGTTCTCGCCTATTTTACCTCGATTTCTAGGCGCATAGCGCGGTCTGAAATTTTGATTGGTCGCTGAAAACTCGATTTTTTCCTGAAAAAAGTGGTTTTTTGACCACTGTGCAAAATTTTGTTTTTCTAAATTTCTGAAAACGCTCTAGTTAGCTAGCCCGCGCCGAGACGCATCTTCTGACACCTCACACGTGCGGCTGGCTCGCATAGAACGTCAAAAAATTTTAATAAATCTATAATCTAATTACGCAAGTACATACCCAAAATCCACCTGTAGGAGCCTTGTCAAAACAAAAATTGCAATAACTTTGACACTAGGATAGCTTTTAACACGCGGTTTTTAACTGAAACGTTGTCCAATAGGCCTCCGCTTACCTTGTGACATATTTAAATTGACCCACCTGAAAGGAATTTTCAGTCACAGTACTTACGTGATTTTTTCAAAATTTAAAACTCTTCAAAATTTTTATCTTCATAACCGTTCGATTAATTTCCATTCCTTTTGCAGAATCGGGTTCTCGCCTATTTTACCTCGATTTCTAGGCGCATAGCGCGGTCTGAAATTTTGATTGGTCGCTGAAAACTCGATTTTTTCCTGAAAAAAGTGGTTTTTTGACCACTGTGCAAAATTTTGTTTTTCTAAATTTCTGAAAACGCTCTAGTTAGCTAGCCCGCGCCGAGACGCATCTTCTGACACCTCACACGTGCGGCTGGCTCGCATAGAACGTCAAAAAATTTTAATAAATCTATAATCTAATTACGCAAGTACATACCCAAAATCCACCTGTAGGAGCCTTGTCAAAACAAAAATTGCAATAACTTTGACACTAGGATAGCTTTTAACACGCGGTTTTTAACTGAAACGTTGTCCAATAGGCCTCCGCTTACCTTGTGACATATTTAAATTGACCCACCTGAAAGGAATTTTCAGTCACAGTACTTACGTGATTTTTTCAAAATTTAAAACTCTTCAAAATTTTTATCTTCATAACCGTTCGATTAATTTCCATTCCTTTTGCAGAATCGGGTTCTCGCCTATTTTACCTCGATTTCTAGGCGCATAGCGCGGTCTGAAATTTTGATTGGTCGCTGAAAACTCGATTTTTTCCTGAAAAAAGTGGTTTTTTGACCACTGTGCAAAATTTTGTTTTTCTAAATTTCTGAAAACGCTCTAGTTAGCTAGCCCGCGCCGAGACGCATCTTCTGACACCTCACACGTGCGGCTGGCTCGCATAGAACGTCAAAAAATTTTAATAAATCTATAATCTAATTACGCAAGTACATACCCAAAATCCACCTGTAGGAGCCTTGTCAAAACAAAAATTGCAATAACTTTGACACTAGGATAGCTTTTAACACGCGGTTTTTAACTGAAACGTTGTCCAATAGGCCTCCGCTTACCTTGTGACATATTTAAATTGACCCACCTGAAAGGAATTTTCAGTCACAGTACTTACGTGATTTTTTCAAAATTTAAAACTCTTCAAAATTTTTATCTTCATAACCGTTCGATTAATTTCCATTCCTTTTGCAGAATCGGGTTCTCGCCTATTTTACCTCGATTTCTAGGCGCATAGCGCGGTCTGAAATTTTGATTGGTCGCTGAAAACTCGATTTTTTCCTGAAAAAAGTGGTTTTTTGACCACTGTGCAAAATTTTGTTTTTCTAAATTTCTGAAAACGCTCTAGTTAGCTAGCCCGCGCCGAGACGCATCTTCTGACACCTCACACGTGCGGCTGGCTCGCATAGAACGTCAAAAAATTTTAATAAATCTATAATCTAATTACGCAAGTACATACCCAAAATCCACCTGTAGGAGCCTTGTCAAAACAAAAATTGCAATAACTTTGACACTAGGATAGCTTTTAACACGCGGTTTTTAACTGAAACGTTGTCCAATAGGCCTCCGCTTACCTTGTGACATATTTAAATTGACCCACCTGAAAGGAATTTTCAGTCACAGTACTTACGTGATTTTTTCAAAATTTAAAACTCTTCAAAATTTTTATCTTCATAACCGTTCGATTAATTTCCATTCCTTTTGCAGAATCGGGTTCTCGCCTATTTTACCTCGATTTCTAGGCGCATAGCGCGGTCTGAAATTTTGATTGGTCGCTGAAAACTCGATTTTTTCCTGAAAAAAGTGGTTTTTTGACCACTGTGCAAAATTTTGTTTTTCTAAATTTCTGAAAACGCTCTAGTTAGCTAGCCCGCGCCGAGACGCATCTTCTGACACCTCACACGTGCGGCTGGCTCGCATAGAACGTCAAAAAATTTTAATAAATCTATAATCTAATTACGCAAGTACATACCCAAAATCCACCTGTAGGAGCCTTGTCAAAACAAAAATTGCAATAACTTTGACACTAGGATAGCTTTTAACACGCGGTTTTTAACTGAAACGTTGTCCAATAGGCCTCCGCTTACCTTGTGACATATTTAAATTGACCCACCTGAAAGGAATTTTCAGTCACAGTACTTACGTGATTTTTTCAAAATTTAAAACTCTTCAAAATTTTTATCTTCATAACCGTTCGATTAATTTCCATTCCTTTTGCAGAATCGGGTTCTCGCCTATTTTACCTCGATTTCTAGGCGCATAGCGCGGTCTGAAATTTTGATTGGTCGCTGAAAACTCGATTTTTTCCTGAAAAAAGTGGTTTTTTGACCACTGTGCAAAATTTTGTTTTTCTAAATTTCTGAAAACGCTCTAGTTAGCTAGCCCGCGCCGAGACGCATCTTCTGACACCTCACACGTGCGGCTGGCTCGCATAGAACGTCAAAAAATTTTAATAAATCTATAATCTAATTACGCAAGTACATACCCAAAATCCACCTGTAGGAGCCTTGTCAAAACAAAAATTGCAATAACTTTGACACTAGGATAGCTTTTAACACGCGGTTTTTAACTGAAACGTTGTCCAATAGGCCTCCGCTTACCTTGTGACATATTTAAATTGACCCACCTGAAAGGAATTTTCAGTCACAGTACTTACGTGATTTTTTCAAAATTTAAAACTCTTCAAAATTTTTATCTTCATAACCGTTCGATTAATTTCCATTCCTTTTGCAGAATCGGGTTCTCGCCTATTTTACCTCGATTTCTAGGCGCATAGCGCGGTCTGAAATTTTGATTGGTCGCTGAAAACTCGATTTTTTCCTGAAAAAAGTGGTTTTTTGACCACTGTGCAAAATTTTGTTTTTCTAAATTTCTGAAAACGCTCTAGTTAGCTAGCCCGCGCCGAGACGCATCTTCTGACACCTCACACGTGCGGCTGGCTCGCATAGAACGTCAAAAAATTTTAATAAATCTATAATCTAATTACGCAAGTACATACCCAAAATCCACCTGTAGGAGCCTTGTCAAAACAAAAATTGCAATAACTTTGACACTAGGATAGCTTTTAACACGCGGTTTTTAACTGAAACGTTGTCCAATAGGCCTCCGCTTACCTTGTGACATATTTAAATTGACCCACCTGAAAGGAATTTTCAGTCACAGTACTTACGTGATTTTTTCAAAATTTAAAACTCTTCAAAATTTTTATCTTCATAACCGTTCGATTAATTTCCATTCCTTTTGCAGAATCGGGTTCTCGCCTATTTTACCTCGATTTCTAGGCGCATAGCGCGGTCTGAAATTTTGATTGGTCGCTGAAAACTCGATTTTTTCCTGAAAAAAGTGGTTTTTTGACCACTGTGCAAAATTTTGTTTTTCTAAATTTCTGAAAACGCTCTAGTTAGCTAGCCCGCGCCGAGACGCATCTTCTGACACCTCACACGTGCGGCTGGCTCGCATAGAACGTCAAAAAATTTTAATAAATCTATAATCTAATTACGCAAGTACATACCCAAAATCCACCTGTAGGAGCCTTGTCAAAACAAAAATTGCAATAACTTTGACACTAGGATAGCTTTTAACACGCGGTTTTTAACTGAAACGTTGTCCAATAGGCCTCCGCTTACCTTGTGACATATTTAAATTGACCCACCTGAAAGGAATTTTCAGTCACAGTACTTACGTGATTTTTTCAAAATTTAAAACTCTTCAAAATTTTTATCTTCATAACCGTTCGATTAATTTCCATTCCTTTTGCAGAATCGGGTTCTCGCCTATTTTACCTCGATTTCTAGGCGCATAGCGCGGTCTGAAATTTTGATTGGTCGCTGAAAACTCGATTTTTTCCTGAAAAAAGTGGTTTTTTGACCACTGTGCAAAATTTTGTTTTTCTAAATTTCTGAAAACGCTCTAGTTAGCTAGCCCGCGCCGAGACGCATCTTCTGACACCTCACACGTGCGGCTGGCTCGCATAGAACGTCAAAAAATTTTAATAAATCTATAATCTAATTACGCAAGTACATACCCAAAATCCACCTGTAGGAGCCTTGTCAAAACAAAAATTGCAATAACTTTGACACTAGGATAGCTTTTAACACGCGGTTTTTAACTGAAACGTTGTCCAATAGGCCTCCGCTTACCTTGTGACATATTTAAATTGACCCACCTGAAAGGAATTTTCAGTCACAGTACTTACGTGATTTTTTCAAAATTTAAAACTCTTCAAAATTTTTATCTTCATAACCGTTCGATTAATTTCCATTCCTTTTGCAGAATCGGGTTCTCGCCTATTTTACCTCGATTTCTAGGCGCATAGCGCGGTCTGAAATTTTGATTGGTCGCTGAAAACTCGATTTTTTCCTGAAAAAAGTGGTTTTTTGACCACTGTGCAAAATTTTGTTTTTCTAAATTTCTGAAAACGCTCTAGTTAGCTAGCCCGCGCCGAGACGCATCTTCTGACACCTCACACGTGCGGCTGGCTCGCATAGAACGTCAAAAAATTTTAATAAATCTATAATCTAATTACGCAAGTACATACCCAAAATCCACCTGTAGGAGCCTTGTCAAAACAAAAATTGCAATAACTTTGACACTAGGATAGCTTTTAACACGCGGTTTTTAACTGAAACGTTGTCCAATAGGCCTCCGCTTACCTTGTGACATATTTAAATTGACCCACCTGAAAGGAATTTTCAGTCACAGTACTTACGTGATTTTTTCAAAATTTAAAACTCTTCAAAATTTTTATCTTCATAACCGTTCGATTAATTTCCATTCCTTTTGCAGAATCGGGTTCTCGCCTATTTTACCTCGATTTCTAGGCGCATAGCGCGGTCTGAAATTTTGATTGGTCGCTGAAAACTCGATTTTTTCCTGAAAAAAGTGGTTTTTTGACCACTGTGCAAAATTTTGTTTTTCTAAATTTCTGAAAACGCTCTAGTTAGCTAGCCCGCGCCGAGACGCATCTTCTGACACCTCACACGTGCGGCTGGCTCGCATAGAACGTCAAAAAATTTTAATAAATCTATAATCTAATTACGCAAGTACATACCCAAAATCCACCTGTAGGAGCCTTGTCAAAACAAAAATTGCAATAACTTTGACACTAGGATAGCTTTTAACACGCGGTTTTTAACTGAAACGTTGTCCAATAGGCCTCCGCTTACCTTGTGACATATTTAAATTGACCCACCTGAAAGGAATTTTCAGTCACAGTACTTACGTGATTTTTTCAAAATTTAAAACTCTTCAAAATTTTTATCTTCATAACCGTTCGATTAATTTCCATTCCTTTTGCAGAATCGGGTTCTCGCCTATTTTACCTCGATTTCTAGGCGTATAGCGCGGTCTGAAATTTTGATTGGTCGCTGAAAACTCGATTTTTTCCTGAAAAAAGTGGTTTTTTGACCACTGTGCAAAATTTTGTTTTTCTAAATTTCTGAAAACGCTCTAGTTAGCTAGCCCGCGCCGAGACGCATCTTCTGACACCTCACACGTGCGGCTGGCTCGCATAGAACGTCAAAAAATTTTAATAAATCTATAATCTAATTACGCAAGTACATACCCAAAATCCACCTGTAGGAGCCTTGTCAAAACAAAAATTGCAATAACTTTGACACTAGGATAGCTTTTAACACGCGGTTTTTAACTGAAACGTTGTCCAATAGGCCTCCGCTTACCTTGTGACATATTTAAATTGACCCACCTGAAAGGAATTTTCAGTCACAGTACTTACGTGATTTTTTCAAAATTTAAAACTCTTCAAAATTTTTATCTTCATAACCGTTCGATTAATTTCCATTCCTTTTGCAGAATCGGGTTCTCGCCTATTTTACCTCGATTTCTAGGCGCATAGCGCGGTCTGAAATTTTGATTGGTCGCTGAAAACTCGATTTTTTCCTGAAAAAAGTGGTTTTTTGACCACTGTGCAAAATTTTGTTTTTCTAAATTTCTGAAAACGCTCTAGTTAGCTAGCCCGCGCCGAGACGCATCTTCTGACACCTCACACGTGCGGCTGGCTCGCATAGAACGTCAAAAAATTTTAATAAATCTATAATCTAATTACGCAAGTACATACCCAAAATCCACCTGTAGGAGCCTTGTCAAAACAAAAATTGCAATAACTTTGACACTAGGATAGCTTTTAACACGCGGTTTTTAACTGAAACGTTGTCCAATAGGCCTCCGCTTACCTTGTGACATATTTAAATTGACCCACCTGAAAGGAATTTTCAGTCACAGTACTTACGTGATTTTTTCAAAATTTAAAACTCTTCAAAATTTTTATCTTCATAACCGTTCGATTAATTTCCATTCCTTTTGCAGAATCGGGTTCTCGCCTATTTTACCTCGATTTCTAGGCGCATAGCGCGGTCTGAAATTTTGATTGGTCGCTGAAAACTCGATTTTTTCCTGAAAAAAGTGGTTTTTTGACCACTGTGCAAAATTTTGTTTTTCTAAATTTCTGAAAACGCTCTAGTTAGCTAGCCCGCGCCGAGACGCATCTTCTGACACCTCACACGTGCGGCTGGCTCGCATAGAACGTCAAAAAATTTTAATAAATCTATAATCTAATTACGCAAGTACATACCCAAAATCCACCTGTAGGAGCCTTGTCAAAACAAAAATTGCAATAACTTTGACACTAGGATAGCTTTTAACACGCGGTTTTTAACTGAAACGTTGTCCAATAGGCCTCCGCTTACCTTGTGACATATTTAAATTGACCCACCTGAAAGGAATTTTCAGTCACAGTACTTACGTGATTTTTTCAAAATTTAAAACTCTTCAAAATTTTTATCTTCATAACCGTTCGATTAATTTCCATTCCTTTTGCAGAATCGGGTTCTCGCCTATTTTACCTCGATTTCTAGGCGCATAGCGCGGTCTGAAATTTTGATTGGTCGCTGAAAACTCGATTTTTTCCTGAAAAAAGTGGTTTTTTGACCACTGTGCAAAATTTTGTTTTTCTAAATTTCTGAAAACGCTCTAGTTAGCTAGCCCGCGCCGAGACGCATCTTCTGACACCTCACACGTGCGGCTGGCTCGCATAGAACGTCAAAAAATTTTAATAAATCTATAATCTAATTACGCAAGTACATACCCAAAATCCACCTGTAGGAGCCTTGTCAAAACAAAAATTGCAATAACTTTGACACTAGGATAGCTTTTAACACGCGGTTTTTAACTGAAACGTTGTCCAATAGGCCTCCGCTTACCTTGTGACATATTTAAATTGACCCACCTGAAAGGAATTTTCAGTCACAGTACTTACGTGATTTTTTCAAAATTTAAAACTCTTCAAAATTTTTATCTTCATAACCGTTCGATTAATTTCCATTCCTTTTGCAGAATCGGGTTCTCGCCTATTTTACCTCGATTTCTAGGCGCATAGCGCGGTCTGAAATTTTGATTGGTCGCTGAAAACTCGATTTTTTCCTGAAAAAAGTGGTTTTTTGACCACTGTGCAAAATTTTGTTTTTCTAAATTTCTGAAAACGCTCTAGTTAGCTAGCCCGCGCCGAGACGCATCTTCTGACACCTCACACGTGCGGCTGGCTCGCATAGAACGTCAAAAAATTTTAATAAATCTATAATCTAATTACGCAAGTACATACCCAAAATCCACCTGTAGGAGCCTTGTCAAAACAAAAATTGCAATAACTTTGACACTAGGATAGCTTTTAACACGCGGTTTTTAACTGAAACGTTGTCCAATAGGCCTCCGCTTACCTTGTGACATATTTAAATTGACCCACCTGAAAGGAATTTTCAGTCACAGTACTTACGTGATTTTTTCAAAATTTAAAACTCTTCAAAATTTTTATCTTCATAACCGTTCGATTAATTTCCATTCCTTTTGCAGAATCGGGTTCTCGCCTATTTTACCTCGATTTCTAGGCGCATAGCGCGGTCTGAAATTTTGATTGGTCGCTGAAAACTCGATTTTTTCCTGAAAAAAGTGGTTTTTTGACCACTGTGCAAAATTTTGTTTTTCTAAATTTCTGAAAACGCTCTAGTTAGCTAGCCCGCGCCGAGACGCATCTTCTGACACCTCACACGTGCGGCTGGCTCGCATAGAACGTCAAAAAATTTTAATAAATCTATAATCTAATTACGCAAGTACATACCCAAAATCCACCTGTAGGAGCCTTGTCAAAACAAAAATTGCAATAACTTTGACACTAGGATAGCTTTTAACACGCGGTTTTTAACTGAAACGTTGTCCAATAGGCCTCCGCTTACCTTGTGACATATTTAAATTGACCCACCTGAAAGGAATTTTCAGTCACAGTACTTACGTGATTTTTTCAAAATTTAAAACTCTTCAAAATTTTTATCTTCATAACCGTTCGATTAATTTCCATTCCTTTTGCAGAATCGGGTTCTCGCCTATTTTACCTCGATTTCTAGGCGCATAGCGCGGTCTGAAATTTTGATTGGTCGCTGAAAACTCGATTTTTTCCTGAAAAAAGTGGTTTTTTGACCACTGTGCAAAATTTTGTTTTTCTAAATTTCTGAAAACGCTCTAGTTAGCTAGCCCGCGCCGAGACGCATCTTCTGACACCTCACACGTGCGGCTGGCTCGCATAGAACGTCAAAAAATTTTAATAAATCTATAATCTAATTACGCAAGTACATACCCAAAATCCACCTGTAGGAGCCTTGTCAAAACAAAAATTGCAATAACTTTGACACTAGGATAGCTTTTAACACGCGGTTTTTAACTGAAACGTTGTCCAATAGGCCTCCGCTTACCTTGTGACATATTTAAATTGACCCACCTGAAAGGAATTTTCAGTCACAGTACTTACGTGATTTTTTCAAAATTTAAAACTCTTCAAAATTTTTATCTTCATAACCGTTCGATTAATTTCCATTCCTTTTGCAGAATCGGGTTCTCGCCTATTTTACCTCGATTTCTAGGCGCATAGCGCGGTCTGAAATTTTGATTGGTCGCTGAAAACTCGATTTTTTCCTGAAAAAAGTGGTTTTTTGACCACTGTGCAAAATTTTGTTTTTCTAAATTTCTGAAAACGCTCTAGTTAGCTAGCCCGCGCCGAGACGCATCTTCTGACACCTCACACGTGCGGCTGGCTCGCATAGAACGTCAAAAAATTTTAATAAATCTATAATCTAATTACGCAAGTACATACCCAAAATCCACCTGTAGGAGCCTTGTCAAAACAAAAATTGCAATAACTTTGACACTAGGATAGCTTTTAACACGCGGTTTTTAACTGAAACGTTGTCCAATAGGCCTCCGCTTACCTTGTGACATATTTAAATTGACCCACCTGAAAGGAATTTTCAGTCACAGTACTTACGTGATTTTTTCAAAATTTAAAACTCTTCAAAATTTTTATCTTCATAACCGTTCGATTAATTTCCATTCCTTTTGCAGAATCGGGTTCTCGCCTATTTTACCTCGATTTCTAGGCGCATAGCGCGGTCTGAAATTTTGATTGGTCGCTGAAAACTCGATTTTTTCCTGAAAAAAGTGGTTTTTTGACCACTGTGCAAAATTTTGTTTTTCTAAATTTCTGAAAACGCTCTAGTTAGCTAGCCCGCGCCGAGACGCATCTTCTGACACCTCACACGTGCGGCTGGCTCGCATAGAACGTCAAAAAATTTTAATAAATCTATAATCTAATTACGCAAGTACATACCCAAAATCCACCTGTAGGAGCCTTGTCAAAACAAAAATTGCAATAACTTTGACACTAGGATAGCTTTTAACACGCGGTTTTTAACTGAAACGTTGTCCAATAGGCCTCCGCTTACCTTGTGACATATTTAAATTGACCCACCTGAAAGGAATTTTCAGTCACAGTACTTACGTGATTTTTTCAAAATTTAAAACTCTTCAAAATTTTTATCTTCATAACCGTTCGATTAATTTCCATTCCTTTTGCAGAATCGGGTTCTCGCCTATTTTACCTCGATTTCTAGGCGCATAGCGCGGTCTGAAATTTTGATTGGTCGCTGAAAACTCGATTTTTTCCTGAAAAAAGTGGTTTTTTGACCACTGTGCAAAATTTTGTTTTTCTAAATTTCTGAAAACGCTCTAGTTAGCTAGCCCGCGCCGAGACGCATCTTCTGACACCTCACACGTGCGGCTGGCTCGCATAGAACGTCAAAAAATTTTAATAAATCTATAATCTAATTACGCAAGTACATACCCAAAATCCACCTGTAGGAGCCTTGTCAAAACAAAAATTGCAATAACTTTGACACTAGGATAGCTTTTAACACGCGGTTTTTAACTGAAACGTTGTCCAATAGGCCTCCGCTTACCTTGTGACATATTTAAATTGACCCACCTGAAAGGAATTTTCAGTCACAGTACTTACGTGATTTTTTCAAAATTTAAAACTCTTCAAAATTTTTATCTTCATAACCGTTCGATTAATTTCCATTCCTTTTGCAGAATCGGGTTCTCGCCTATTTTACCTCGATTTCTAGGCGCATAGCGCGGTCTGAAATTTTGATTGGTCGCTGAAAACTCGATTTTTTCCTGAAAAAAGTGGTTTTTTGACCACTGTGCAAAATTTTGTTTTTCTAAATTTCTGAAAACGCTCTAGTTAGCTAGCCCGCGCCGAGACGCATCTTCTGACACCTCACACGTGCGGCTGGCTCGCATAGAACGTCAAAAAATTTTAATAAATCTATAATCTAATTACGCAAGTACATACCCAAAATCCACCTGTAGGAGCCTTGTCAAAACAAAAATTGCAATAACTTTGACACTAGGATAGCTTTTAACACGCGGTTTTTAACTGAAACGTTGTCCAATAGGCCTCCGCTTACCTTGTGACATATTTAAATTGACCCACCTGAAAGGAATTTTCAGTCACAGTACTTACGTGATTTTTTCAAAATTTAAAACTCTTCAAAATTTTTATCTTCATAACCGTTCGATTAATTTCCATTCCTTTTGCAGAATCGGGTTCTCGCCTATTTTACCTCGATTTCTAGGCGCATAGCGCGGTCTGAAATTTTGATTGGTCGCTGAAAACTCGATTTTTTCCTGAAAAAAGTGGTTTTTTGACCACTGTGCAAAATTTTGTTTTTCTAAATTTCTGAAAACGCTCTAGTTAGCTAGCCCGCGCCGAGACGCATCTTCTGACACCTCACACGTGCGGCTGGCTCGCATAGAACGTCAAAAAATTTTAATAAATCTATAATCTAATTACGCAAGTACATACCCAAAATCCACCTGTAGGAGCCTTGTCAAAACAAAAATTGCAATAACTTTGACACTAGGATAGCTTTTAACACGCGGTTTTTAACTGAAACGTTGTCCAATAGGCCTCCGCTTACCTTGTGACATATTTAAATTGACCCACCTGAAAGGAATTTTCAGTCACAGTACTTACGTGATTTTTTCAAAATTTAAAACTCTTCAAAATTTTTATCTTCATAACCGTTCGATTAATTTCCATTCCTTTTGCAGAATCGGGTTCTCGCCTATTTTACCTCGATTTCTAGGCGCATAGCGCGGTCTGAAATTTTGATTGGTCGCTGAAAACTCGATTTTTTCCTGAAAAAAGTGGTTTTTTGACCACTGTGCAAAATTTTGTTTTTCTAAATTTCTGAAAACGCTCTAGTTAGCTAGCCCGCGCCGAGACGCATCTTCTGACACCTCACACGTGCGGCTGGCTCGCATAGAACGTCAAAAAATTTTAATAAATCTATAATCTAATTACGCAAGTACATACCCAAAATCCACCTGTAGGAGCCTTGTCAAAACAAAAATTGCAATAACTTTGACACTAGGATAGCTTTTAACACGCGGTTTTTAACTGAAACGTTGTCCAATAGGCCTCCGCTTACCTTGTGACATATTTAAATTGACCCACCTGAAAGGAATTTTCAGTCACAGTACTTACGTGATTTTTTCAAAATTTAAAACTCTTCAAAATTTTTATCTTCATAACCGTTCGATTAATTTCCATTCCTTTTGCAGAATCGGGTTCTCGCCTATTTTACCTCGATTTCTAGGCGCATAGCGCGGTCTGAAATTTTGATTGGTCGCTGAAAACTCGATTTTTTCCTGAAAAAAGTGGTTTTTTGACCACTGTGCAAAATTTTGTTTTTCTAAATTTCTGAAAACGCTCTAGTTAGCTAGCCCGCGCCGAGACGCATCTTCTGACACCTCACACGTGCGGCTGGCTCGCATAGAACGTCAAAAAATTTTAATAAATCTATAATCTAATTACGCAAGTACATACCCAAAATCCACCTGTAGGAGCCTTGTCAAAACAAAAATTGCAATAACTTTGACACTAGGATAGCTTTTAACACGCGGTTTTTAACTGAAACGTTGTCCAATAGGCCTCCGCTTACCTTGTGACATATTTAAATTGACCCACCTGAAAGGAATTTTCAGTCACAGTACTTACGTGATTTTTTCAAAATTTAAAACTCTTCAAAATTTTTATCTTCATAACCGTTCGATTAATTTCCATTCCTTTTGCAGAATCGGGTTCTCGCCTATTTTACCTCGATTTCTAGGCGCATAGCGCGGTCTGAAATTTTGATTGGTCGCTGAAAACTCGATTTTTTCCTGAAAAAAGTGGTTTTTTGACCACTGTGCAAAATTTTGTTTTTCTAAATTTCTGAAAACGCTCTAGTTAGCTAGCCCGCGCCGAGACGCATCTTCTGACACCTCACACGTGCGGCTGGCTCGCATAGAACGTCAAAAAATTTTAATAAATCTATAATCTAATTACGCAAGTACATACCCAAAATCCACCTGTAGGAGCCTTGTCAAAACAAAAATTGCAATAACTTTGACACTAGGATAGCTTTTAACACGCGGTTTTTAACTGAAACGTTGTCCAATAGGCCTCCGCTTACCTTGTGACATATTTAAATTGACCCACCTGAAAGGAATTTTCAGTCACAGTACTTACGTGATTTTTTCAAAATTTAAAACTCTTCAAAATTTTTATCTTCATAACCGTTCGATTAATTTCCATTCCTTTTGCAGAATCGGGTTCTCGCCTATTTTACCTCGATTTCTAGGCGCATAGCGCGGTCTGAAATTTTGATTGGTCGCTGAAAACTCGATTTTTTCCTGAAAAAAGTGGTTTTTTGACCACTGTGCAAAATTTTGTTTTTCTAAATTTCTGAAAACGCTCTAGTTAGCTAGCCCGCGCCGAGACGCATCTTCTGACACCTCACACGTGCGGCTGGCTCGCATAGAACGTCAAAAAATTTTAATAAATCTATAATCTAATTACGCAAGTACATACCCAAAATCCACCTGTAGGAGCCTTGTCAAAACAAAAATTGCAATAACTTTGACACTAGGATAGCTTTTAACACGCGGTTTTTAACTGAAACGTTGTCCAATAGGCCTCCGCTTACCTTGTGACATATTTAAATTGACCCACCTGAAAGGAATTTTCAGTCACAGTACTTACGTGATTTTTTCAAAATTTAAAACTCTTCAAAATTTTTATCTTCATAACCGTTCGATTAATTTCCATTCCTTTTGCAGAATCGGGTTCTCGCCTATTTTACCTCGATTTCTAGGCGCATAGCGCGGTCTGAAATTTTGATTGGTCGCTGAAAACTCGATTTTTTCCTGAAAAAAGTGGTTTTTTGACCACTGTGCAAAATTTTGTTTTTCTAAATTTCTGAAAACGCTCTAGTTAGCTAGCCCGCGCCGAGACGCATCTTCTGACACCTCACACGTGCGGCTGGCTCGCATAGAACGTCAAAAAATTTTAATAAATCTATAATCTAATTACGCAAGTACATACCCAAAATCCACCTGTAGGAGCCTTGTCAAAACAAAAATTGCAATAACTTTGACACTAGGATAGCTTTTAACACGCGGTTTTTAACTGAAACGTTGTCCAATAGGCCTCCGCTTACCTTGTGACATATTTAAATTGACCCACCTGAAAGGAATTTTCAGTCACAGTACTTACGTGATTTTTTCAAAATTTAAAACTCTTCAAAATTTTTATCTTCATAACCGTTCGATTAATTTCCATTCCTTTTGCAGAATCGGGTTCTCGCCTATTTTACCTCGATTTCTAGGCGCATAGCGCGGTCTGAAATTTTGATTGGTCGCTGAAAACTCGATTTTTTCCTGAAAAAAGTGGTTTTTTGACCACTGTGCAAAATTTTGTTTTTCTAAATTTCTGAAAACGCTCTAGTTAGCTAGCCCGCGCCGAGACGCATCTTCTGACACCTCACACGTGCGGCTGGCTCGCATAGAACGTCAAAAAATTTTAATAAATCTATAATCTAATTACGCAAGTACATACCCAAAATCCACCTGTAGGAGCCTTGTCAAAACAAAAATTGCAATAACTTTGACACTAGGATAGCTTTTAACACGCGGTTTTTAACTGAAACGTTGTCCAATAGGCCTCCGCTTACCTTGTGACATATTTAAATTGACCCACCTGAAAGGAATTTTCAGTCACAGTACTTACGTGATTTTTTCAAAATTTAAAACTCTTCAAAATTTTTATCTTCATAACCGTTCGATTAATTTCCATTCCTTTTGCAGAATCGGGTTCTCGCCTATTTTACCTCGATTTCTAGGCGCATAGCGCGGTCTGAAATTTTGATTGGTCGCTGAAAACTCGATTTTTTCCTGAAAAAAGTGGTTTTTTGACCACTGTGCAAAATTTTGTTTTTCTAAATTTCTGAAAACGCTCTAGTTAGCTAGCCCGCGCCGAGACGCATCTTCTGACACCTCACACGTGCGGCTGGCTCGCATAGAACGTCAAAAAATTTTAATAAATCTATAATCTAATTACGCAAGTACATACCCAAAATCCACCTGTAGGAGCCTTGTCAAAACAAAAATTGCAATAACTTTGACACTAGGATAGCTTTTAACACGCGGTTTTTAACTGAAACGTTGTCCAATAGGCCTCCGCTTACCTTGTGACATATTTAAATTGACCCACCTGAAAGGAATTTTCAGTCACAGTACTTACGTGATTTTTTCAAAATTTAAAACTCTTCAAAATTTTTATCTTCATAACCGTTCGATTAATTTCCATTCCTTTTGCAGAATCGGGTTCTCGCCTATTTTACCTCGATTTCTAGGCGCATAGCGCGGTCTGAAATTTTGATTGGTCGCTGAAAACTCGATTTTTTCCTGAAAAAAGTGGTTTTTTGACCACTGTGCAAAATTTTGTTTTTCTAAATTTCTGAAAACGCTCTAGTTAGCTAGCCCGCGCCGAGACGCATCTTCTGACACCTCACACGTGCGGCTGGCTCGCATAGAACGTCAAAAAATTTTAATAAATCTATAATCTAATTACGCAAGTACATACCCAAAATCCACCTGTAGGAGCCTTGTCAAAACAAAAATTGCAATAACTTTGACACTAGGATAGCTTTTAACACGCGGTTTTTAACTGAAACGTTGTCCAATAGGCCTCCGCTTACCTTGTGACATATTTAAATTGACCCACCTGAAAGGAATTTTCAGTCACAGTACTTACGTGATTTTTTCAAAATTTAAAACTCTTCAAAATTTTTATCTTCATAACCGTTCGATTAATTTCCATTCCTTTTGCAGAATCGGGTTCTCGCCTATTTTACCTCGATTTCTAGGCGCATAGCGCGGTCTGAAATTTTGATTGGTCGCTGAAAACTCGATTTTTTCCTGAAAAAAGTGGTTTTTTGACCACTGTGCAAAATTTTGTTTTTCTAAATTTCTGAAAACGCTCTAGTTAGCTAGCCCGCGCCGAGACGCATCTTCTGACACCTCACACGTGCGGCTGGCTCGCATAGAACGTCAAAAAATTTTAATAAATCTATAATCTAATTACGCAAGTACATACCCAAAATCCACCTGTAGGAGCCTTGTCAAAACAAAAATTGCAATAACTTTGACACTAGGATAGCTTTTAACACGCGGTTTTTAACTGAAACGTTGTCCAATAGGCCTCCGCTTACCTTGTGACATATTTAAATTGACCCACCTGAAAGGAATTTTCAGTCACAGTACTTACGTGATTTTTTCAAAATTTAAAACTCTTCAAAATTTTTATCTTCATAACCGTTCGATTAATTTCCATTCCTTTTGCAGAATCGGGTTCTCGCCTATTTTACCTCGATTTCTAGGCGCATAGCGCGGTCTGAAATTTTGATTGGTCGCTGAAAACTCGATTTTTTCCTGAAAAAAGTGGTTTTTTGACCACTGTGCAAAATTTTGTTTTTCTAAATTTCTGAAAACGCTCTAGTTAGCTAGCCCGCGCCGAGACGCATCTTCTGACACCTCACACGTGCGGCTGGCTCGCATAGAACGTCAAAAAATTTTAATAAATCTATAATCTAATTACGCAAGTACATACCCAAAATCCACCTGTAGGAGCCTTGTCAAAACAAAAATTGCAATAACTTTGACACTAGGATAGCTTTTAACACGCGGTTTTTAACTGAAACGTTGTCCAATAGGCCTCCGCTTACCTTGTGACATATTTAAATTGACCCACCTGAAAGGAATTTTCAGTCACAGTACTTACGTGATTTTTTCAAAATTTAAAACTCTTCAAAATTTTTATCTTCATAACCGTTCGATTAATTTCCATTCCTTTTGCAGAATCGGGTTCTCGCCTATTTTACCTCGATTTCTAGGCGCATAGCGCGGTCTGAAATTTTGATTGGTCGCTGAAAACTCGATTTTTTCCTGAAAAAAGTGGTTTTTTTGACCACTGTGCAAAATTTTGTTTTTCTAAATTTCTGAAAACGCTCTAGTTAGCTAGCCCGCGCCGAGACGCATCTTCTGACACCTCACACGTGCGGCTGGCTCGCATAGAACGTCAAAAAATTTTAATAAATCTATAATCTAATTACGCAAGTACATACCCAAAATCCACCTGTAGGAGCCTTGTCAAAACAAAAATTGCAATAACTTTGACACTAGGATAGCTTTTAACACGCGGTTTTTAACTGAAACGTTGTCCAATAGGCCTCCGCTTACCTTGTGACATATTTAAATTGACCCACCTGAAAGGAATTTTCAGTCACAGTACTTACGTGATTTTTTCAAAATTTAAAACTCTTCAAAATTTTTATCTTCATAACCGTTCGATTAATTTCCATTCCTTTTGCAGAATCGGGTTCTCGCCTATTTTACCTCGATTTCTAGGCGCATAGCGCGGTCTGAAATTTTGATTGGTCGCTGAAAACTCGATTTTTTCCTGAAAAAAGTGGTTTTTTGACCACTGTGCAAAATTTTGTTTTTCTAAATTTCTGAAAACGCTCTAGTTAGCTAGCCCGCGCCGAGACGCATCTTCTGACACCTCACCCGTGCGGCTGGCTCGCATAGAACGTCAAAAAATTTTAATAAATCTATAATCTAATTACGCAAGTACATACCCAAAATCCACCTGTAGGAGCC